>OY744607.1:18327978-18692251 GCA_963556255.1 Allolobophora icterica | reverse complement strand
ATGGGAATATAGGTCGAGCCCTATGGGCGTCTGTTTGACCCTTTCGGTTGACCCGCTGTCCTCTGCATTAACCTCTGTGTATTTTATTGGTGCAAACTGTAATGATTTGATGTTGATGATCCTAATTCAATCAACTGCGGTTCAATCCAATAGGCCTCACCCTCGCTATACTGTGGGAAATAAAAGCTTCGTGTTATTGAATTGCATTTTACAACCTTAGATTACCGTATATCAGCAGCACGCGCTATATCGAGTTACACCGTATTAGATATCTTTGCATTAATATACATTCGTCTGCATAAAGCTTTTAAAAACAGAGCAGCCGGCATTGATGAAAGAATGCAGAAGTCTTGAGCTCAGAGGGGTTGTATATACGAACCAAACAGATATTGTATTTAGCAAATGATAACAGTCCGGAATAGGTCGAGGAGATTTCAGGAAAGCCTTGCCGGTGATAAAGTAGCTCATCACAGTGGAAACACGAACGTTGCGCTAATGTTTTCCTTACCTCCTCACTGAATACAACCATACATACGACTCCGCTACACCTTATAGACCTTTATCGTCCGATCAGGTGTATACGCAGGTCGTGACTGAGGGAAAGAGAGGAACCAGGGAGCGATGGGGGGGATGCCTGCTGTGTATACTTTGCTGACCGATAAAGTCCGTGGAATTGCTTCCTTGAACTTCGGCGTCCGGAATAACAGTTATTATCGGAGTATAATGGATGAAAACATTTGCGGTTTCCCCGACGTCGTCCATGATTTTATGTTCAGCGTGTAACTGTTTCCACAGCCGGTGTCTTTCAAGCCGGTCATTTAAGTTTCCACCATCTTTAACCGTTTTATTTATTGGCCAAAGATTAATGTAGCGCCCCACTGGAACCTATTCTCATACACGCCTCGTTTCCACGAATGCAGTTACTATGACTAGTCCATTATTATTATTATTGCGATGATGTTGCTGTTGATATTTTTCACTCTGTATCATGTATCACGTCAGGTTATACGGTGTTATTTACCAATAGATCATGTATGTATAAACACACTTGATGTAGCTCCTGTTTTATCTCACAAAACGCTGCACCACCGCACGAAACGCTGATAAAAAGGTCAATGAGTATGGCACATCTTTCTCAATCAGATCTCTAATACAGCATGCACACATTTAAATAAGAAGAATAGCAGTCCCTTAAGCTAGCCCTGAGGCAGCCATGGGTATGAAGTGTTCGCGACTTCATTTTCTTAGCCTCGGCATATGAGGGCTAGTGGTCAGTCCTCTCCCTCGCCGTCTCATCTTCCCACCGACAGTGCACGGTCAGTGTACTCATTATAGCTGAGTTGGCTAAGGGGTGCAGGTGGAGCAGAAATTTCGAACGAAATTTCTGCCCTGGCAGGGATTTGAACCCCGACCTCTCGATTGACAGTCTAGCACGCTAACCAATACACTATAGAGAGGCCCTGCACACAATTAAAATAAAATATTTAAGCAGGTTTCAGCCAGCTGAAGATGTATGTCGCTGTATTGTATTGCATTGTATTTAAACATTTGTAGCGACTCTAGTAGGGTGAACCGTGCAGAGGCGCTGTAGGCCTATATCATTGCTATAGGCCTATAATACTTTAGGCGCTATATCAGGTAGACGCTCATGCAGCCTACACGATCATATGCTATCTGAATATAGCTATTCGCCTGACACACAGCAGACATTTCATATTCGCTGTTACGGTCGCTTTTTTTTACTAGCCATATCGTATTGCACAGCTCCGCGTAGTAACTATCCTGGCGTATGTACTCGTATTTAGGTTTACCTCAGCTGTGCATCGTACAGCAGACCAGCGTATACGTGCATACGAACGTTGGGTAAGGAGAGCAGTGACTCAGAATTGAAAGCATCCCCAGCTAGCAGTAGGTAAACACCTTACCCAGACCAGGTCCTCTCCCCTCCTTCACTCCGACCGATCTTCCCACCGCTATCACTCCCCGCGCGGGGTCCCTGCGGCGAGGACCCTTGGGGCAGATGATTCCCATCGACCTGCATGGCGTGTGAGTCCTATCTCAATCAGATAGTCGTCGCTGCAGCAGAGGCGTCGCTGAGTCGTTAGCGCTTGCCATGGATTGCTGACTTAGACACGTTTTCATTGAGCGGAAACGGTCTGAATGAAATCTAATCTTGACAGAACTCATCCAACTGTTGCATAACTCTAAATAATAAACACGGGCACGGTTGCCGATTGAATTGAGCGCTCGCTTTTTGCGATGCTAGGTGTGAGGATTCGAGCCTCCTCCTCTTCCTCCTCCCCTCCTCCTCCTCCTCTTGCTCTTCGTCCTCCTATTCCTCCTCCTCCTCCTCGTCTTCTTCCTCCTCCTCCTCGTCCTCCTAGTCCTCCTCCTCGTCCTCCTACTCCTTCTCCTCCTCCTCGTCCTCCTATTCCTCCTCCTCCTCGTCCTGCTACTACTCCTCCTCCTCCTCCTATTCCTCCTCATCATTCTCTTCCTCCCCCTCCTCCTTTTCCTCCTGTAAGGGTTACCTCAAGCAAATTCTTCATGAACAACTGTTTAGTGCCATCGATTGATACTTTGTCACTAGGTGTTAGCATTTAATAATTCAGAAAATAATAATATGAATAATAATAACAATAATAATAATATGGCATGATATGGTATTATATGATATTATATAATTATTATAATATAATATTATGATATGATATAATACAATATAATATAATATTATATTATATAATATACTTGCTATGTATCATACCAACAGTGTCAACACTGGGATAATTACCAACCATGGAAAAGTGTCTAATGCTATGTGTCTACGTGCTCTTATTGGCGTTATCACTTTCGGTCTGCTGCTAGAGCACCACTTAGTCACTGAAAACTTTACATCTTGTCTAACATTTAGGTCATGCAGTGTTTTTGCGGCATCCCGCAGTGGCTGCTGCGGGACTCCATACAATTTGTAGACTTACTGTGAATGACACCTGCAGTTGCTATACATTATTCATAGCCTCTTTACATTAACAGTATGACATTTACATGCCATTAGCAACAGTATGCTATTAGCACAGGGTGAGTTCTCTGTTATTAGAAACATGTCAGTGTACCAACGTTTGAATAATTAAATGATAATGGTATAATTAGGCTTCATTAGCTAGCGCTTAACGAAACTAGATATTTTTTCGTTATTTATTGGCAACGATATGTGGAATATAACCTTTTCCAATCTTCTTGATTAATGAAACAATGACCAGTCCACAACTGCTCAGCATTCCTAGGAATGCCGAGCAGTTAGGAAATATTCGATTATCAATTCCGCACTGGTTAAATCGCCCAGACTTAAACACACTAAACTGCATTGTCTGATTTTGTAAACAAGTTCTGTTTGTGTCAGCTTGCAATCACAGAAGAAACAGGTATATTGATTGATATATTGTGTTATTTGATGTGTCTCTCCTCCCCATTAACCAGGTTGACTCTTTTACTCATTTAGTTCTTTCATTCATTTGGGCACTTATATAGCGCGTCTTCAAGGGGACTACTCAGAGGCGCTCCTCTGAGTCGGTGTTGACACGCCGAAGCGCCACCTATCTTTGCGAATAGTTGTGTATGTTGGTGGCCGTAGACAATCGACCCATGAAGCAGTTAAATTATAAAGTGCTTGCAACAGCATCATGACTCATGCCTCCATTTCAGATGAAGTTCTTCGTCATGCTTGGCAGCAAGGCTCCTATCTGCTCCTATTGACAGAAGTGCGCACGCCCTGCTTTATCAGCCACACAACTGAATCATCAATTGAACATAATAAGCCAGTTCACCATTATCAATGCGCATGCGCAGCCATTTTGCTTTCACTTCCGGCCGTTCACACACAAACAGAAGCATGCCGATGCCGATATTGCTATGATCTGTTTGACAGAGATATTAAAAAATATTTGACTGATTAGCCGTTCATATATATATAACAATAAAATGCGCTTGTGTGCGATTGTTAATTGCGGGTTCTAAGCACAGTTTAAAGTCCAGAATAAAAAAATTAAAGTCCAATTGCAAAACTATCCAGACCACGTGACCTTTATTTGCAAGCAGCCACATGGTCTGACTATAAACACCATAACACCCTCAAGTATCTAGTTTCCATCTAAGAATAGGTATAGGGGGTGGTTTCCATTGCTCCAAATGGTCATATCTCATTTTGTAACCTCTCTCTTTTATATATTTTTTTAAATCCTCCACCTTCCATCGATTGAAGTCATTCAACGATTCTAAGCGATCCGCCATGTTTTACTTTGTGTGTGAACGTCGTTCCCGTCATGCCTTGCGCGAAAAATAAAGGTGAACTAGCTTATTATCCTGGAATTCTGTATATCGCTTTGTATGTATTCGCATTATGTATTCGGTTATATGGCTTCATTAATGAGATTGAAAGACTTAGTTTCGAACGTAAATTGAGCGAGTTTATTTGTCTCGATGCACGAGGCATGTATCAGGCATCTTGCTGTGAAGAGATTTCAACGACTTAGGATTCCTTTGAGCTTATCAAGCATCGACGTTGCAGACGCTCCTTTGAGCACTGCAGAAATCCGGAGACTACTACTAGGTGCCTACGATTATGATCAGGACTCATATTGGCCGCTGCAACATGACGACATGACGACATGATGACATGACATTGGATATGACATGATGACATGTCGTGTCATCGTGTCATATCACATGATGACATGTCATGTCATCGTGTCATATCACATGACACGATGACATGACATATGATATGACATGTTAATTAATGCTAAAAATTATGGATGCCTTTTTTCTTCAAGACATGTATAAATTCACACGCATATATATATATATATATATATATATATATATATATGTATATATATATATATATATATATATAGACAATGCATAAATGCATACAAATACACAAACATACATACATATGTATATACATACAATACATACATACCTGCATGCATGCATACACATAGACGTGTATACATACATACACATTTATATATGTATGCATACACGCCTATGTGTATACAACGTTTTATGCATACATTACATACGTACGTACAACTGTCGTACATGCATAGTTGCATACACATAATTATATACATACAGTGTAGCATATAGTGAACTGCAGTTAGTGCACATGTATAAGATCTATAATTATTGCACCTCTATGTCTATCGTAACTATTTATACGGGTGGTTAGCATAGATCCCATGTTTCTAGATTTGAAGTAGCCTATACGTTAACGATAAACAAAGATCTTAGGCACATATATACATACAACGTGACTAGGCTCCCGTATGTGTGTCTGTTTGTATATCTGTGGGTGGAAGCTGTTAGTCAGGGCCTTTCAGGAATTCGAAGCTCGGTGTTATAAATTGGCGTCTCTAAAAAGGTGTGTTCAGAATAGATAGATAAAGGAATGTAGACATCGGAAGTGAGAAGTCTCTGCCTCCTCATCCGCTGGTTCAGTTCCTGTCTCGGTAATTAATTGCAATGTGATGTCTCACAACGCTAAAACGCCTTATGCCCACCTCTGCGCTGCTGACAGGTCAGACTGTTTTCAATGGGCAGCAGCTATAACCGCCAGATTTTTACGGAATGCGTCAGTTAAATGCGTAGGGCTAATTGTTGAAACGTGAAAATTGAAGTTAGAATGATTGGCTTTCATTTGCCCGATAACAGAAATTCCGGCTTTTAAAACTTTTATCTTGCCGCCGTCTGATGTTTGATAGCCATACATAGCATAGCCATACATATCATAGCCACATAGCATAGCCATACATATCATAGCCACAGAGCATAGCCATTCATAGCATAAGCATGCATAGCATAGCCATACATATCATAGCCACATAGCATAGCCATACATAGCATAGAAACATAGCATAGCCATGCATAGCATGACCACATAGCATAGCCATACATAGCATAGCCACATAGCATAGCCATACATAACATAGCCACAGAGCATAGCCATTCATAGCATAGCCATGCATAGCATAGCCATACATATCATAGCCACATAGCATAGCATAGAAACATAGCATAGCCATGCATAGCATGACCACATAGCATAACCATTCACAGCATAGCCACATAGCATAGCCATACATAGCATAGCCACATAGCATAGCCATACATAACATAGAAACATAGCATAGCCATGCATAGCATAACCACATAGCATAACCATTCACAGCATAGCCACATAACATAGCCATACATAGCACAACCACGTAGCCCCGTATGTTAATTTGAACTTCTTGCTCGAAATATATGCATCTCCAATAATGCGGTGACCGACATACGGATTGCGGTTGCATTGTTTTAGTATCAGTTTTAACTTTCCTTCATTGAATGGATCTCTCTTTCAAACAATTTCTCCGTCATTGGCCAGTTTGTAATAGGCTGCAGGTATACATGGTCACCCCTCAAAATCATCTCAAAATCAGCACTTTAAAGAAGCCCTTAAAATACACACATACATACATACATGCATACATACATACATACATACATACATACATACATACATACATACATACATACATACATACATACATACATACATACATACATACATACATACATACATACATACATACATACATACATACATACATACATACATACATACATCATACGTAGGCCTACATGCACACATGCATACATGCATACATACATACATACACATCCATACGCATATATACACACATACATGCATACATGCATACATACATACATACATACGTACATACGTCATACGTACGTACGTACATACATACATACATTGTCAAATATGGTCGACACAGAATCGGTCAAATACGATGATATTGTATGTGCTGCTGCATGTATGTATTAAATTATATGTTTTATGAAGTTTAATTCAATTAGAACGTTTTAATCATATAGAATGGAATAGTAAATTGTTAAACATGGCACAATTGGAATAGACGGCAACTCTTTTGTTTTCTGCAATAATTTATCTGCTTTGTTGTCTTTCGACGCAATTGAAATTATCATCAGTTAGTGTTTTCTCATTTGCAGTCAGATCAACATTTGTTCCATCGAAGACTTGGAGTCCTTCCACGAACAGATCATGGGAGTTCCGGTCCTTCTTCGGGTCTGGGCAGAGTTCACCCAGAACGACTACATTGGTGCAGCGCAGCCGGATATACACTTCGAAGGTAACACATATAATGTAACATATGGTGTAACATATGATGTAACGTATGATGTAACGTATGATGTAACACGTGATGTAACGTATGATGTAACGTGTGGTGGAACATATGATGGACCATATGATGTAACATATGATGGAACATTATGGTTAACATATGATGTAGCATATGATGTAACGTGTGATGTAACGTATGATGTAACGTATGATGTAACGTATGATGTAACGTATGATAAAAGCGTATGATGTAACGTATGACATGACGTATGGTGTAACATATAATGTAACATATGATGTAACATATGATGTAACATATGATGCAACATATGAGGTAACGTATGATGTAACATGTGTTGTAACACATGATGTAACACATGATGTAACACATGATGTAACATATGATGTAGCATATGATGTAACACATGATGTGACATATGATGTAACATTCATGCAGTGCCGGATTTAGACTTGGTGAGGCCCTAAGTTATATAAAGCTTGGAGGCCCCTTGTTAAAAACTTACACCACAAGATCTCACAAAACTTGAAGACATATTATATGGCACCTAATTATTGAACAGCAGGCATTTAAAGTGAAAAATTCAACATGTTCAGAGCAGCTCTGCTATGATATCTGACATAGATTTTAACAAAGGATGAGTAGACCTACAGAAGATGACTGTTTAGTGCTTTTCCGTCGACTAACAATAGATGACGCATCCAGAATACTCCTCCGCAGCGCAAGTCAGCAGCCCAGTCACCACCCATCGAGCTGCAACATTAACCGAACTCACACCCTCGACTCTTTCATCCGCGTGGGCTTCGATCTCGGCGTAAATCGGTTTCCCGTGTTACCTGCTTTTCTTCGAAAACCGTCGCGGGGGTGGAGTACGGGTGGGGAAGACAATTTCTCAGGCAACAACTCGACGAAATGTGGATTAATTGCTGGCGTGATAAGACTCGGTGTACAAGAGGAATAGGTAGTGATGACTGTGAATGAAGAAGTGCATCGCCCGTTCAGTACATGCTGAGCTGTTCACGGCCGACTTAGTTCTTCTTCTCTGCTTCACTGTATGTCTGTCTGTCTGTCTGTCTGTCTGTCTGTCTGTCTGTCTGTCTGTCTCACTTATATATGTGTCTAGTTATATCCGTTTCAGTTTGTCTGTTTGACACTCTCTGGTTCTCTCTGTGTCTCTTTCTGTCCTTTTCCTTTCCACTCTTAGGCACTTTCTATCCTCCACTTGAGACCACGTTCCGCCTGCTCTTCACAATCCACTCTTCGTCTTGCATACTCTTCAATTTCTTTCCAGTTTTCTGTAAACCAGTTTGCCACAAGTACAGCTTTTCTATTCTATTCTGTTTTGTTGTTGTATCTTATTCTATTATAACTTCTAATCTAGTGTATATAGTATATGGCGGGTCGGCTTTGTGTCTATAGTCTCTGGTCTGATGTAGTATATCCTATGGTCTTCATTGGTCTAATCTGTAGTAGAGCCTATACTGACATTGCATGATAACAGCTTGGATTTGGTGCACCCTCGGTTGGTGCCTTGTACATTAGACACCGTCGCTATAGAAGTGTTGCTAATTAATAATAACATAGTCGTATAGTTAAGTGGTCTATTCATGTCAAGTCTAAATACTTATATGTATATATATATATAAATATATATATGTATATATATATATAAATGTATATATATACCTCATATGGGCTTCCGATCGCCTTACACTGCTCCCCGGAATAACTCACCTGCTTTCTGCCGACTCCTCTTGAGTCATTTCTCTTTAGCCGGGCTGGGCTGGGAACTTCTCTGAGTTAGTCTCTTGAAGAGGCGCTATATAAATTTCCAGAATGAATGAATATATATATTCTAGTCTGGTCTAGCGTTATAATGCAGTATTTCTTAGTCTATAGTCTAGTCAGTCTACTAATGTGCAGTGTATTCGAGTATAGTCTAGTGTCTCGTCTAGGCTTGCCGGTACGTCTCTAGTCCCTAGTCAAGTTCAGTCACTGTCTAGTTCAATCTAGCCATGTCTAGTGAACCTTCCAACAGTCTAGCCATTAAATTTTGTCTATCGTCTAACGTCTAACATATGCTGTGGACTGTGTGGTCTTTAATCTAGTCTATAGCTACTTTTGTCAAACTATAGTCGTGTGCTTATTATTTTTAGCCAATCTCTTATGACGTGTCAATTTATATTTTCACTCCAATAGTGGGGCGTGGTGGCTCAGTGGTAAGTTCGGCGCCTTGTGACATGAGGGTTGCAGGTTCGAATCCCACTCTAGCCGCTGCGTACGGACCTTGGACAAGTCCTTCACTCGCAATTGCTCGTGGCGCTTTGGCGTGAAAACTCGGACACAGTATACCAATGCTGTAGTCGGGAGCGCCTCTGAGTAGTAGTTGACTTGATGGAGGCGCTATAGAAATATCCGAAATAAAAAAAAGATCAGGTAGCTAGTAAAAAAAGTATTCAATAGCTTGCGAAATAAAGATAAGAGAATGGGAAATGTCCCGCAAAGCTGCTGCTAGTGATATTTGAGGACCGAAAATATGCGAAAAGGCACAGAGATCACAAATCTTTACTTGGTATAGGGAGTACAAACAGCAGACCAGAGGAAGCTGATCTAGTGAAGTATAGGCTTGCGTGAATTATTATTATTATTATTATTATTATTATTATTATTATTATTATTATTATTATTATTATTATTATTATTATTATTATTATTATTATTATTATTATTATTATTACTTGGTATATTATTATTATTATTAATCAGATATTTCTTTTGGGGCTAATCAGGGAACCGTTGGACACAGTAGCCGATTGGTAAGTGGAGAGTACGGGTTCGATTCTCTTATGAGACGATTACTGCGTAGAGACCTTGAGCAAGTCCTTCACTCACAATTGCTCAGCGCCATCGATTGAGGCTTGGTCATTGGACAGTGGGAGATTTTAAGTCTTCAATGGTTTGCAAAATGAGGAAGAGAAGCGTCTCTCAATGCAGTATTAGTGAATTCGATATTGTATTGTATTGTATTCGGATATTTATACAGCGCTTCTAGCGGGAGGGCAATTCAGAAGCGCTCCCAGTGCGAGAGACCCCGAGAGAAAAAGCAAGTTTTAAGAAAAGTAAAAGAGGGAGACGTTACCTGAGAGAATAGAAGAACGAACGAACGGATGAAGCTCATAGGCATGGACAAACGCGATAAAAGGCACGAAAGCTACACGTTTTTTATTGGTACGATGAAACAAACAGAGGAAGTTGATCTTCGGTTTGCCCTGCATGCTGGGTTTAAGCGTGAGTGGAATACACAAACCAGTCGGGTAGCTCAGTCTAGACCATGACTCACACTGTATACCAGGATAGCAAGCGTGGTCTTTTGTTTGGTTTACAGGGAAGTCTATATATATTGTTGTCTGGTGCAGTGAAGCCCAGTCAATCAGTCTGGTTTAGTTTCTATTTCAGTTTAGTTTCTTATCTTGCATAGTCTAGTCCTATTGTCTATAGCCTGTAGTGCATAGCGCCTGTAGTCTCATCTAAAAAAGTAAGTATATTCTTAATATAACCATGCAGCTACCAAACAGCACTCTGGTGAACATGCATCAACATACGTGCATCAGGATAAATTAATATGCGATTAACATTCTGACTATAACTGTGTTAGTTCAAGCTAAAGCTGTGTGGGAATTGTACACAGAAGACTGGAGGTGGTTGAACTTTTCATCCGTATTTTGCAAACAGATGTCAGCGAAATTTGAAAGCAGCTGATTTCAAAGCTAGAAGTTTTGAAGTCGGACTCGAATCAAAATCAATTCCTTTGTTGAGAAAATTCAAAAATACATACATGATGCACCATGCAAATTTCTTCTATTTGTCAGAGACTCAAAGTCAAATGATGCTAAATCACACTAGCAAACCTGAGGGGGTTGGAAACGACCCTCTGGGGTGTGCAATGAAGACTTATCTGTGGGGCTACTAAGAAAGACTAGGGGGATTGAACCCCTCCAAACTCCACCCCGACAATTCCCACCCTGAACTAAAGTAAACGCTCGCTGGCAGCCATTGTACATCGGCGCCCATCCCAGCCTAGTCTAGTATAGTATGTTATAGGTCTAGTCTATTCTATTCTGAAGTCTAGCGTAGGCTGTGGTACACTGTGGCCTAACAGCTGGACACTATACTACACGTCTAGGGTCCAGCTTAGGATTCCAAACTCAACCAATGACCGCTTTCCGGTGGTTCCAGTCCTTGCCTTTAATCGAGTAACGTCGGAGGGGGAAGTGAACGGCCCTGGAAGTCATAAGATGTCGTTAAACACTCGATAGTACTACTCTCCAGAATAGACTGGTTTATTCCATGACCTGTCCTGGGCGGACGTCGCTACACTTGAGGAAGCTAGAGGAAGCAGCCTCTAGGTATCAGGCCAATAACCCAGGCCAATTACCCCTGGACGATAACCTTCTAGAATAAATACACCCCTCAGTGAGTCCCAATAAACTCACAGAATAATAACCCCAGTCACCGGGGTTATTGTTCTGAAGGTTATTGCTTTAGAATCGCCTCCATAGCTCTGTTTGGATCGATGACATGGGTCCACTATCTTCCCCATCTAGCACCCACGTTGAACCAACCATGTCGGCTAACTGTGGGCCAGCGTTGGGTAGCTTTGGTCTAACATTGTTCAGATGTGGGTGTGCACCAAATGGACTGTTGCTGGTATTGCTGATGATGCGATTGTTACGAATTACAGGAGACCTGGCTCTGCTTGTCGACACATCTCACCCGATGATTCGACCCGAGTTAGAGAAGGCATTGGATCAAGCCAGAAAGATCATCCAGTCCCGAGGCCGTTTCTGTATTCAGGTAATTGTCATGAATATGAATATGCATCAGAATATGAATATGTAAATAGCTGAATATATAGGCTTAAGCATGAATAAATACGACTATAAAAATAAACACAAATGCTACTCCTACTACTACTACTACTACTACTACTACTACTACTACTACTACTACTACTACTACTACTACTACTACTACTACTACTACTACTACTACTACTACTACTACTACTACTACTACTACTACTAAAACTACTGTTCCTATTATTATCACTGCCACTACTACAACTACTAAAGTACAAGCATACAAGTTAAAGTACTGGAGCGCAAGTGCATGCGTAGGTACTTTAAAAGGCACAGGAATACTACGTAAGCACAAGTATCAGTTAAGTAATACATCTCTGACGCAAGTACGTTCGTATACGTATTTGCACAAAATATGGATACTGTTCTTGTTTTGTAAGGGTTGGTAGCATACTGTGGTTATCTTTCTTGGGTGTCAGTACCGGGGTTTGATTAACCGCAGGACTGAAAAGGATTCCAGTTGTGCATCACTAACGCCGTCTAGCAAACATAGACATAAAATGAATACATCGGTTTTGCAGTAAAACTTTATGCGTCTACGTGAGGCTCCAGGATACTGTGGAGGAGGAGATATGGCCAATCGACATTAAAAAGCAAATACTGAGCAAATGACATCGCTAAGAAACATGCATACGCGATCTATTGTCGAAGATGCTTGAGGAGGACGAGAAGCAGGAAAAAGAGAAGGAGGAGGAGGTGGAGGAGATGGAGAAGGAGAAGGAAAAGGAGGATGAGAAGGAGAAAAGAGAAGGATAGGTCGTCTTTTTTGAGGGGGGTAACATGTTGTCTTATTTGAAGTGACATGTTGTCTTATATGAGGTAACATGTTTTATCCGAGTTAACATGTTGTCTTATTTGGTGACATGTTGTCTTGTTTGAGGTAACATGTTGTTTAATCTGAGTTGACTTATTGTCTTATAAATTTGAAGTTGACAATATTCTTGATAACATATTGTCTTATTTGAACTAACAAGTTGTCTTATTTGAACTAACAAGTTGTCTTATTTGAGGAGACATGTCGTCCTATTTGAGGTAACTGGGTTTTTTTTATTTGAAGTAACGTGTTGTCTTATTTATGATAACACATTGTCTTATTTCAGGTGACATATTTGTTGGCTGTGTGTGTTCACAGATTGACTTTGGTGCGGCCATTGACAAGTGGCTGAAGAAGACGTATCCACGCGGCTACTGCAGCGTCTGTCGCCTGCGCAACCACAGGGCCCGTCTCTACATAACCAACTACGATAAACAAGAACACTGTCTCGACTGCAACGCCGTCTGGTGTATCGTCCTCGGGCCTTGCTGGCTTCTCTCAGCGCCATGCTACAAAGTACGTCCATCTCTGTCTACTTACCTTTGCCTCTGCCTCTGTCTCTGTCTGTCTCTGTCTCTCTGTCGTTCTCTCTGTCTCTCTGTCTCTGTTTCTTTGTCTCTGTCTCTCTGTCTGTCTCTGTCTGTCTCTGTCTGCCTCTGTCTGTCTCTGTCTGTCTGTCTGTCTGTCTGTCTCTGTCTGCCTCTGTCTGTCTGTCTGTCTGTCTGTCTGTCTGTCTGTCTGTCTCTCTCTCTCTCTCTCTCTCTCTCTCTCTCTCTCTCTCTCTCTCTCTCTCTCTCTCTCTACACCTCTCTCAGTTTCGAATTGCTTACCAACCGTAACCCATAACCTCTTAATTCTATCGGAATCCAACTCCAAGCGATAATGATCTTTTTCAATTATACCATTTCACTTGAAGCAGCGATCATTGTCTGATGCCTTGGGAATTATGATAAAGGCGCTGTAGAAGTCTTTAAATTAGGTTTGTTCTCTAACCCTAAGACTCCGTTCTTTATGACCCATCTGCTCTTAGGAACTTAATATACGTTACATCTGTTGGTTTTCGTACCTTCCGTAAGGCTTTTACGACAACAATGTTCTGAATTTGGAAATCGCTTTAGGGCAGGAGATTGCATAGGGCCATTTGAATGAAACTCCGTGGCCATTGCGGTTTCTAGTGGCA
Organism: Allolobophora icterica; assembly: GCA_963556255.1. Lineage (NCBI taxonomy): Eukaryota > Metazoa > Annelida > Clitellata > Crassiclitellata > Lumbricidae > Allolobophora > Allolobophora icterica. Next base: position 18,678,103 of record OY744607.1, on the reverse strand, counting down.
CTTCTGACTTCTGAAGTTATCTTCCATCTTGAGGCGATTCGCCTGAAGACTCTTCGAGGAATGTTTGAGGCCTGTTGTTTTTCTTTGGACTTTTAAAAGTGTAGTCTAGGTATCTTTGCGTAATCTTTCCTGGGGTTTTAAAAAGGTATCAACATATTTTGAGATTTTTGTTTCCTGAGGGCTCTGTATCGACTATTGCATGATTCCGAGCTTTAAGCGGTGCTAGCTAGATACATTGGTCGCATCAGTACCTTAGGAGGTATTTCACATAATACTTAGGTAGAATAAATTCAAAAGTTCAGTACGGGGCAACGAATAAGTACTTATTTTACATGGCAAAAAGTTAAAGGTAACAAAATTCCTCAAAAGTGAGGTCTCGGAGTTGTATTTAGAGAGAAGCACACACAGGAAACCAAAATCAGGATAATTTCCTAACATCTAAACTTTCGTTGGCACTTAATAATCGACCCCAAGGGATGGAGTGCTCAGCTGGCTCAAATTGCCTGGTATTTCGTAGAACGAAAGACCCATCCAAATACTAACCGGGCTTGAAATTGCTTAATACCGGACGATTCGTATCCAAAGTACAAGGCCTACATCTATATCTAAATTGCCATTAATTAGTAACTTTTATCGCTCAGGTATCCAGTGCACAACACAGCAACCAATGGCGCACTAAAATTGAGTCAAAAATCAGGTCAAATCCAGCAGATCGATCTACTAATAATAGCTAACTAATTTACTGTGACTAAGTAATATGCGAATAATATTAGTAACATTTACAACTTAATGGTTACTTACCTAGACATGGCGGGGGCCGCGTAGAGTAGTGGATAACACACTGGCGTGAAGAGCTGAAGGTACCAAGATCGAACCCCTAGTCCCGCAAGGTTATAAATTCGGCCTTTCCATTCGCTAGGTGGCAGCAGTGGTTAGACGAATTCTGCCTCTGGAAAACCCAGAGCTAGTCCCTAAAGAGGAGGGTCGGACGAATGGGTGCAGATACTTCGCCGTAAAGAAAAAGACGATAGAAATCCACTATCCAGTGGACACCTACGGGCTATCAGCCCATGGATAACAGGAAGGAAGGACCTAGACATGCCAGAGCTATCAGTACCATCGCTCGTGAATAAGCTGGTGCCCTGCGCTTAGCTTTAGAGCAGCGCTTTAGAAATTTGGAGTTTACGATTACAATTAGTTTAGCAAACGTATGTATTGTTTTATGTTTGTATGTACAGATATATCGCCTTGTTAAGTGCAAAGATATCGTCATCAATGTCTGTGCACCAATTGTCCGACGAACGACCCTTGCCATCAGTGGGAAGGTCATCGAAGTAACGCGATGTAAGTCATACATTCCAACATCTCAAACTTATAAATAGTCTCCCATACGCTATTCTGGAACTAATGAGCGAGGCGCTTATTTCCCTTTCTCTAGGGCTTATATAATTTAAAATTCTTAGACTCACATAATTTCTCTTTCTTGTAGGCTCATTTAATTCATTTTCTTAGGTTTCTTTCTTTTCCCTTTCTTGTTCTTATTTAATTTCCCTTTCTTAGGCTTATTTTGTTTCCATTTTTAGGCTAATTTAATTTTCCTTCCTAAAGTTCCTTAGGCTAATTTAATTTCCCTTTCTTAGGCTTATTTCTTTTCCCATTCTTAGGCTAATGAGCCGAGCGTGAACACTTACAAAGGCCCATGAAACGGTTCTATGCATCGGACTACTTTCCGTTTACATCCCAGCCATAGATATCTAAATACTAGATTCTGTATTTTTAAACTCATTGCTCCGCCTCCTCACTTGAAATTACATTGCTAAACCACAGGTGTAGGCCTATCTTGCTCGGGGTTGTTAAACAGGGAACCCTTAGCAGTTAGTTTAGTCTTGCTCTACGTAAAATATATAAGCCCATATATATCTTCTCTCATACGTATAGGCCAAAATTCATATTTGCCAATATATTTACAGCTTTGTCAGTTAGGTTGTATGAGAATACAATGTCTTAGGGGGCCCGATAGCGCATTGGGTAACATCTGGCATAGAGTGCGAGAGGTACAAGGATCGAGTCCCATAGGCGGACATGCTTTGTAGGCTGCAAATTGCGCCGTGTATTGCAGGCTGTCTGTTCTGTTAGTAGTTAAGATTTATCGCATAACATGTACATGTACAGCGCAGTGCGTTTGCAGGCGCTTAATTAAAGAATAAATATTATTATTATTATTCATAGGCCTAGTTTTATAAATAAACAGGAAAGAACAAAAAGTCAATACACAAATGTCTAATGAACTGATACTTTTGTATTTCAGGATCCGGTATCTCCTACGTCTGGTTGTCACAACTCCTCTCTGGACTTCTGTTAACAATCAAGCGACTGTCAAAACACATACAATCATAAGGAAAACTGAGGATTGTCGGAAGATTGAGAAATATGCATGATTAGGGTCATCACATGGGATGCTGAAACGTCTAAAACAGTAAACATCGAAGACAAACAAACAGAACGATCATCTATGGCCGTCGAGCTGTTTGAGTAGAAACATAGCATATATTCACTGACATGGCGACTCTAATTCAACGAATTCAACTCTACATCGATCGCCGTTGTGTCTAAAACGTTTATCTTTGTGTGTTTGAAGTGTGCCGTCCGTGTCGTTATGAAAAACCTGTTTGTTCTGATCTGACTGTGCACCACTTATAAACTGACACAAGAAAGAAAACTTCTGCAGTCAATTTCAAGGTTTAAAGTCGATAAAAATCCTAATGATCTTTCATAGTAACTTTTCGCCGGTTCCCCAACGACAGTCCTTTTCCCACTATTTTGCGACCTTCTCGATTCATTGTTATGTTGCCAAACTTAACTTCTTTCGATAATATTGTTACAATCGGTGTTTAAAATATCTATGTACAATGTGGTTGCAGCCGACTTAATTTCGTGTCTCCTAAATCAAATGAGGGGCCCATAACCGGATTGCCTCTTAAGTCAACCTAGGCTATAATCTATAGATAACTCAATGTACTACATATTCATGTGTTGAACTGCTCTTAAACTCTGCGGGATGGTAATCGATGGTATGCAAGGCCACTTAGTAGGTTTTGTATGTCGCATAAACTTGGACATTTTTCTGGGATATCAATTTAGTAGGCTATAAACTATGTACACTTTAGTCAGTTTTAGTTACATTTTTGAAGATGACTAGTTTTACTGGATATTTTCAGAGATGAGACATAAACCTTCAGTTTTATATAATTCTTGCATTTCTTTGTAGTCTTGTTAGATTTAGAATTTAGTCACAGCTTATCCAATCTTTTTCAAACCTTATTACCAACGGTAAGTAATGTCTAACAGTCGGAAAATTTGCTAGATTAGGATTAACTGGTAGGTTAGGATTAACTGGTAGGTTAGGATTAACTGGTAGATTAGGATTAACTGGTAGGTTAGGATTAACTGGTGGGCCTATAATACATTGAGTAGTCGCTTCCATTAAGCGCCTCCTACCTTATAATTAAAATTTTTTAAATGGGCGTGAAAAAGTTTGTAATAATAATAATAACGATAATGATAGACTTCAACAAGGTCTAATAATAACGATAATTCCGCAGTAATATTTCTAGCGCTAGTAGTTTTATAGCTACCTACTAATACAACATGTTAGACCATACTAAACTTAACAGTAAAATTACAGGTAAGCTAATGAAAATGGCAATCGTAATAGTAATACTCTTACCACAAATTCTGGATTCTGGTCTGGAATCCATTGGTTTGGTTCTACGCGTCTGCGGGGGCCATTCTGGCTACATTTCTAGTTACATGAGCATCACTTGTTAACTGATGAACTTTTAGTTCTTAACGACACTTAGTATTATATAAACTAACGTATAGTGATTAGATTAGCGAGTGACGCCAATTTGTTTCTGTTGAAGAGGTGCTTCATAAGTTCATAAGCACCTGATTACATTTACAATTACCGATAGGCCTACTCATACTCATAGTAGTGCTAGTTTTAGCATCAATCCTAGTTCAAGTAGTAGTGCTAATAGGCTACTGATGCTGATTACCGATAGGCTACTGATACTAATACTAATATTCATGCTTTCTTGATATTCTATTGTGTTTCTTACACCTTTAGTTTACCTCAACGTATGATGTAAAATCAAATTCTGTTGAGAGAAGTCATTGTAGCATCGACGCCAGTCTTTTCTTGAAAGAGTAGTGCTTTAAATGAGCAGTAACTTAAACCCGAATCATAAGAAGGACTTTAACAATAAATTATGTTGAATAGATGCAAACGCATTTTATAAAAACAAGAAACAAGGAAAACAAACGAAGATTTAAAGACTGAACGATATTATTAGAGAATTAAAAAGACACGTAGAGGTTTCACTGTCAGCTGTAAAACAGAAAATAGCAATATTGTATATGTACATTTATAAAGCGCCTCTCAGAGTCAACCTATATTCAGAGAACAGAAATCCTGTTAAGTTAAAAATATTTTCAGTTAAACTTAAGACGCAACTTTTTAGAACTGTTAGATATTCACGTTTCAGGGCTTTTGAGAGGCATCCAAAAGGCGTCGAACAAATGTTTAGACATGCACACATGCATACATAAATACATACATACATGCATACATACATACAAACATACATACATGCACACATACATGCATGCATGCATGTATATATATTTACATACTCACACAGCATACATTCATACATACACACACATACATATATACATATACATGTATATACATACATACATACATACATACATACATACATACATACATACATACATACATACATACATACATACATACATACATACATACATATATGTATACATGCATACATACATACACACATACATACATGCATGCATGCACACATACATACACGCGAACGTATGTACATACAAACCCCCTGAAGTGCGCACCTTAACTCTTCAACTTACCCTATGTTACTGCTGACTGACAAGCATTTTTCTTTAACTCAGTTCGTAAACTCTTCTCGCACTGATTACATGTCTTTCGTCAGTGGAACAATTCCTAGAATGATAAAAGTCGACGCCAGTGTTCCAACGAGAAAGACCCAGAACAAGATCCGGTCCACAGCTACCGCCATCTGTCGCCACTCGTACATAACCGCTCCCTCATTATCGTCCAGTTCGTACCTCTCGACGACCTTCTGCAACGCCCTCAGAATCTCTTGGTTACTGAACGCCACCTGGCGTTGGATCGAGCTGGCCGGACCCACCCTGGACGACGTAGGGCGCTCGGCAGCCCCTCTCGGGACATCGGGGACCGACTTCCGGTTGGCGTCGTCAGTTCCGCTTCCGTTGTCGAGCTCCTGTTTCAGTTCTTTGGCGAGGGACTCCATCGTGATCTTGAGGGAGACGTTCTGGTTGCACTGGCACTGGGGAGTGTCGCTGAAGTAGCCATCAATGAGGAACTGAAACGAGTCTTCGGTTGGGTCACCAGGGGTCCCCCGGCGGAAGGTGAGGCCCTGCTGTACCTGGTTGTTGAGGCCCATCAGGTGACGGAGCCAGCGAGGCACGACGTTTGAATGGGGACCTCGATAGTGAAGGTTCAGCACGAACACAGTCATGATGACAGAAACGGATGTCAGAGCCATCACGATTGTTAGATATATGCCTGTATCGGTAGAAACACTCTGACTACACACAGGCAATATAATGACAATAGACGAACAGAAAATCAGTGCATTGAACCACGTTGAACGTACACGTAGCGTAACGTAATCGTAAATGTGATCTAATGTCATACAGTGTTGCAATGTAATTCACATTACTGTCCAAACCGAAACAAATGTCATCGAACCGTACACGCACATTCACACACAGACACACACCCACACACACACACATAGACACACACACCTCCACACACATATTATGTATTTATACATATAATATCCATATAGTGTCCGTCTGTCGGGGACGCTACGTCACAAACGGGTTCTGTTCTATTGTGAAACACAAACCGTTTGTCTTGACGACGGCGGTCTTGACGACGGCGATAACTAACGAGGCCTATAATATTATAGGCCTATAATATGACGTCATAATAAAACGGGCAAATACACTAGTATATATATATATACACCTTGTAGTTCAACCTTTTCTATTGAAATTTAATGTCATATAACGTAGGCTGACGACGTTTGACGTAATATGCGAACAGAAACATTCGCAATGCGATATATAGGTTAACTATTTGTACGCACGTAAATACGGGCATCAATACAGTTTAACAGTTTAACATAGTGTCACCATCATCAATTCATCATCGTTCCTGACGCCAGCCATTTAAACAAACGATCTCCATTGACCTCGGTCATTTGTCAAGTCCAGTGTTCTTGTCAATGCTCGTCCAAGTCTCGTCATGTCTTTAATTACATTGTCTATCAAGCGCAGTCTTGGCCTGCCTTTGTTTCTCTTTCATTTGAAAGTTGCACGTAGGCCTATAGTTCATTGTGTGGAGTTCGATCAACTTAGTCTAATGTCACATAGGCTAAGTGAAATTCAAAGCCATGCATACAAATTAGCATGTAATGCACGTATACCGTTTAAATTTAGAGTGCATTCCAGTGAAACAAGATTTGAAAATTAATATCATGAACGTAGGACATTGTCGATAGTGTAGAGAATAGCATTGCATGTTGTGACAGTGCATTTTGTAGAGCAGTTGGCATTGTCAGGCACTGGCGGCGATCTTGTTTGACAGGTGGGGGAAAAGGGACACTTTTGAACTGATCTTGTCAAATAAGAAAATACATTTTCGCAAGAAAATTTTTTTAGACTTTTTTGGTGTTTCTTCAAAATTGGGGGTACGACTGTATACTTTGTCCCCCACTGTTAAAGGTGGATTCTTGTTCCCCTCGATCCCCGGGATCGCCACCCATGTTATCAGGCACAGTATAGCAATGTGTAGCGAGAAGATCGTGTAGTACATTTCACTTTAGAGGTGTAGGGTTACATTAGTTCAGTCCGGTGCAGCGTGATTTTGTACTGGCAACAAGACGAAGTTAAAGCTAAGCGCAGGGAACCAACTTATTCAAGAGCGTTGGGTCGTGTCAGAGGAGTGTCCAGAGATGTCAGGGAAGATCGTGGTTTGGTTGACAGAGACCAGAAAGTGGAGTTAGAAGAGCTGCTAAGGCGGGTTTCATTGAGGACGAGAAAACTAGGAAGGCAGAGGATTTGATGGATTAGGGTAGAAATTCTTCAAGAGATGGGACTTCAGTTTGGAGTGGAAAACCTGTGGGATTATAAGTAGAGGAGCCTGATCTAGATAACTCACTCAGCAGCGGGATGAACTCGGACGTTTCTGGCAAATCCTCTCCGAGCCGGAGTAGGAAAACGGAGAAGGAGAGAAGCACGGTGATACCCATTGTCACCTTCTCTCCTGACTCAGGCGGAAGACAGAAGACGAGTAAGGTGAGAGCGGACATCATGACACACGGGAAGATGACGTTGTACAGATAGTAGATGAGGCGGCGCCGGATGTGGATGATGAAGGTGACATCCGGAAACGGTTCCTTGCAGCACGGATAGTAGACGACGTTGCGACGAACCTCGACCCGGGTCAGTTCCCACTCGCCGTTCTGGACGTAGTTGGTCAGGTCGACGAAGGTTGACCGGTTGATCATGTCGACCTGGACTCGACCAACAGTTCATCAACGTTTAACATAACAAAACACGTTGTGGTATGTTAAGTTGTTGTCATCTGTCAACTCTATAGTTGGCAATCTGTTGTTTGTGCTCTGTGCGTGTAACTCTTCTAGTTATCAGAGCAATGTTTGCCAACTGATAAACCTTCTGTTCTTAATGGCATTTAACATTGTTTAGGCATCTTATTATTTTCCTTGACTAGCGCTATATAAATGTCCCTCATAAATACATGAGTATATCATATCAAAACAGTGTAATTATAATCGAACAATTATATAGCGCCACTGACGATCTAACTAAACTATATGATGTGAAATGTCACTTCAATATAGCATGACATAATATGACTTGACTTAGCATAACTTAACACAATTTAACATCATAACTTAACATGACACAATATAGCTTAACATAAAATAGCATTGCATGAGTTTTAGTGGCTCAGAAGACTTATAATATGTGTTAGAAGCGCTGTAAATTTTCCATGAATGTTCAATAGTCAATTCTTCTTAGGACCTATAGCTTCCTCGTAGAAGCTGTGATAGAGTGTGATGAAACCATCCAACCATTCTAACAGTCTGAAACTGTTGCATTAAAGAATAATATTACTGTGTTTATGTACACGTATGGGTCCGCGATTGTCACTTTTTACGTGCTTTGCTGCCAACCAAGAAATCGGTAACTCAGTTGCAGTTGTCCTACCTGAAATCCATCATAGGTCCAAGATCCGAACTTGAGAAGGCAGTGTTGGTCATCAAATGGAAAGTATGTAACGTCGACCTTACAGGAGCTGTGCAGTTTACTTGGCACTGGCCAGAAGACGTTGCCTTGGTAAGTGATCATCGCATTGGCTGGCATCATACCATCCGTATACGCTGCTGCGCTATGAGGTCGAACACAAGCAACACACTATAATATATATATACACATATATATACATATATATACATATATATATACATATATATATATATATACAGGGTGGTTCAATAAAAAAATGTCCCACCGGACAAAATGCAATTTCTCGACAACCGATAGAGATAATTTTACCAACATTTTAGAATTTACAGGGAAAAGATTTTCTAACAATCCCTGAAAATTTAACTGGAAATTTTTTATTGCTTCAAACATTACAGCTGTTTAAATATTCTATTCCGTATTTTCAAAATTACGCAGAAAGCTGGACAGTCAATTGTAATTTTCAATGTATTTGATACTGCCCTCCTTCCATAGTTCAGCAGTGCACACACAACTATACGACAGAACATCGACGGCGCTGAGCGATTGTGAGTGAATTTAGGACTCTATCGATGTTCATACGCGGTGACCACCGAGTGCATACCGGTTATCACACAAAAAAAGATGGCCGACGTCGTAATCATCGTCATCATCCTCAACATCATCATTATCATCATCATCAGCATCAGCATCATCAGCATCATTATCATCATCAGCAGCAGCAGCATCAGCATCATCATGCTATATGTCAAACATTGATAGTCGAATTTACTAACAATGCCTCAAAGACGATCTATCCGTTTGCAACCTTTGGTTTGTCATCGCTATTTCCTCGACTCATGTCATGACCAAGCACTAGTTGTTAGCGAGCATTTGTCTCACACCTCAAATCCAGTTGCAATTACCGTGCCTTCGCAGAAAGACACCTCTGTCTTAACGTACCGATCTTCTAGGTGTTGACCTGATCACGGTTGGATTTTGTGTGCCATCGGTTGAAACCTTGCGCGTTAGACATCGGCGCAATAGAAGTTATCAATTAATACTAATTACGAGGAGTCCTGAACACTAGGAGACCCTCGGTTCTTAAGAAGATATTCTGCGATCGTCAGAAGCCAGACGAAACTCATGGAACGTCAACGTCTTATATATGTAATGTTCGTATTTTGTGTGCAATTCACAAGAGGGCAATGCATCGATCTTTCGTTGGTTTTCTTGTATGAAGAGGAATTGACGATTGCAGACAAATAACTTGGGCGAGAGAAAGAAGAGAGAAAGAAGAGAGCTTATTAAGATCTGTCAACGTGATTCCGTAAGGAAAAGAGAAACTACGAATGTTTCGCATACGCCTTATATCTGCACATGTCGAAACATCTATAGGCCTATTTTAGAAGATTGATGGCTTTATGTTGCGTAGTATTAAAAGTATTGTCTGGTTTCAACAGACACAAGGGTGGCTAGACCGCACAAATTGATACATTCTTTGTATACAATCTTACAATTAATGTCCAGTTATACCAGACACTAATGTCTCCACCAATATTTACTGTCTAGTAAGAAGTACAATCTACTGCAGTGGCCTATAGCCACACAACTAATAGATGTGACCTTCTGAAGTAATTAGAGATAGTGTTTATCGGCAAGCGAGAGTCATTGTGCTACGCGCAAGATAGTGTTATCGTTATTACGCACTAGCTGGTTTACCCGGCGTTGCCCGGGGTTATAAGTTTCAATCCCTGTAGCGAATAAGCAGTGTGATTCTCGTTAACGTTAACGATAACGAAAATGTTCGTTAACGAACAAAAAATGATTTCGTTAACGATAACGATAACTATAACTAAAAAATATCATTAACTATAACTATAACTATAACGAAAATGACACTAACGAAAATTCATTGCTATTTTCGTTAATACGATAAAAAAAAGTGCAATATCAACTAAAGTGAGAACGTGAAAATACAGCCGTTAACGAAAGCAAAATGATTCCTATGTTCGCCTTGGATGTCGGTAAATATGGAGCGCTGTGTTTTCATGAAGCTGAATGCACCCATTCGTCAAAGCTCTAAGCAAATTATTGTGTAACGCGTCTTCATAATTCAGTGTGATTTTCATTAACGATAACGGTAACGAAAATGTTTTCGTTAACGAAAGCAAAATGATTTCGTTAACGATAACTATAACTGTAACTAAAAAATAATATTAACTATAACTGTAACTATAACTAAAATGAAAAACCATTAACTATTACTGTAACTGTAACTAAAATAAAATCTGTAAGGAGAATCACACTGCGAATAAGCAACAAATTTAGCTATAAGTTTAAATCCGTGTAGCGAATAAGGAAGAAATTTAGGCGACCTGTAGGGGAGACTGCTTCGCAGTCTAGGCGTGGACTGACTGCTTCGCAGTCGCAATGTGGCGACGACTGCTTCGCAGTCTCCCGCGTGCTGACTGCTTCGCAGTCGCCCTGTGGCGACGACTGCTTCGCAGTCTCCCGTGGACTGACTGCTTCGCAGTCAGTTTAAATCCGTGTAGCGAATAAGGAAGAAATTTAGGCCACCTGTGGGGGAGACCTCTGCCGTGGACTGACTGCTTCGCAGTCGCCCTCTGGCGACGACTGCTTCGCAGTCTCCCGTGGACTGACTGCTGGTTTACCCGGCGTTGCCCGGGGTTATAAGTTTCAATCCCTGTAGCGAATGAGCAACAAATTTAGGTATAAGTTTAAATCCGTGTAGCGAATAAGGAAGAAATTTAGGCGACGTGTGGGGGAGACTGCTTCGCAGTCTTCCGACCTCTGCCGTGGACTGACTGCTTCGCAGTCGCCCTCTGGCGACGACTGCTTCGCAGTCTCCCGTGGACTGACTGCTTCGGAGTCGAAGAGGGTGAACCCGGCGTTGGCGGGTTAAAGAAAACGCCATAAATCTAGCCCTCACTGCCCTTAGTAAAGAAGAGTCTTTGAACATACAATTTTGCTGTAAAACGATGAATATAGTTCGAATCGATCGTAATTAAATTTTGTGCGAAAGTAAACAACGTCGTTATGCGCATTATTAATGACGTTGGGGAATACCCGCGCCATAAATAGAACCGCTTGGCAGTGGAAGAGGCGAGCTGGGGTGTTATGCGCATTATTAATGACGTTGGGGAATACCGGTGCCATAAATAGAACCGCTTTGCAGTGGAAGAGGCGACCTGGGGCGTGAATGACGGTCGGTTGGGTAGAGTTTTGGGGGATTTCACCATGTTAGCGGTGAAAAGGGGGTACGCGAACCCCTCCACTGGGTGTCCGATGCCGAGGCCGACACAGTGGTGAACGTTTCGAGTGAAAAGGTGCAAAATTGTAAAAGTTAAGCCCGGTCAAACAGACAGAGAGACAGACAGACAGACACACACACAGAATTCTCGCTTTATTTATATAGATGTATTAAACGCCACTATCTAGGGACCCAGCATTGATCGATGGCGCTGAGCAGTGAGCAATTGTGAGTGAAGGACTTGCTCAAGGTCCATACACAGCAACCGTCTCAGACGAGGATCGAACCCGTATTCTCCGCGTTACAAGGCGAGCGCTCTAACCAATCGACTAGGCCTACCGAGTCTCACTTGCATAATATAAGCATAGTTTGCTTAGTCAGTCATTATTTCACATCATACTGTAACTATAATATCTGCTCTCAACAGACATTTTATCGAGTGTGCGGAAAGATTAATTGCAATATATGGATAAACAGAACCGCAAGGATTATATCGGTCTCATGAGCATGACATATGATCTAAAACATCTGTATGAGTCAATAAATGGGGCTGTGTGTATCTCATAACATGCTGACCGTATCCTTCCTACTACTGCGTGCATGTGGGTGTTTGTAATATAGATCCATAGATATGATTCTACCAATTCTGCAAATAGTTCAACGTATACACACGTGCTTCGTATATGCTTTGTACCAGAGTGATTCTCCGTAACGATAACGGTAACAAAAATGTTCGTTAACGAAAATAAAATGATTTCGTTAACGATAACTATAAATGTAACTAAAACATATAATTAATAACTATAGCTATAACGAAAATAATACTAATGAAAATTCATCGTTTTTTTCGTTTAAAAAAATAAAAAAGCTGAATGCACTCATTCTTCAAAGCCTTTCGAAGCTCTAATCAAATTGTGTAACGCGTCTTAATATGCACAGCTGCTGCGTCTGTAGGCAATTTCGCTTAATCTCATTGTAACTATGTACTAACTAAAATAAAAATCCAGTGACTATAACTATAACTAGGGGCCTATAACTAAAAAATAATACTAACTATAACTGTAACCAGAGGCGTCTATCCCCCCTAAGTCATTGGAGCAACGTCCCTTTTCCCCCTCTTCTTCCCCCCTTCCCGTTCCTTCCCCCTAAAATGGTGGCACACACACTAACAGATCTCCCCCCCCATTTCTTGGATGGAGCATTTGCTCCAAGGTTTCTATGGTGTAGACGCCCCTGACTGTAACTACAATTAAAATGAAAAACCCTTAACTGTAACTAAAACAAAGTCTATCATGAGAATCACACTGTTTTGTACAGCATATATAATGCCAAATATTGCAAGATCGAAACTGTTTCTTTGCAAAATCAGCACAAAATGCAAGCACATGAAACCACGAAGTAGAAGAATGTTTGCATTTTAAGACAAGTCAGGTTAGGCACTACTTATGGTTTGACAACTTACTTGTTGTAGAGAACGATATCTGGCAACCAGATCTTGTGGCAGGGCAGTCGAAGTGTCTCCAATCCACCGAACTTATCCGGATTCCACGTTAGAAATATATCATCCCATTCCTATAAGACATGAATGTCCAAAGTATGTCATGGCTTGTTTGACAGAGCAGCTTTTTACACCGACTGCCTTGAACATGCGTGGGTCGAGCGTCATGATTTGCACACGAAACCCTTACACAGAGGGTGACATGTGACATTTACGTTAACCTTTTGGGCACGCTACTTGAATACATTGCTTGTAATGCAAATGGGAATGACATTCACTGAGGCATGCATATGAAAACTTTGGCGTTCGCTTAAACAGCCAGACATTAGCTGCATCATTCCACAGCAATGTGGTAAAAGTATCCAGCTAAAGACAACACTGTCTCAGCCAGGAAACAATTATTATGTGACTCTGGGCTCGCAAGAATCATTATGACCACCCACTGTACCATGTGTTTCCTGGTGTTTCTGCAGCGCTGCTTAGCCACTGGACCTTTCTAGCTAGTTAGAATTATTCTTAACTGAAACTCGTTTTGCCGTTTCTCAGAGCGAGGCTATTGAAACCTTTTTTTATATGGAAGTTTATGCGATACTTGAATCTTCCAATAACGCACTACCTAAAGCCATACCGATTCTTAACTTACGTGGATTGACTAACATCTGAATTTTAGTCTACTTTCTCTCTGAAGAGCATAGCATTTCTTACTCAATTAAGCGTCGTTGTCCAATTTCACAAGAAAATAAATAAATATCGGGTCAATGATGCGTATTATTATTATTTTTTGCCGCCCGAGGAGTTACCCTCAGGCTCTTAGTGATTAAGAAGATGCAGGATTAAATTGGTTCACTGAGCCACGCACGTCCTCCCCGATATTATTATTATTATTATTATTATTATTATTATTATTATTATTATTATTATTATTATTATTATTATTATTATTATTATTATTATTATTATTATTATTATTATTATTATTATTATTATTATTATTATTATTATTATTATTACTACTACTACTACTACTACTACTACTACTACTACTACTACTACTACTACTACTACTACTACTACTACTACTACTACTACTACTACTACTATATAAAGATTTGTAAAGCGCAAGTCAAAATAACTAAATACACTTCATATGAATGCCGCGTATGTATGGCCTACCTGATCAAGCCACACATTTGTTACTAGAACTTGATTTTTCTCATCCTAAAATAATCATAAAAACATGAAATCACTAAATATAGATGAAACAATGAACCATTTATTACAAACACCTCATTAACTAATCCTACATCTGGGAGTTTACATTGACCAGCAACTATCCTGGAAAGAATCACATACGAAACATTTCAAATAAAATAGCAAAGAATCTTGGTATTAGTACAGCGGCATAGCAAAACAATTGTGCATTTTGTGATACAAGCATAAAATTTGGCATAGACATCATACATAGTAGTACTAAGAGATATAGATATTGGGCCACGCTGAAATATAATTTTTTGGCGGGAAACAATGGCGGGAAAAAATAAAATATGAATTTTTCATAATTTTTGGGAAAGTGGTCTGCAAATAAGATTTAGGACCGTTTTGCTTAATTGGTTTTCAATATAGATTTTGGTTTCCATTTGGGTTTTTAATAAATTACTCGATTTTTATTTATATTATTAAACTATTACAGTTTGAATTACTATTGTTGTTGCAGCACAACAAATAATTTCTATACGGGTCAATATATGGCTGAACTCCCCAAAAATTGATATAAAAGGTTTCTCAGTAGATTTTGTTACCATTTGGTATACTTATTAGCATCGCAAAAGTCTACTCTATTCTGACCATTCGAAAAGGGTCAATTTCAAGATGGCGTCCAAGATGGCTGCCGGGAGCTAAAATTGTCTATATCTCAAGCACTATTCAACCTAGAAAGGTGGTGTTGGTGTCTAACCGTAGGGTATATTGCTCAGTGTTCAGTTAAAATAACTTTAATCACTTTCTGTATCATTTCAAGAAGGCGTCCATTATGGCTGCCGGGAGTTAAAATTGTCTATATCTCAAGCACTATTCAACCTAGAAAGGTGGTTTTGTTGTCTAACCGCAAGGTTTATTGCTCAGTTTTCAGTTGAAATAACGTTACTTAATATATCATTTACTGACAAATCCAATGGTCATATAGTTTACATCTACATGTATAGCTTACACATACAATTAGTCACTACTCATCGTCATCGTCCGACTCCTCTGGAAGGAACTATTTATGTGGATTGTCCATTTTTAAACTTGGCACTGTCCACAGGCAGGTAGTCCATTTCTTCTACAGCCTTTAAAAATGTCAAGGTTCAAGGTTCAAATAAAAAATGAAGTTAAAATCAACGTTGCAAACTTTCAAGGTTTAAATCAAATTTTGGGTTTTTTTCTTTTCAAAATTTTCGCTAATATGTTTCTTATGAATCAAGGTTACATTTGAAACAGTTGAAATAGAATGTATGTATTCATCTACGGATCTCTGCGTGTTGAACAGTCACCTTCACAGACACATAAAACAGTATGTTGAAGTGAGAGCTTCCTGCAAGAACATCTTTTTACACAATCCTTCTTGCACTTGCAGGACACCAACTCTTTGCAGGTCGTGGATGCTTCCTGCAGAGTTGTCCGGTTAGGCTCATATGTGTTATCATCAGCCTTTGTCCAACCCCATATGGTTGGAGATGGCAACTCAGGATTTGGTAGCAGAATCTGCCCCCACACGAGGCTTCTTTGGCAAAGTGCCCCTTGATGTGTTGCTCCAAAGCTGCCTTCATTAGTGGGATTAACTGAACATTGCATTTCCTGGCAAACAACTTCTTCCGTGCTTTGTTGATGTCCGAGTCTGTGCTTGTGCGGTCATACATAAGTATCACAAACCTTTCGATGGAATGGAAGACATCAACTAGTATTGCAGATGCTGCACATGATACTTTAAGCAAGGCACTTGTCAGATCTGGATAAGCAGTCCAAATGGGCCAAGCGGTTTTCTTACCATGTCCAGACAAACTGGACACAGTGTCACAGCCTGTCAATGCGTGAAACATTGGCAATGCTTCTGCCCGCTCTGGTCCAAGACCAGGATCAATTTCATGAGCTGCTAAGTGCCGAAAATTCCTTTGAACTTCAAAAGCGAGCCATATTTTATCCTCCGGTTCCAGTGTTTGTGCAACAGAAACGGCTAGTACCTTTGCACGTTCAATTCTTGCAGTGCTTTTTAAGGACTCCGCTTTATAAGTGTCCCATACTATATCCACGCGTGTAGCACTCAGGAGCTTTCCATTGATAAAAGGATTGAAAAAGTGTCTGGCATACTCATCGAAGTTTTTGAATGCAGCTGGTTTCAAAATGTGTACTATAGTAGCATCGTCAAGAATTATATTGATCGCAACCGGAGCATCCAGCTGGGCATGCGATAGATTTTCGAAGCACGCTCTAGAAGAAATGGACTACTATGTACTTCTACCTGTGGACAGTGCCAAGTTAAAAAATGGACAATCCACATAAAAAGTTCCTTCCAGAGGAGTCGGACGATGACGATGAGTAGTGACTAATTGTATGTGTAAGCTATACATGTAGCTGTAAACTGTATGACCATTGAATATGTCAGTAAATGATATATTAAGTAACGTTATTTCAACTGAAAACTGAGCAATAAACCTTACTGTTAGACACCAAAACCACCTTTCTAGGTTGAATAGTGCTTGAGATATAGACAGTTTTAGCTCCCGGCAGCCATCTTGGACGCCATCTTGAATATACAGAAAGTGATTAAAGTTATTTCAACTGAACACTGAGCAATAAACCTTACGTTAGACAACAAAACCACCTTTCTAGGTTGAATAGTGCTTGAGATATAGACAATTTTAACTCCCGGCAGCCATCTTGGACGCCTTCTTGAAATGATACAGAAAGTGATTAAAATTATTTTAACTGAACACTGAGCAATAAAACCTACGGTTAGACACCAACACCACCTTTCTAGGTTGAATAGTGCTTGAGATATAGACAATTTTAGCTCCCGGCAGCCATCTTGGACGCCATCTTGAAATTGACCCTTTTCGAATGGTCAGAATAGAGTAGACATTTGCGATGCTAATAACCATACCAAATGATAACAAAATCTACTGAGAAACCTTTTATATCAATTTTTGGGGAGTTCAGCCATATATTGACCCGTATAGACATTATTAGTTGTGCTGCAACAACAATAGTAATTTAAACTGTAATATTTTAATAATATAAATAAAAATCGAGTAATTTATTAAAAATCCAAATGGAAACCAAAATCTACATTGAAAACCAATTAAGCAAAACGGTCCTAAATCTTATTTGCAGACCACTTTCCCAAAAATTATGAAAAATTCATATTTTATTTTTTCCCGCCATTTTTTCCCGCCAAAAAATAATATTTCAGCGTGGCCCAATATCTATATCTCTTAGTACTACTATGTATGATGTCTGTTCCAAATTTCATGCTTGTATCACAAAATGCACAATCACTTCATATATCGGAGCTATGCCGCTGGACTATATAGCATACTCTCAAGAACTGCTTGTTTATTGCCGCCCACTATCCGTTTAAAGTTTTACTAAACCCTTATCTACCCTTATTTATCATTCATATTGTACTATTGTATGGGCCTCCGCATACAAATCGAACCTTAACAAATTAGTTAAAAACGGGCCATCCGCTATGTCGCCAAATTAATCCATGGGGCTCATACTTATAAAAAATTCACAGAACTCAAACTGCTGAAAATTGACCAAATATAACGTATTCAAACGGGGGATATTCATGTACCGCTATGGTCACAGTCTCCTACCCGTAGTATATCATAATTTCTTTTTCCTAAACTTGGTTTTGGTCTTGAGGTTTAAGGTCTTAACATCCAGACTGACTATCAGGTCACTGTTTGACTATTATAATTATGAGCACTTTATTACGCCCGAAGGCAGAAAGAACAAGTCAAATTACACAGTAGTAAACATACACTGTACACGCTGCATAAACCGAATTTCAAACGCACAAACTACGAAAATTAAACACAACCTCAAAGGCACAAACCACGAAAATTAAACATTATTTCAAACGCACAAACTAAGAAAATGATCATAAATGGCAGTTGTAAGACTATATTTGCTATTCAAAATGACAAGGAGTTCGGAATCATAAAGGAAATGCTCTCCAAAGTAGCACCATAAAATATTTTTAAGGCTTATTACGTCGGCTTCACCTACTTTGGTATGAATAATTGAATATACTCGGGTGGACCTGACTATCGGGGTCTTTAGCCCCTTTTAGGTCTCCTGGTTAACCTAAACCCGGCATTATTGAAAAAATTGTACCTTGAGAGTGAAAAGATTTTATGGCTACCGAATAAACGAATGAATGAATGAATGAATGAATGAATGAATGAATGAATGAATGAACGAAGGAACCCATTCCACTGTTGCGTGCAATGATAAAACTAATCATTCGTTTTCTGCTACAGTCGTCTTTGTTGTACAACTCTCGATGTCCTGATGAAAACTAATATAACAATCTGGAGTGTCAGTAGTATGGGTGTGATCAGCCTGTTATTTTTGAATGCCTAATTTTTTTACGTCATTTCAATTGTGAAACGCGTCTCTTAATAGCAATTTTAGATGCAGAAAATAAAGACCTTTGTTACGTCATTTCAGATAAAAGACCCATTGATACGTCATTGCATTTGTGAAACACGTCTACTATTATTAGCAAATTTAGATTTAGAAAATAAAGGCCTTTGTTACGTCATTTCATTATGAAACACTATTTTCTATTGTTTGTAATTTTAGATTTAGAGAATAAAGGCCTTTGTTACGTCATTTTAATTATGAAAAAGTTAGATTATACTGTTATTAAGTTTAAATTTAGAGAATAAAGGCCTATTGTTACGTCATTTGAATTATGAAACACTATTATTATAGGCAAATTTAAATTTAGAGAATAAAGGCCTTTTTTACGTCATTTCAATTATGAAAAAGTCTAATGTTAGGCCTATTAAGTTTAAATTTAGAGAATAAAGGCGTCCCACGAGCCAGGACTACTATGGCCAAAACTCGAGCCTTTTCTTGCACTGGTTCTGCTCTTTGGAATCAACTCCCTCCATTAACACACTTTATTAGCTGGTGGCCCAAGAGTTGGTGGGTAGGTGTATGGAAGGGTCGGGGATTTGCTTGATCCTATCTGGGAGAACAAGGATAATACATTCTGTTTTGACAGGGTTGAGGCAGAGGAGGTTGGGGGACATCCATTTAGAGTATAGGTTGACCACATCCAGTAGTTGAGCAATGGAGGAGGAGGAGAAAGAGCGGGGAGAAGGATGTGAAGAGTTAGGTGTCGTCTGCTTACCGATGGTGGTCAACAGAAGATGATTTTATGAGATGGCTCAGTGGCGCAGGGGCGTCTACACCATAGAAACCTTGAAGCAAATGCTCCATCCAAGAAATAGGGGGGAAGACCTGTCAGTATGTGTGCCACCATTTTAGGGGGAAGGAAGAAAGAGGGGGAAGAAGAGGGGGAAAGGGAAGATCTGTCAGTGTATGTGCCACCATTTTAGGGGGAAAGGAAGGAAGAGGGGAAGAAGAGGGGGAAAGGGGAAGTTGCTCCAATGACTTAGGGTGGGATAGACGCCCCTGCAGAGGCGTAGTGTAAAGGTTACTGAATAGTAACCAGGGTACTTGGATGAACACAACCATTTTACTTGTATGTTTTATCTGCATGAACAAAAATCAGAATTTTTGCTTTTAATGCGGATATGTCGCTTATGTCACACCAGACTTGTTGTCCTCGAGACCAAGGTCTTGGTCTCGAGTGCCCTCGAGTTCGTTTTTTAAAGTCTTGGTCTTGGTCTTGAGATCAAAAGTCTTGGTCTTGAAGTTCAAAGTCTTGGTCTTGGTCTTAAGGTTTAAGGTCTTGACAACAAGACTGTTTTCACACTTCGTTCTCATCTTAAGATTTACCTTGTTCAAATGGCTGCTCCTCCACTATGTCTTAGTGGTGTCATTTTCTGGATAATGACCTTATTACGTCTTTGATTTTGGTGCGGCATCTGTTGATGACTTGTGCATTATACACTGGGTGCGATAGAAATGATTAACTACGATTGCAAGATGCCATTTATTACCAACAAATCGGCTGAAAGACTAGCTATCAACGCTCTGCAACTGTACGTGCCTTGAGGCTTAAGGGTATATACGAAAGCATTTGCTAGAAAAAGAAATTGGCCGTAACTACAGTTCCAATAACGTCTGTTAGTATTCAATTGCCACAGCTGCTCTGTATAAATAAAACCAACTGCAACATCGGAAGAAAGCCCTGTAAGCTGCACGCAATCTTCCCATCCGTCCTAATGGTCACTCTTTACAGGCGAGCGGTGTAGTCGAACACTTGCGGAAAATCAGAATTATTACGCAGACGACGACTGGCGGTTTCCATTCCGAGCAGACGCAGAGGATTCGGCGTTCGGCTTGAGTCGTAAATTCTGAATGAATGTCCGCCTCAGCTCCGGAGAGCTCAACTACACGGATATTGGAGACCAATACGCTTTCGTGGCGGCTCGCTTGTATGA
Source organism: Allolobophora icterica (assembly GCA_963556255.1). Classification (NCBI taxonomy): domain Eukaryota; kingdom Metazoa; phylum Annelida; class Clitellata; order Crassiclitellata; family Lumbricidae; genus Allolobophora; species Allolobophora icterica. The sequence continues at coordinate 18,657,297 of OY744607.1, read as the reverse complement.
AGAAGCAATCAAAAGACAGATGTCGCTGGTGCTGGAATGTACATGTAGGGTCAACAATATTGTATCTGTTTGTACTGCTCTGTGTTTCTCCCTTTCTAACGCTTGTTGCAAAATATTAGCTTTCCGTTCCTAGCATTTTGCAACGTGTGCATAAGTGTACATCAATTTCGCTGCTATAGAATTATAATGCTCTATGCCAGTTTAAAAAAATCAACCTATTAGGGTGTTCTGTATTAGCGTGACATGGTCTATGTACTGAATGGACCTCCTTGTCTCTAGGTGTTATCTTAAGATCTGTCAGAGAGAAGTGTGTAGTCCATGAATTTTGACATCAGTTTAAAGCTATAGCCTAAAGGCAGGGCTGTAGTCGAGGTACATACGCGGGTATACAGCGTGTACTGACCTCTAGAGACCGTAAACTCACCTCACAAAATATTTATATTTATTTACATTAAAAGACTGTAGCGTATACTCACAAAATACTGTAGCGTATACTCACCTCAAATTTGTGTCGGAAAACTTGTGTACTCACCTCTAATTTTACCACTACAGCCCTGCCTTAAGGTGCACGTCAAATAGTATGTGTAACTTAGTATCACGAGTATGGTATATGTAGGGCATAATCTCAACTAAATGATGTCGGCTTAGCTTACACGGCTTTATGTCCATAGCTAATTCGAGAGAGTGCTTCTGAGCAGTGTTATTTTAGTTCCAGCATTAATTTCTATTCCAGTTCTTATTATATTCCACTGCTATCATTTTTGTTCTAGTTTTAGTTCCTCTTTAGAAATAAATTTTGTTCTTATTCTAGTATCACTTCCTCTTTATGATTAATTTTAGTTCCAGTTCTAGTTCCACAAGAAATATATTTAAGTCTTATAGTTCCACTTCCAAATCCACTGACAGTTTTCACAGTTCTAACATGAACGGTTAATGTCTGTCGCACAATGTGAATGCGACTGTTAACAAAACAGTTTATAGGCAAACTGCCGCAAACACACTAAAAATTTGCGAGTCAATTATTTTACTGTTGACTTTCAAAAACACCCGCATCCCAAGGGATTCGCTCAATCGATTTCTGCGACCTGTAGACATCCATCCTGCAACAGAAAAGATTCTTTCTACGAACGTCTCTGATGCGGGAGCTCAAACTAGATCCTCAGCTATAACACCGAGCCGTGGGTAAACTGAATTTCTACTCTGTCAAAAGTCAAGGGGACTAGGAATAGTGACATGTTCTTCAAGTTCCTGAATGTATTTAGAAATTTCTGCTGCAATGCTGTCAGGAGCATGTTTGATGAAAGAGTCTGAGTGCCTCACTCTTTTTTTCCTACCCGCCAAACTTTTAGATAAATTCATATTATTTTATGCAAGATATATGACCTTTCTTATTTAGTCGAAATCCTACTCGTAAAGACCGGAAGCACGATGGATGATGCGGCAATGACCATAAAGCATATATTATTTATTGAATATACGGAGAAGCTTTAATCTATCATAGCGCCGCACCGTGACGTCAATCAAGAACCGTCGTTGGCATAGTTATTAGTTAACGTTAGAATTATCGGTTGTGCAGCTTAAAAATTAGTTTTATTCTGTTCCTTTCTCGTCCTAGAAAAATATTGAAATTGTTATTCCTATTCTATTCTCGTTCTACATTTGTTTTTCGTTCCAGTTTTCGTTCCGTGGAACTAATTTTAAATAATTATGCAGGGCATAGTATGTACCACCTTTGTGCAAAGGTCTTTCATGTATACCATGCCATACATGATACTAAGGAGGAACAAACCATGCCATTTATAAAAGTAAGGAGGTATATACCATGTAACACTGAGGATATGTATATACTCTGTCATGCATAACATTAAAGACGTACATACCATGTCATACATAATGCTAAAAAGGCATATTACATGGAATTCATAACAGCATGGGAACATGCATTGGATTCATGAAACTAAGGAGGTACATACCATGATCGTTCATAGTACTGAAGAGGTACTACCTTGTCATTCATAGTACTGAAAAGGTACTACCTTGTCATTCATAGTACTGACTAGGTACATACCTTGTCATTCATAGTACTGAATAGGTACACACCATGTCACTCACAGTACTGAAGAGGTACATACCATGTCAAAGATCTGTGTCAGGGTCAGACCCATTCGAATCATGACGACCTCCGTAGCATTCCTGACGGGACGGACCGCTCTCTCGTACTTCCTCAGCAACATGTTCATCAGTCTCTGTTCGGTTGGCAGAGTCTCGTCGTCGTTGTCACCATCATCATCATCATCATCGCTGTCGTCGTCGTCGACGACGTCATCATTGTCGTCGTAATCATCACAGTTGCTTTTTTGTTTTTTCTTTTTGCGACGACATTTTCTTTCGATTTCTTCGGAGATTCGCTTCAGCGAGTCTGCGCATTCACTGGTGTTATTCGAAGTGATATTCGAGTTCATTTCCAGTGAAGTGGTGTTCTGTGTGGTTTCAACGGAGGTGATATTCGGCTTCGCATCACTTGTGGTGATATTCGACGCAGTTTCGGTTAAGGCGTAATTCTGATTTGAATTCTGTATGGTGGAATTTGTGGTGTCGTTTGGTGCTAAGGGATAATCGTCATCTAGAATGTCGCTTGTATGCTTACTGTCATTCCTGTCATGATTTACAATATCTGACTTGTTAGCACGACCAATGACCGAGGATACATTAAACAGGTGCTTGTCACGTGACGCTTTGATTGATCTTAGCCGAACAAGAGCCAGATTCATTTTGTTCCCGCGGCCACCGGAGAGACCTTGATCCCCCGTCGTATAGCCCCTCTGGAGACCGTCCAGCCTTTGTCCCTTGTCACCTGAGGGTTGGGCGCCGATCCTTGTCCTCTCGCGTGCCTTCGTCGCTCCCCCTTTTTCTCGGCCTCGGCTTCTCCAAGTTTCCCACGGGAGCTGCGATTCGTCGATACGCTTCGTCGATCGGGGATTTTGGGTGTGGTCCAAAAGAGACGAAAGCGTTCTTCCGGAAGCGATAAATCTGTCGTCGACGACGGCGGATGAATCCAACCGAAAGTAGGGCGGGTGCAAAGTTCTTCCGGCGGAAGTGGCATTTGACGGAACAGCGGAGAAGAGGGAAGTTCGGTGATCTGATGGATCTGCAGCGGCAATGAATGTCAGAACTGAAAGAGAACAGAAGCTGGATTCATGATGAATCTATACACGATATACATCTATAGATACGCAATATGATATGTTTCACTGTGGCTGTAAACGTGCATATCATGTATATTTTTAACACTACATGCGATATGCGTATACATGTATACAATCATATAGGTCTATGTATCTAGTGATGTGAATGCATGTATACATGCATGTACTTACGTATACTTTGTATGTATTCATATGTTTGTATTTATGTATATATATATAATGTACGTACGTATATGTGTAGGCCTACAGTAGGTACATAATGTTTGCATGCATGTACGCACTATACGCACGTAGTATGTATACGTAGGCCTAGGTATGCAAATGCGCACGTGCGTACGTACATACATTGGTTCGCACGAACGTATGCCTATATATTTATGTATGTATGTATATATGCATGAATATATGTATTATGTATGCGTATGTTTGTGCTGTTCCGTGTCATTCTAACCATCGCATTTTTATCTGTGGGATTAATGTTTACTGTTTTCTACGTTACGTTAGACTAATAATGCAATTTTTTTACTGACTGCAATATTTCACTAACTCGGATTTGAGGCGAAATCCAGCCAAAGAAGGCCAGATTGCAACAATTATTGGACTTAGGAGAGCACATGAAGAGAGGCAGAAATCACTTAAGTAAGTCACATTTACTCAACTGAGTAGACTCTAGTAGTCTAGTACATAAGTACTGCTCAGTAAGTCCACTTACTCAACCGAGAAAACTCTATTGCATAAGTCTGTCAGTAATTACACGTATATTTTATCAGGAATCTGCGACACCCTTGAAATCCAGGTGGAAAACCATTGTCTGTTTCTTCTGCTATTTACTATTCATTGCAAGAGTCTGTTTGGCTGCGAAAAGTAACAGACAGTATTCTGAAAAGGCGTCATATCAATTCCTCTGTTCATACATATGCAAAACTCGAGAGGATATCACGGGTCAAAGCGGTCAGGTTTATGTATTTGCGTTGAAATGGAGACGGACAGTTGGGACAACCTATAATAAAAGAAATGGATTGAGAATTTACTGGAATGGAAATGGATTGAGACTGTGTTGAATCCACAGAGAACGGATTGATGCAGTTGATTGGATAGAGACAGTTTGCTATGAATCGGAAGAGATTGATCATGCCGAACATATTCCTCGTCCGTAACTCCTGATGGAGGAAGTATCAGTTGTTGGTGCGTTTGCGAGTGTCTGTTTGTTTGTGTCTGTTTGTTTGTGAGTGTCTGTTTGTGTGTGTGAGTGTGTGTGTGTGTTTGCTTCTGATGCTAAACAAAACGGAAAACGTCGACCTTCAATGAATTGGATGATGACGAATTGCAACTCATTGCTTAATCGACGCCTTTGCCAAACTATCTACCGACCGACAGATCGACCGATAGACAGACCGACAGACAGACAGACAGACCGACAAACCGACCGACAGTCCGACGTCTGTCGGACTGTCGGACTGTCGGACTATCGGACTGTCAGTCTGTCTGTCTGTCGGGCAGTCTGTCTGTCGGACTGTCGGTCGGTCTGTCTGTCAGGCAGTGTGTCTGTCGGACTGTCGGTCTGTCTGTCGGACTGTCTTTTGGCATAACACCGGCCAAAACAGGTCGTTCACTGAGAACAATGTAGGCCTATGTTGAAGTTGCATTCGACACTCATGTCTTTCTCTGTGTCTCATTGCGTTCCTTTCTGACTTTCCCATTCGTTTCGTTTTTTCCCTTTCAATCTCCTTAGATTGCATCTCTGTCGTTCACTCTTCAGTTCTCTGTTTTGTTCTCTCTGTCGTTCTTTTCTTCGTTCTCATTCATGTGTCGTTTGCGTCGTGCCTGTCTAGATCTCATTCCTTGTCTCTCTCTCTCTCTCTCTCTCTCTCTCTCTCTCTGTCTCTCCCTCTCTCTGTCTCTGTCTGTGTCTGTCTGTGTCTGTCTGTCTGTCTGTCTGTCTGTGTCTCTGTCTTTGTCTCTGCCTGTCTCTCTGTCCGTCTCTCTCTTTCTTTCTCTCTCTCCCTCTCTCTCTTTCACTCTCTCTTTCTCTCTGTCTATCTCTGTCTCTGTCTCTGTCTGTCTGTCTGTCTGTCTGTCTGTCTCTCTATCTCGCTCTCTCTCTCTATCTCTGCGTCTTCCTCTTCTTGTCTTCCTCCTTCGTCGTCTCTCCGTCTTCCTCTCGGTCGTCCTCCTTCGTCTTCTACCTGTCCGTATTAATCTTTCTACGTCTTACTCTCTCCCTCTGCCTCTCTCCGTATCCGCCTTCCTCCCTTCTTCCCTCCCTCTCCCCATCCCTCCCTCCCTGGCTTCATTTTCTCCTGAGTCCATCGGTCATCGTCTGTCGGTGGATCTGTCGTTCCGCACTGGCGCTCGTAACCTGGCTACGGCCTGCGCAGATAGACTCGCTCGGCACCTTTACTCTGCTAATCAGTCAACCTGCGAAGCCAGAGAGGCGCCTGCCATCTCTTACCATCGCCTTTGTAGACTTTTCCTCTGCATTTTTAAAACCGATTGACCACGGTCAGAGGTCAAGAGTCATTCGGTCAGTTGCAGGGTCAACTGGACAGTCGCTTGGGGTCAGTCACCAGCGTTGTGTACACGGTACTATGGCAACCAGGCGCTTACAGCCAGAGCATACCAAACTCACAATATTGAATATGCAAATAGAAGTTGCGATAATCAAAGTCCGTTAATGTATTTGTGCCAGTAACTAAAACTTCATTGGGCGATCGGGCTTTTGGGTCACTGAGTTGCTGACCCACGTGCCTGGGACAGTCTTTCTGCACCCATTCAGGAAGCCAAAAGCCTTCATGTTTTTAAAAAGCAATTTAAAATGTAGTTTCTACGTAGCAACTTTTAGCATTTGCGCTGACAGTTGGCAGGAGGTGACATTGTACGCGACATAGTAGCTTGCAAGTGACGATACTCCATAAACTGTAGTAATTACAATAACAGTTACAAATAGAAGACAATGTTATAAAGAATATATAATTATATATATATATACATATATATATATATATATATATATATAGAATATGTCGATAGTAACTTAGAATATGTCGATAGTAACTTATATATTTGTTATCAATTTTCTCACATAAAAATTGATTACGAAAATCTGATTATATCTGATAACGAAAATGCACAAAATGGCGTTTAATTCAACTTCAGTAATTATGAAGGTCACATGCTGAAATCAGAAGGATGGTGACCTACGTTCAAAAGAGGAAAACGTCGAAAGCTGAATATAGATAAAACCTTTTCGTCTATTCTGATCCGAATCCCACAAAATCCTATTTTATTAACAATAAATTACTGATGTCTGATTTATGAGCAATCTGTTTCTATGACAACACTCATTTGGACCGATGATGTTTTCGACCTATCGTCAGGGGGCATCTAAGAATGTCTCTAAATTGCTGTCGAAAGCACACAGACTTTCTTGATGTTCGCATTAAAGGGACCCATGTACGGTTGCCCATAAAAGAGCAGGTTTAATCAATTTGCGATGGCTGGTTCATAGGACAAGTCAGGATTGAGCCTTTACGTAGGTTTAGAGCAATGAAAGATTTATTAGAAATAAAAAGCAGTTGATGTCAATAAAGAGAATATTCAACGATGACGGAGGTCAACGAAAGGAGTGATTGCATTGGTGGTAGTTATGGTGACGATAGTGGTGACGGTGGTGGTGACGGTGGTGGTGATGGTGGAGGTAACGGTTGTAGTGATGGTGACGGTTGCGGTGCTGGCGACGGTTATGGTGGCTATGACGGTGAAGGTGGTGGTGATGATGGTGGTGGTGGTGGTGACGGTGATAGTGGGGGTGACGTTGATGGTAGACTGTAGAGGTGATCATAATTATGGTGTTGATGATGATTCAACATTATCATTCAATAACAACAGAACTATCAGTCGATAGTTTCAAAAGAGTCCTTTTTAGTCCTATAGAAAGAGTAGATGTAAATAAACAGTGGTATCATTAGGAAACAAAACAACTTTTAGCAAACTATTACAAGTAGTAATTTTAATAATATAAACAAATACAACATATGTCTAAGAACGACGCCTATGGTATCCAACAGGTAAGCAATCTTAGTCCAGAACGACAACCACTTACAACCACATATTGACGGCGTTCAGATAAATGTCTAAAACAGTGGTGTGCAACACAACGTAAGCTTATGCGGTAATTCTCCAGCAATACATCATTACTAACTGTATCAGAGGCCTTCTTCAAGTCTAGAAAAACTCATATGGTCAATTAGTTTTAATCACTTCGACCTTATTATAATCTTAACAAGCGGTTTCCGAGAGTAAATTTTTTTAAACTTCGTCTTTAGTTGGTATAGTTAGAAAAATTGAGTTCACAAACTGGTTTTTCATGAATTTATAGTATGCAACTCCAGGATCAGATATTTATAATGCCAGATTTTTCCAATAGTTATAAAGTAATCATTAAATTCCGAAGCAGCAGATGGCTGTAATACAGTACCTGTTTGCGTAATATTTTGATTTATAATTGCTTTTATGATCTTCCAGTTGCGTTGAAGATCATATTTAGAAATGTGTAGTTCTGTTGCATAATACTGCTTTTAGCACTCAGAATGATGAGATCATGTTTCAATTCGTTTCTGTTATAGGTTACAGAGATTTTTCTTCTGATGTAGGGCCTATTTGGTTCGTGCCAAATCCGTTGCATTCATCATCAGCAGCGAAATTAAAAGCCAACAGTCTGCCAATGAAACGTGTTTTTAGGACAGACATGGAAATTATTCATTATAGTCTGCATTTCTCCACAGTTGCAAGAAGGGTCAGGTGCTTGCCCCAGTTGCTTGTCTATAGACACAGCTATCCTGGCCCGTTAGGAACCCTCGCAGAGATAATGAGATGACTGGCATTTTGCACACGACTGTATCTTTTTCGTCGGAATGTTTTATAAGAATAGTTGCAATTTTCCTGTCGGTTTCCATGCACTTGTGTCTCTCTCGGCTTCCATATTTTTCTATAGATTTATCTTTCAGCCTTTTTGTATGTTTTTTCTGCATCTGCTTGACTCTTCTCAAATCAATTATAGGCCCCCTACTATTATTTGGCAGACACCAGATTTATTTGCACGAGCAGTATGGAGAGATTATTAAATTACTGCATTATTGCACAGTAGATTATATTCGTAATTTTCCATACTTACAGTAGCAATAGCCGGTTTTACATGACGGGGCATTATATGGAAAGTTTATTAAATTATTACAGTATATTATATATTATTATTCATAATTTTGGTAGTAACAGTCTATCCTACGTTTCACCATAGACTGTATGCTTCTAAGTTTCTTTACTCGCCAGAAAACGAGATTTAAGGCGAGAGCCGCGAGAATACGGAACAGTCTTTTGTCAGTGCATGGATTTTGCTCTGTAACCTGATTTTATGGCAGCTGATCCCACTGGCTGACGCCTGATTCTCATGGCCTTATAGTTGTAGCTCAACGCTTCGAATAAGAAGACCACAGCGTCAGTAAGAAGCATAAGCTTAAAGCAGTACAATAGAAACGCAGCGTATAAAGGACAGATTAACGACTTGAATATGAAAGCACCATATATGATTGACATTGCAATACGGAACAAAAATGTAGGAACCTAGTATCGTACGCTGTTTATCGTTATCAGAGCCAATAGTTGTTGCAGCAATATTTCGCATATGCACTTTCGGGGATACGGAAATTTCGCCCCCGGAAGATTCGCCCCCGACATTTCGCCCCCGGGAAGATTGGCCCCCCGCTTCTAGTCTTAGTTACATTTTCATCATAGATCCCGCTTCTAGTCTTAGTTATATTTTCATCTATAATCCAGCTTCTAGCCTTAATTACATTTTCATCATAGATCCCGCTTCTAGTCTTAGTTATATTTTCATCTATAATCCAGCTTCTAGCCTTAATTACATTTTCATCATAGATCCCGCTTCTAGTCTTCCGGGGGCGAAACTTCCGGGGGGGGGCGAAATGTCGGGGGCGAATCTTCCGGGGGCGAATCTTCCGGGGGCAAAAAGTCCTAGAACCGCACTTTCGGAGCTCTACGCTAGCACACGGCAAACTGAAATCAAAACTCAAAAGCCTCGTTCGTTCATCATCTCATAGGACACTACACATGTAGATACTTCTGCATTCATTTTCCCAATCAGATGTCTTTAAAATGACCACAAAAAACCTCTATACAAGCTCGGAACCTTACAGTCTAAGTGAGCTTGGCATTAGTTTTGGGCTTTGGCTGACGAGATTCTGTTTCTATGTTTTCTAGCCAAGGCTCCGTTAGCGGATTACTTATACAGGATAGAGTAGAACGATGACTCCTACGCATCTGATATGACCGACAGAGTTGCTTTGATGTGAAGGCCGCTTCTCGTTTAAATAATCTTCTGCCTTTGATGATGTTGTTGAAGCCGCGGTGTTCTTCTCGAATTTCGGTTCCGTTCATTTTGGAAAGGTATACTTTGTCGTGTATTATCATTGACAATAGGCCTAATATACTTTTATCGTAAACCCAAGCGAGTGTGTAATTTATCTAGGGTACCTCTAACATAGCCTATCTATGCATATATGTATGTTGTTATTTGATTGTTTATCTAGCTCCTTCGTTTATCTTCTCTGCGCCCTTGGCTGTGTTCAAGAGATCTAAAATGCGTGCTTCCTGGCATGTACAGAAATTGTAAGGATGCTTATATAGACCTACTCTGGTTCTGGTCAGAGATAGACTCACAGACACAGAGACGAGAGCAAAGACACAAACAGTTCGGGAGAATCAGACAGACAGCCAGCAAAGACAGAGGATGTTACACGTAAATAATGTGAATGAGACAGAGACGGACTGTGGGCGGACACAAAGAGTGAGACAGAGACAGCGTAAGCAGAAGAGACAGAGAAATGAGACCAAATATTTATCTGGAATTTCATCTACTTGTGACTTATAATTCATTGCTAACAGCCAGAAAATTGGCCTGTCCTGTATATGATATTGATACAATATGGAATTATATACTAAACATAGCATAATAGTATTGAGGACGCTGAGTTGGCAGGACCGACTCCCGACCATTTACTATTCACATCCGTCCAGTGAATTTCGTACAGTTTTCTTGAACATTCGTTTAAAATTGTGCATAATACAAGAATGTGAACTTGCGTGGGTCTGATGTCTGACCCGCTAGGTTAGACTTTTTTCATATTACATCGGATGCGATAATAATTATTTGTTTGATGAAACTCTTCTTTCAGTTCTGCAGTGACCGGTTTGGGAGAAAATGTCAGGGTTCCTCTGAATAAAATGTCCTGGATATCATCAATCATTGCCGTGTGACCTCTTTACTATGCTTACTTATATGCCTTTCTCCCATTCTCCATACGCCCTTCGCTCATCTGAACCTCTGCTTGCCTTGCTATCTCTTTTCCTAATTCCGCTTGTTTGTCCCTTCGAGTGTCTCAGAGTGGTTGTTTTCTCTCCGTCTAACATGTCGTTTGTTCCTGCCGGTCGACCTCAAATCTGTCCGGCTGCCTGTCTAAGTCCTATTGCGTGTGTCTGTCTGAGTCCATGTCCATTCCAGTTTCTATGGGCATCCGTATCTGGGTCGTCTGTTTATCAATTCACTTAACAGCCGTGATGCAAATCTCATTAGAATCCGGATCCGTCTGACACTCCGGATAAACCACCCATTGTGGCCACGGAAGGGAGTGGATGAGGGAGGGAGAGTCGGGGAGTGGGTCTAAGTCCAGAAGAGGGATAGACCGACAGAGAAAGGAGGGAGGAAATGGAGCGAGATTAGAAAGTAAGAGGACAGAATATTGACGGAAGGGGAGGAAAGGGAGAGAGAATGGAGGATTGAGCAAAATAACTAAATAAAAACTAGAGGGCTATAATGGAGGAAAAGTCAGGAGTCAGGAAGGAGACGGGGGAAGGGAGTTCCCTCACAACGACAAAGACCGCCGTATCTGATTATTCGGGCGAAGATTGAGAGAATGTGGGAGGAAGAAAAGCCGGAAGAATAATGGCAAGCGATGAAGAAGAGAAGGACAGAATAAAGGAGAAATAAAGGAGAAAAGGAATGGATGAAGAATGACGGAATAGAAGAGCAATATGATTGCCCATTGCGGTATACGGTACTGCAGTAGAATCATTGCATTGCAGCGCTTTCAATTTTTGGAGGATCACCAAAAGGCGATATATTAAGTATTTTAATTCATGCATACATATAATATTAACCCCAATATGTATACCTACAAATGATTTGAAATGGAATTGTGTTTCAACAATTTTAGAATTATATATATATATATATATGAAATATAAATAGAACTAGGATGGTGTGTAGGGTCTACGTAAACTAAGGCTGTGTTTCTGGCAGCATTTGGTTTACCCCTATATGAGTATATGTGGAGTCTATGGTGGATGCATGACGCGCGTCATGACTCCACCAGAAGCACTGACGAAGTAGACTGTATGGCACCCATCTGGGAAGGAACGACGTTCCTGTGGGGCGACCCGCTTCTGCTTCTTCCATTTATCGTTTTCATCAAATCACAAGAAGAGATCGTCGAGGGAGGAAATCCTTAATTCTTTATAGGAAAGCTGTCGCTAAGGTAATTTTCTGTCTGATTCATATCCTCAGCTGTCCGAATTGTCAATATTCCCTGATCGATTATTGTTGACTCGAGCGTTCGCTGATTGACTGATTGGATGATTGATCAATCACCAACATAATTTGATTTGATATAAGCAAATATATCGACCGGGGAAGTTGTTCTTAATGATGAAGATAGTGAAAATGTAGAGTATATAGAGACTTTGTTCTTTTATTCTCTGCTAGTATAGTCCTCCTGATCCTCCGCCTCACGATCCTCCTTTTCTCTGAGATTCGGATTTTCTTTGTTTTCGACTCTGATTCAATGTGACTGATTCAGTAAATCCTTCTCTTGGTCCTCCTCCTTCAGATCCTACTTCTGATCCCCTTCAGGTTCAGATCCTCCTTCAGATCCTACTTCTAATCCTCGTCATCTGATTTTATATCAGAATTGAGAGTTTGGTCAAAACTGCGAAAGCATTCTAAGAACAACGTTGGGAATCCGATCCAGAAAGTCTCATTTGTTTACATTTACAACTGCGGATGTAAATGTAAGAAAAAGCTTAAAGTTAAATTTTAAAAGCTGGAAAAGCCTGCATGCGAACGAAGCATTTGTGAAAACTGTTGTGATTTATGATATGTCTTGAGAAAATAAGTTGACAGCAGCAAGGGACGATTGTGTATAGGGGAGCTACCAAGGAGATTGTATTTGTTATGGGGCCAGATGTCGTTCAAAGTGTGCCACAATTGACTGAAAGAAGAGCTTGCAGGATCCGGGTTAGAGCGGTAGATGGTTTTTAAACAGGTCAGTTCAATGAAACTGTATAAAAATTATAACCAGACAGAAGGTGTACAAAACACGATGTAATGACGACCAAGAGTAGGAAGACGAGTCTAATTACGGATAAGAAAGGCGAGAATTATTGAGCAATGAGGACCGACACGCGAATCGCAGCGAAACTACAGGGATTGTGTGCTATGGTTAGAGCTGCGTTAGAATTATTTTAAGTATAGATGAGTGGGAATGGAACGCCAAAGAGCCATAAACCTATTGTGTAAAGGCTGGAGGGGTCTTTAGAAAACACAGAGGCCCGGCGGTGATTTAAATTAAGAACAAAGCCATTGATCTAGCAAAATGAATTAGAGGCAATGCTTTCTTTGTAAGAGCAGACACGAAAACTAGTGTTGGTTTTTTTTAGACGGGCGCTGTAACGAATTGTTTTATTCAAGCAAGACTTTCTTTGAAGAAACTTGCTATTAATCGACTGAACTTTGCTAATCTTTTGCTATATAATCTTAGACTGATTTACTCATTTTCAATACACAGGCATGAAAAGAACAGTCTTGGACAGTCCCCCAAGTTAGCCATGAGGTAGCAACGGGCATGAGACGTTGTGAAGTTTTTTAGCCTCGGAATGTTAGGACTGTGGCCAGTCCTCTGTCTTACTGTACTTCCAATTGCTCTTGGGCAGGACCAACTGCGGACTATTTACCATCGTTTAATGGGGAACGCGCTTGTTACACACTGTCCGTTACCGTGAATCTATAGCGTCTATGGTGATAGTTAAGCATCAATAGGAGGAATCTGACATTGCATCACTTCATTTTCTTTAGTAAGTTAGTTATTAGTTAATTATCTAGACATTTAATATTGCACCTTTTCATTGCCTTCCAGAAGCACTGCCTACGCAAGCCTAAATGGAGCTAAATGTCATTAGGAACATAGAGTAGGGCCTATGTCAGCAAGTGCACAGATAACAAGTCACCAGTGGCGGACTCACACCTCACACGTAGAGCCTAAACAATGCATTCCTATCTAGAGTTAAGTCAGATGACACTATATTCAGAGTTCCTAGAATTAGTTGCTTTGATTGTGTAAAGCGACGACAGGCGGCAGCGTCCTCGGCACACGATAACGCCACCGCTCAAGGTCTCTCATTGGTAGTAGAGGGCGCAGAATCTGAAAATCTCTCGAAACGTCAAGTCTGCGTAGAAAAGGTATTCGTCGCCAGTCAGTCGGGGAAGTCAAAGGGTAACCCGTCCAGAGGCGTAGCTAGGGGGAGCAGGGGGAGCGACCGCTCCCCCTGAGACCATTTTTCAAAATGTGGGGCCTTTTCCACAATTTATTTATTCCAATCGTTCGAAAATTATTTATTCCAATCGTTCAAACGACATAGTAAATATGTTACCTTGTCCTTAAATGGCAAACCTCTTTCAAACTGCACTACTAAACAGTTGGCTAAGGCAAAAAGTATTCTTGTAACACTTGATATGTTCGAATTCTTACTTAATGTAAATATATATGTATGTGTATATACATGAGCATATATATATACTTAGGGCCTATACGTTGTCAAAATACGCCTTCACGCAACACTTACCTTGTCTCCAGGTTAAATCGGTGAATTGCGTCTGTTCATTGATGAAATTATTGCATTTGTATTGAAACGGTAGTCCGTACCATCCTACAGATAAAGTTTATAATTGGCTCCTGAAGCCTAGTGCGACTAAATTGCTCGTAAACTGTGCTAGTATTTGATGTCCATTGTTGTACTCAGTAGAATATTTTTCCCTAACTATTTTGTTCTAATCATTATGAATTAAATTACCTGTCCTACCCATTGACTGTGTAACACAGGAGTTTATTACAGGTCCACTACACATTTTTATTATGTATACTCGAAACCATGTTGGAAACTGCCCCATTAGACTAATACATGATTTGTGCCATGCAGACTAGGACATATCTTACTGACTGTAAATCTGTGCCTGCTCATCTCAAGGGTGTTTCTATGGTTCAGGGGGCTTTCACCTCCGGACGATTCACCTCTAGGGGTATTCACCTCCGGACGTTTCACCTCCGGACGTTTCACCTCCGGACGATTCACCTCTAGGGGTTTTCACCTCTAGGGGCTTTCACCTCTAGGGGCTTTCACCTCCAAATGTAAAATGAGACCTTTTGAAGAGATTTATTTACGCAAGTTATTTACGCCGAAAACACAACAGACAACATACAAACTATGAAACTAAATATCACTAAGCAATGAAGTAGATATCTTATCTAAATTCATTTCTTATGCGCCTATGGTTCTTCTTCTTTATGTTCTCTGCCCTTGGGCAGGTTCGTATGACCAGTGACGCCATCTTTCTCGATTCTGTGCCTCCCCTTTCAGTCCACTGTATCCCTCTCCTGTCATCATCCAGTCCAGTAGGATTGTTCTCTGTCTTCCTCGCGCTTTCTTCCCCTCCATTCTTCCCTCAATGATGTCTTTTAGTAGGTTATGAGACCTATGGTTAATTATGGTTAATTAGGGCATACAGTCACTGGCGCGCGAATTGGTCTGCCCTTATCATCTGCCGTTATCAGGTTATTAGGTGTCTACTTAGCTAGGTTCTAGAAGCTTTCATTGTCTTCTTATCTCAATTCATTTCTTGTGTTCGAAATCTGCTTCATTAATTGCCTAGTTTGCATGTTGACACTAAGAAATCTACTTCATTGCTTAGTGATAATAATTGTTTCATAGTTTGTATGTTGTCTGTTATGTTTTCGGCGTAAATAACTTGCGTAAATAAATCTCTACAAAAGGTCTCATTTTACATTTGGAGGTGAAAACCCCTAGAGGTGAAAGCCCCTAGAGGTGAAAACCCCTAGAGGTGAAAGCCCCTAGAGGTGAAAGCCCCTAGAGGTGAATCGTCCGGAGGTGAAACGTCCGGAGGTGAAACGTCCGGAGGTGAATACCCCTAGAGGTGAATCGTCCGGAGGTGAAAGCCCCTGATACCGTTTCTATGCCCCATGTGCATGGGGCTAGCACTGGTCTAGACCAGCCTTATTAGGAGGTCACAGTAGCCTATAGTCCTCACCGTCACAATTCTTGACCATGATATCGTGCGTATATTATTTACCACTCCCCTACAAATACAGCACCTGCCGCTGCAACCTTGATTATCTTCATCTACCTGCCTCAGCCCATTTTTTGCCTGAGTTGTTTTTACTGTTTATTTACCTAATTTTCTTGTTATTTAACTAGTTAAGTTATTGTTGAAGATGTCACACTGCTTTATTTGTAACCAGCAAATCATAATTAATCATAGCATCATCCACTGCCCAGATTGTAGCAAATGGTTCCACACGGACTGCTTAGCCTCATGTAACAGCATTGTCTGGCCATGTAACCTTTGCCCATTCTCCCAGCTACCGTACTTCCTCCCTTTACACATAAATCTAGATGGCCCACCAAGCCTACCGTTAAGCCCATCCCCTAGTCCTTTAACGCCACTTAGCCTGCCAGACTTAGTATTCGACCCATATATAAGTGAAGAAGTGGATAATAACCCCCTCCTCGGAGAGAATGGAATTGACCCAGACGTAAACCTCTATAATGATAGCCCTCAGCACTCTTCACCTTATAAGGAACTGGCCCAACTTAAACCTTTCCTTCACGACTTAAACTGCCATAGACCATTCGGCCTCGCCCATATCAACTGTCGTAGCATCATTAACAAATTAACCGACATTCAACTATTCCTGACCCAAGCTAGCATCGACATATTAGCCCTTACGGAAACCTGGTTGGATCAGGACAGCGAGGAATTGATAAAAATCCCGGGATTTAACTTTGTCCACAGGTCCAGGGGTGGGGAAAATGGAGGTGGGGTGGGTTTCCTTATCAAATCTGATTATAGGTTTGACGTATTGGGAAATAGGGATCTTGAATCACATCATGGCACATTTGAGTCGATATTCATAAAAATATACCAGGATAAAGAGAGTGATATCACAATAGGCTCTATCTACAGGCCACCTGACACTTCTATAACAAATTTTAACACGGATTTCCAACTCACATTGGACAACCCGACTTCTTCTAAAAATAGACTTTACATTGTTGGTGACTTCAATATAAACCTGTTGCGCTGCGAAGATCTCCGACCCACTTCCAACTTCTATGATCTTATGACATCTCATAAACTACTACCCACCATCCTAAGGCCAACTAGAGTCACAGAATTTACAGCAACCCTTATTGACAACATTTTCATAAACTCGCCCACAACCCAGCAGGACTCGTGTATTTGCGTAACTGACTTGTCTGATCACTTCCCAATTGTTTTATATCTCGACCTCCAGATCACCCGGAGAAATTCTCCACCTATAAACCCTAAGAGAAAATTTGACCCAGAATCTAAAGCCATCTTTACCTCTCTCTTACATAAAGTCGACTGGACCCCGGTTGAAGACATGTGCACTGATGACAATTCAAATGATGCCTACGCATGCTTTATGGTCACCTATAAAAGTATTTATGACACTGCGTTCCCGAAAATTAATCCCAGGGAGTATCACAACCCCAAAAGAAAACAGCCATGGATGACTAAAGCCCTTTTAAAGTCTTGTAACAAAAAATCTTCCCTCTATAAGTCATATATAAGAAATCCTACCCCTGCAAATAAAGCGAAGTTTTGTTCCTATCGTAATCTATTTAAAAAGCTTAAAAATCAGTGTATAAAGCTATATTATGCAGAACAACTGTCTCACTGTAACAACAACCTGCGGAAAACATGGAAAGTCATCAAGCAGATCCTAAACCCCAATTATAAATCCACCCTGCCTGACTCCTTTTTGGTGGGTGGCCATGAAATTACAAATCATAAACAAATTGCAGAGGCCTTCAATAACTATTTCTCTAATATTGGACCAAACCTTGCCTCTCTAGTGCCTCATGGTACCTCCGATTTC
This sequence comes from Allolobophora icterica, assembly GCA_963556255.1. Lineage (NCBI taxonomy): Eukaryota > Metazoa > Annelida > Clitellata > Crassiclitellata > Lumbricidae > Allolobophora > Allolobophora icterica. Next base: position 18,639,764 of record OY744607.1, on the reverse strand, counting down.
AACCAGTTCATGCCCATTCCCCCTCCCTGTTCTTGCGGAATTCTTCCTGTGGGCCCAGAGGAGATCAAACTCGTCGTACGTGGCCTGAGAGATTCTTCCGCATCGGGCCCGGATGAAATTAGCCCGCACATTGCTAAACTTACTATTGACCCTATAGCTAACATCCTGGCCTCCATCTTTAATGCATCCCTCCGGACTGGCATAGTACCTAGTGACCTAAAAATAGCTAAAATAATAACAGTCTTTAAAGCTGGTGAACATAATAGTATTACTAATTACCGACCGATATCCATTCTCCCCTACTTTTCCAAGATCATTGAAAAACTTATGCAGACTCGCCTCACTTCCTTTTTGGATAAACTCAACTTGTTAACCCCATCCCAATTTGGATTCAAAACTAACCACTCGACCTACATGGCGTTACTGGACATCCAAGATAGCATTACTGAGGCAATGAATGATAACACCTACTCTATTGGCATATTCTTTGATCTCGCTAAAGCCTTCGATACGGTGGATCACCCTATCTTAATAAGTAAGCTACACTCTTATGGAATAAGGGGTACTGCACTAGCTTGGCTCACCAATTACCTAACTGACAGATCCCAATATGTTACCTTCAAAACGGCTACTTCTTCCACCATGGCTATTAAATGTGGGGTCCCTCAAGGGTCAATACTAGGCCCATTACTTTTCCTAATATACATAAACGACCTAGCTTTAGCATCCACTGTATTCAAATTTATCCTATTTGCAGACGACACAAACGTTTTTTTAAATGACAAATCAAGTACGACACTATTCTCCAGAGCAAATAAAGAACTAACACTAATAGCATCGTGGTTTAAGGCCAATAAACTATCACTCAATCTTAAGAAAACAAACTTCATCGTATTCCACTCTGGCCGAAAATCTCGCCCACCTACAAATTTGACTATCTCCATCGACAATGTGCCTCTTGAGCAGACTGATTCTACCAGGTTTCTTGGAGTACAAATTGATTCCCGGCTGAACTGGAAGGCCACATTACCATAATATCGAATAAAGTTGCAAAAAACGTAGGTATATTGAAAAGAATCAGTTACTGCCTCCCACAACCAATATTATTAAACATTTATTACACTTTAATTTTCCCCTACATCTCCTATTGTAACATCTCCTGGGGAGCTAACTATAAACAGGTCTTAGAACCCCTAAGTAAACTCCAAAAATCAGCCCTCCGTACAATATACAACACACACTGGCAAGCCAGCACTAAACACTTATTTCGCGACAACAACATCCTAACCATACATCAAATAAACACCTTTCAAAGTCTTCTCTTCATGTACAGCTTCCACCACAAACTCCTACCCCCTTCTATGGCCTCTTACTTTAAGATGGGCACCTCGATTCACCAACACTGCACACGCAACGCATCTAATTACCGCCCAGAATATGCTCGCGTAAATGCTAAATGGTTTTCCATCAAATGTTTGGGCCCAAGGCTATGGAACGCCTTGCCAATTGGAATTACTTCCGCCCAGTCCACTAGCAGGTTCAAGACACTGTTAAAGGCCCACCTTATTCATTACCAATAATCACTCTGTGCCTCCGCCTGATCATACCTCACAATCAATCATCGGGTACACTGCCGTCATTTTTTACTCACCACAAATACAACCACAACTAGGGATAGGCCTAATCATTGTCAAACGCTGTTTACATTGTGCTAACGCTGATATATATATGTATGTATATGTATGTATATATATATGTATATATGTGTGTGTGTATATGTGTATGTATATATATACTACTAGGCTGTACCAAATCTTTCAGCTTGCTGTGTACATAATTCGCTGTTACTTGGAACTGACATCTTGATATAGTTTAAAATTTATTTTGCCAGTTAAGTTACCTGGAACTGACATCTTGATATAGTTTAAAATTTATTTTTGCCAGTTAAGTTACCTGGAACTGACATCTTGATATAGTTTAAAATTTATTTTACTAGTTAAGTTTAGTATAAGCATTGATGCTTCATGTACTCGACATCCGTTCTGCCAGTGAATTCGGGGTGCCCCATCTAGCGGGACTCCTCCCTTAGGGGCATCCCATTATATATACCAACGTTGAAAAATCTGCCTGTCAAATGCATTGTTCGTGTATTTTAATAAATCGGATTGATTGATTGATTGATTGATTAGTTCTTCTAATATTCTGCGAAAAAGTGCCAGAGAAGGCTTTCATTTTGTCCACATATTTACAGAGATATTTACATTGATTTACTCTCTGCTTCTAATTCAACTATTTCAAAACGACCTGAAAAACATGTGAAATGAATTTGAATGTGAGTTTGAACGGATTGAGAATGAAACAACTAAGCTTGCTCAAAAATGTGACATTACTATACTGACCATGAGCAATATAGAGTACGGAAAATAAAGAAATTCCATGAGGGAATGTCAGTGGATGATTCCAGAAAAAATCGTGGTTGAAACCTAGAGCCTACATAGTGTCTCTAGATTGTGTCATAAATAGCACAACTAAAAGATTTAATTAACTCATTCATTCGAGTATTTATGTAGCACCTCTTCAAGGGGGTTACTCAGAGGTGCTCCAGACTCCAGTGCAGCCAAATAGGACAGTTTTTAATCTAGTGTAGAACGTATCCGTGGGAGTTCTGAGGAGCAGGCGCAGCTTCAAAGGGAGCCCTTTCCATGCCGTCGGGCCCACCACTGAAAAAGCACCGTTTCGCATGGTGGCTGTGCGGCAAAAGGCACAATGAGCACCCTTCCCGAAGAGCGGAGGTGGCGGCTACCCTGAACTCCCAGCACGAGGCGCCAAAGGACCGGCAGATCAGCTGCAGTGCAACCCAGTTGGCACCGACACTGTGGGAAACAACCTTGTATAATACGCGCTGGCTGGCAGGAAGCCAGTGTAGGACCTTCATCATATAACTAGAGACCTGAGCATTTGAGCATTTTACAAATGTGGCTTCAAAAATTTAGTTGTTTAGATCCAAAGCAGTTTGGCAATGTAGCCAAATTAGAATCTCTAGCAGACATGTACTAAAATTCATGATCGCCAATGACATGTGTTCCATTTTATCCTAGCCTGCAGTCCACATTGTAGGCTACCGCATTTTGCTGACCTTGCCAATAAACGCTGGTGTAGAACAATTATTTATCCGACTCAAACTCATCAAATCATATGTACGTTCTACAATCATGGGCGAGGACAGATTGTCTGGTTTAGCTTTCATTACGATCGAAAGACTGTTCGCTAGTGAAGTGGATCATAACGAAGTAATCGATAACTTTGCTAAAATGAAGTCTAGACGAAAAAGGCTGTTTTAAATGGTTTGTGTTCATAGGCGTAGACTCTACGGGTGGGGCGGGGGGTGGGGGCAGCCGGGGCACGTGTCCCCCGCCCCAATAATTGAGATGGACTGTACAACAGAGTACACCCAATGCAACAATTGTAGAATAAAATGTTATAACCAAATGCCCCTCAATATTTTAACAAGTTTACGCCAGTGTTTGTGTTTGTACTGTTATGTTATAGTACACTATAATACTATTACACATTTACTATGCATACTGCTTCTGCCACCTTTTGGGTGTTTCAGTGTTTCTGTTTAAAATACAAAAATATATACTTATAATCATGATGAATGTAATTAATTGAAATTATTTATTTTGGTAATTGGGGCCTTTTTTCATGTGCCCGCTCCCCCTGGTGTTAAAACCTGGCTACGCCACTGAACCCGTCACCAACGGTTGAAGTCCGGCCAAAAACCCACTCGCTGCTTCTCTGCCGAGACGAATATTGCCAAGCTGTAGACGGGTAACTTTAATTGAAATTGTAATTGTAATTGAACATTTGTAAAAGCGCCACTCCAACACTTAAGAGGCTATATTTTAGTCGTCTAAAGATGTCTGGGTCTGACTGTTTCTCTTGAAACTGTTTTGCAGCAATCAAAGAGTTTTATTGTTCTGATATATTGTTATATCATTGCAGGATGGACTTCTTCCTTGTGTAACCGGAAAGAAAAAGTTCCGCCAGCCTCAGTATCAAACCAGTATCGGTATCGTTACTTTACTAGGTTAACTATACATGTACTAAGTAAGCTGTAGTCGTTATATTTGTCTTTTGGTGCACACTATAGGCCTGTTTATCTACTGGTTCATATTTGTTTGAAAATTATTTTATTAGTTTTATTTGATAAAACTCATTGAGATTAATATTTTCTTCTTGATCCACCTCCTCCTAATCCTCTTCTATCCCCTTCTCTTAATCCTCCTGCACCTTATCCTCCTCCTTATTATCCTTCCTCTCTTTATCATGCTCTCAGTCCGTCTCTTGATCCTCTTTCTATCCTCCTGATTCCATTCCTCCTAATCCTCCTTTTTCTCCTGATCCTCTTCCTTCTGATAATTATTTCTTGATCTTTCTCTCGATCCTCCTCCTCGTCCTGTTTCTACTTTTATTTATAACAACACTAGGAGTCCTTTGTTGTGTATATCAATGTTGTGAACCTCACTGCCTTCTCTTGCCTTCTTCTTGCGACCATCAGTCATTAATCTTACGGCCTCGTAATGAATCCCATCCTCCGGAAATCACCGCCAGAGGCTGTTACGACCCAAACACCTCTCGCCTGGCCACGTTGCCAATGCTACAGGCCAGTTGGACCAGTCCAATTTATGGCGCGCTATTATTCAACGCATCATTCAGACGAGTCTGTTTGCATTTGAATGCAGCCGCCGCATTTTTATGGTTCGTAAATGTATCAGTCGCCACGGATAAAGGAGCACCATAATCGTCGAAAGAAACGCCTAAACGGAGATGGGCGATCTTGAAGCATAAAGGGCAGTATGGACGGAAACACTAAAGACGAAAATAAGACGCTTAAAATGCCACAAAATGTTTGATATTAATTCAGGATAGGTCATATCTAAAAACCGTGGTGAGAGATAGTCTAGTCATTAGCGTGGTAGAATACAAACCGAGAGGTTGGGGATTCAAATCCCCGTCAGCATAAAAAATTTGTTGCGAGATTTCGGCTCCTTTTGCGTCTGCTAGCCAACTCAGCTAAATGAGTACACCTCGACCGTTGTATACTGTTGGTGGGAAGACCAGACGGCGAGGAAGAGAACTGGCCATCCGCTCTCACATGCCGAGGCTAAGAAAATTAAGTCACACTTCATATTCATGGCTGCCTCTCAGGCTAGCTTAACGGATTCTTCTCTTCTTCTTCTCCTCCTCAAATATGGCGGTAATGATATATTATATTCATTTAGAGTATTTGCACAGCAACCTGTAAGCTCCCTATAGGTCGACGCAGCCTTCCACTCCCTAGGGGGCAGCTGTAAAATGAGCGGGCGCCTAACAGGCTGCCAAGACATGTATTCTATAAGATATTGATAATTGTACTGTCATACGTTTCCATGTTAGGCCTACTGACTGGTTTGTCCGTGAGCTTATCGATAAACACGAATGTTAGATCTGTAGAAATAGCACCTCTCGAAGATAACTATCCAGATGGTTTATTTAAGAAAGTTCATTGAAAAGAGATCCGTTCTTTTATAACGTCGCTTATTTAAATCGCAATTTATGTAGCGCCACTTAAAGGAAATCCATTCTCTAGAGCTCCCAACCTAAGCAGCACGAAAACCACGATCGAATAGAATGATGAAGCGCTTGCGGAACAGAGGCAAAAGAGACAATGAAGAGTTCATTTGGCAGGTTGATACTGAACTTATTTCAGAAAGATGGGTCGACCACAGCAACACTTCTATATTGGACCGTGGAAGTTGAAGCCGGTGGAACAACCAAGACACCTTGCGACCACGGATGGAAGAGATCGAGGTAACTCCTTATGTAGGATGAAGATCTGCAAGACAATGACTCACTAGCATCAAGATCTTAAGCTGAATTATACAATTTAGGCAATAAATCTATTGAACTTTCTAGTTTACATATGCACATGACATATAAAACAAACAGTAGCATTGCGTGTATACGTTTTTCCATAGCGACCGTATACGGCTTCGTGCCTGCTCGTTTTGCACCGTCTTTAAAGGCGAGATTCCTTGCCTTCGCAGAACGTTTCGATCAAATTAAAAATTGATTGAAACAAGGAATGTGTTGTTGTTGTTGTTGTAGACTGTACTGAGAAGTTCTTTCTACAGGAGATGTTGCAATTGTGAGTTACATGTGTAAGTGTATGAAATTTGACAAAATTCAATCAGAAATTCACTTTTATCGGCACTGCAGCATGCGATTCTGCACAGATAACGAAGGTTAGAACAAGGTCAGACGACGATCAAGATTAATGTTGATTGTCCGAGGGAGATTTATAAAGAAATCGACTGTTCATTCATGACAGGCTTTAAGGTTTCATGATTGATTCATCAGATTTATGAAGATCAAGGCTCTGATTCGTTCCCGTCGTAAACGAAGCCCTGCAAGATGTAATCACGCCGATTCAAATAAAATCCTGATGACTTTGATCAAAATTATTGCAGAACATTGAACGATTTATCCTCTGCGCTAAGTCAATAATCTTTACACGGAGTCAACCGGTGAAACGTCGCCACTCCCATTTCGGCATTTCCGGATTGTTCGCTGTCTGGTTCCGTCTCCTTGTCTATCACTGGATGTCTCTCTTAATCCTTTCGTCTCCTTCTCGCCTGACTTGACCGAGTCATGTCTTCCTCGACTCCATCCGGTCGGAGTGAGGTGCACTTATTTAATTGACCTATTCAATTTTCTCCACAACGAACCAGTTCAGTCCAATTTTTATGTCACCTAACTGAGATATCGTGTATAGGTACTTGTAAATGAGAATAAATATGTACATAAACATTTATGTAGATATACATAGATATATTTATGTAACACATAATGAAGGAAAATTTCCAAGATCAGCTGGAAATATCACAAGACAAATGAGGCGTTGCTGCGCTTGGTGCAGGAAGAGAGAACAATGGTGAATACAATTGAGAAAGACAATTGAATTGGATCGGTCACATACGTCGTCGGTATTCCCTCGTGAGGATAGTACTTGAAGGAACAATTGAAGGAAAGAAAGTCCAGATTTATACTGTTGGACTGGATCATGGTGTATTAAGGAAGCAGACAGTTTTATAAAGAAGTTAAGACAATTCCACAGAACAGAGCCGTTGGATTCCTGAGAATATTGAAGAAGAGGAACACAAAACTTCTTGAAGGCGGTAGACCAATTGATAGGTCAATATATTGTGGCGTTGACATGTGTTGGAGTTAGAGAAGAGTGGTTTTGTGGCAACGCGTGTCAGGCGCCTGTTGGACAGAAGGTTCTAGAATACTGTGCGGAAGGACATAAAGAGATAGATAAAAGTTCAGAAGTGGTAGTCTTTGGAGAGGAAGTGCGGAGTCGTCAGAGGACAGAAGTATCTGTAGAAGAGGAAAAGAACGGAGACACTATTTTCAAGTCGATGAAGTTATGATAATAAGCCAAACGACAGACTGCTAAATAGACTGTTATGAAGTGTTTCTGCCGAGATTGCGAAGAAATTGAAAGAAAGGCTTTTCTGAAGAAGCTGTCCGTGTTCTGGATGTCCCTAGACAGTTCAAGCCAGCGCCCAGAATGCAACAGTAAATATTTAGGCAGGCAGGCAGGCAGACCAACGAGCTGTCCAAAAGAAAGCTCATCTGCCAGTGAGGCTGAGGAACAAGGACTCAGAGGCAGAGAAAGACAGCCAAGAGATAGGACATCCTAATGGAGCCACAAATCAGCGTCCTACTGTCTCGCGTGGTCTTTTTTACTGCGCTCAGTCTCGAGTGTCGTTTATTGCGGACGGCGACCATTGGGTTCGTTTGCAGTTAAATAAACTCATAACCAGAGGTGATGACCCGTCATCGCTCAACACGAAGAACTGCTCCCTGATGTCTCTCGACAATCCGAATGCCACCAGTTTCTGCGAATGCACGCAGCTGCTGTTGTCAAAGACCCTCTTGCTTCCAGATTCCGTCTATAGCCCATGGATTCCCCTCCGAGGAAATGCCTTCTGACATCAGACACCAATGACCACAACAATTCCCGAAAACTCAGTAAAAGGTAAAAGGTAAAGAAGAAGAACCAAACACTTCTGGCCTAACTGGTAGTCTCGTGGGCGTTCTGAGGGGGCAACAGAGGCTGGATTTTGCAAATATTTAAAAATAATAAAATCTTTTAATTATTACGATTATTACAACAGTCTCAACACGATTTCAGTGCAAAAAACCTTGACCATTATTTATTTTTAAAGTCATGTGTTCTGTGTTCGTTCTACGCAAAAACGTCACTTTGCTCTCCATACAAAAATTTTGCTCCCTATAAAAATTCCTGGAATTGTAATTATGTCAACCCGGAATTGTAATTATGTCAACCTGGAATTGTAATTATGTCAACCTGGAATTGTACTTATGTCAACCTGGAATTGTACCTATGTCAACCTGGAATTGTACTTATGTCAACCTGGAATTGTAATTATGTCAACCTGGAATTGTACTTATGTCAACCTGAAATTGTACTTATGTCAACCTGGAATTGTACTTATGTCAACCTGGAATTGTAATTATGTCAACCTGGAATTGTAATTATGTCAACCTGGAATTGTAATTATGTCAACCTGGAATTGTAATTATGTCAACCTAGATTCTGGTTTCTCTAATCTATCGGATTGTTTTTTGCGATTTTAATTGAAGCGGCCATCGACTTATGTATAAACATTACAATAACGGCGCTATAGAAGTCAGATTTGGTAACCGTGATTGTAAGTTCATTGTATTGCATTCGGACATTTATAAAGCGCTTCTAGCGGGAGAGCCATTCAGAAGCGCTGCCAGTGCGAGAGACCCGAGAGAAAAAACTAGTTTTAAGAAACTTAAAAGAGGAAGAGACGTTACCTGAGAGAATAGAAGAACGAACGAACGGAGAAAGCTCATTCCAAAGAGTAGGGCCAATGGAAGGAAAAGACCTAGATTGAGCCAGAGAAGTCCTGACACGGGGAACGCGGAGGTCCAAACGGTCAGAGGAACGAAGAGGACGGAGAGAAGCAGCAGAGTGAGGGCGATGAATTAAGTCACTTAAATATTTCGGAGCGAAACCAAGTTGAGCCTTTAGAGACCCAAGGATGAGGACCTTGAATTGGATGCGGGCAGTATGGAAGCATAAACTGATCAGAGGCGCTCTTATTACTCGGAGGGATTACAGGCCTACCAAATGCTATCAGTGAGTTAACGTGGCCACAGTGTATGTAGATTGCGATAAGCAGGCTTTACCGTGAGTTAAATTTGATGTTTCATTTCGTTTCGAGACTTCTATTAGGTTTCTCGCAACAATGTTTGTATTTATAACAAATAAAGCGAGGCACATAAAATTACGCTGTAAATGCGCAGAACAGAGAAGCTTAAACGCTCATACACCGGATATCTGATGATTATAATTAGAAACCTAAAATAATGGTCCCCCTGGCTTATAACAAAAACAGATAAACTAACGTTTTATAGTATGTTGTTCATGAAATGAATCACATCTACATGCTGTTGCAGTTGTTCCCAAATACCAGTCCAGCTCAATTCTTCTCTGCCCTATCATGACTGATCCTACACTCTGGCGATTGCCAGTCATTATGTCGGGAGGAGGGACTGCTGGAAGAGACGCAGGAGATGGGAGTCCGACCTCCACTTGCTCAACTTCGCGCTAGAAAAGCTTTGGAAAGAGCGCAAGTCAACGTCGACATGCAATGATGATGGTAGCCGTGACGATTGTGATAAAGATACCGATATGAGTGACGAAGAAGGTGATAACAACGATGAAGTGTGACGAAGGTGGTGATGATGACAATGAAGATGATGATAATAGTGCACAAATGTTCATCCTTCTGATTGTTCGCATAATCACAATGCCCATTATAATGGCATAAAGATTATGATGTTTATAATAAGAATATGACAGAGGCGGTGATAACAATAACGATGATAAAGCTGAAGGTATTGATGATGATGATGATGATGATGATGATGATGATGATGATGATGATGATGATGACGACGACGACGACTACGACGGTGAAAATGAAAAAAATTTGACCTTCGAACCACGTTTGGTCAAGAAAAACTTTTTACACTGAACATTGTAGGCCTAGTAAATGACAGACTGCGCTTCTTAAAACAGGTGATATAGTAAACGACATTGCAATCTGTAAATCACGATGGAAAACGTTTTAACAGTTTTTTAACACTACACAGACATAGGCTACTAAACAGACATGATATAGGCTAATGGTGTTTAAGTGCCGTGAACAGTATTACACGCAGTATTTATGGGGCCTACATGATTCCTGATGTCAAACGAACTGAATAAAAATAATGTACCACTCTTATAAATTTTGCTGCCATTTGCTCTAACTGAGACGAATCACTGTTTTCATTTTAGGGCAATTTTGCGTGTCACCTACATTTTCAGTTATTTTTCCACTGCTTGCAAAACAATTATGTTATGTCAATTATGTCCAAATTTATGTGCATTTAAAAGACAATTAAAGAACTGGCTGTTAATGAACAAAGAACGGGGTAAGATGGACCAGGGTACGTAAAAATACTAGTCACTCCTCTAAATGAATTTTGAAATTTTTCTTTGTTTTTTTCTGTTTTTCTGTTTTTCTTCTGTTTTTTTCTGTTTTCTGTTTTTTGTGTGTGTTTATTTCATGATATATTTTTACTTCGGCACTATGCCATTATCTAAATGTTAAGTAATGGTGTTGGTCCTGAATGTATAAAAAAGAAGGAAAGGAAAGAAGAAGAAATAAAGCAAAGTACATGTTTAAATACTGTAAATCAGATAGCAATAGGTCTTATCAACTCAACCCACCAATTTATGATAACTGAATTAGGGGGACCCTTCCTAGCGGGATTTCATCCCTTCTGGATTCCCCATTGTGTCCAAATTTGACCCTAGCTATAATGCCGATGCAAGTATAACACAGGATAATTAGGACAAAAATCAGTAACTAGAAGATTCTACTCCCAAAGAAATTATGCTTGTAAAGTATTTAGTATCAATTAATTACTTATCTACTGTGTTACATTACTGTGCAATGTACGTGTAATTAACGAAGTACTTGGCATTACTGTGTTGCTACTTTGGACCAATAAATGTTATTTATTTATTTTACCTCCAATAATAATTTATTGAAGAAAAGGCGACATGCGGCCAGTTTTTGTCCACATTGTATCTTGTAAACAGTGAGGCGAAGGCCTCTCATGCGCTATAGGCCTATAATTATTACGGCACCGCAAAGTCCGCAAAGACTAAATTCGGCATTGAATATTATCAATTAATTGTTACGCCCATTTATTTACTTTTCTGAATCAAATGTAGCAACAATCTCTTAAGGTAACAGTAATTCTTCCTAACTGTTGCAGATATTGAGAACTTGGTCTGGGATGTCTAGGCTAGAATTTCTTAATAGGGGCCTACGTAGTACGTAGCACAGGATAACTGCTGTAAAAAAGCAGTAGCGATAATGCGATGTTTTTTCAGTTATACGTTGGATGAAGGCTAGGCCGCCGGAACAAAGTAATAACTTATTTAGACAAGAATATAGGCACGATAGTTATGTACTCATTGTATAATTTAAATGTGATGCAGAAAAAGGTAAAATTTAATGCAAACTGTAATGTCGGACTATGACATCACACATCATATTGGACTCTGAAAGTCGTGAGTGATAATGCAATGCAGCGTAGAAAATGACGGACGATGAAGTGAGAGATGTATTAAACATCTATATACAATTGAATTCGAGTTCTATGAGTAGTCTGTAGGGACTCTATATATACGTTTTCTATAGTCATCGTGTAGCATCGACTCTACTCATTTTTCATTGAATTGATTGATATGGTGAAAGCCTTCACCACCGTTGCACGTTTGAACGGGTACCATATAGTTGACAAAAGACAATTTCTATCGCGTCGTAGGCCGCGTCCAACTTCTACGGTGTTTTCCATTGTCATATAAATATTGTGATGTTGAGTGCATGCTTAAGTATATAGGCCTATGGATGCAGTGTGTTAGTTGTCAAACAGCTGGCTACTGAATAAAGGCTTAGGCTATACTACGCTGTGCAAAATACACAAAATACAAAAGCACAAGTCACATAATGCATTGGCTACGAAATACATTTTGCCAAGATTTTGTTCGTGAAATGAATAAGTTCAAGCTTCTGCGTTCAATCCTATTGGCTCACACACATCACACATGTGCATGACATTGTATGCAAACATACAACATGCACATACATACATACACGCGTATATAGACTTAGGCGTACATAATTATTATACCTACCCACCTCAATACACCCATAAACTCATGCATACATAGATACGTGCATACATAAATACAGACATGCAAGCAGACATTCATACAGATAAACAGAAATACATACATACAGACATAGAGATTAAGAGATATACAGACGCCCTTGTAGCGGCATGGTCGCGTTACGGCGCTCTAGAAATTGTCCGTGTTATTAAGGAAACAGACATGCCTAAATACGGGCATACATTTTTATTTGTATGTATGTATATACGCACGTACATTTGCATGTCATTTGTATGTATACAATAATTCTTGGCATTTGAAACGGTGGCCCACACTTACCCAGAAACAGCAAAGCGATCATCGCAGTCGATTTAGATGTCCAGCATGAATACGAAACTCGAAATTTCCCCATCGTCCTTTCTTCCTTCCTGTTTTTCCACCTAACTTCTATAGCGCAAATCCTAAGCGCAGACTTGCAAGATCAATCGAGCGTGATGTGTGCGTCGTCCAGCGAGGACCAACCGACTGACCAATGCGAATGGACGAAGTCCAGCTGCTGACCAGCGTCGTCTCCTTTGCATCCATCGACATCAAGTTGGCGGCTCTCGGCTCCGTCGGCATCCTGCTTTGATCGTAGTCTTACCTCTACGAGTCTACGTTGTTACGTCCTGGCCTAACGTCACGTGTTGTGACTTCATATAGCTCGTTGGTAGACACTTGTGAAGGCAGAAGAGAAACAGGTTTAGTTGAATAGGGACAGAGATGCAGACAGACAGACAAACAGACAGACACAGAAGGACAGACAGACAAACAGACAGACACAGAAGGACAGACATACAGATAGATAGATAAACAGGAAGACAGACAGACAAATAGACAAACAGACAGACAAACAGGTAGACAGAAGGACAGACAGACAGATAGGTAGATAAACAGGGAGACGGACAAACAGGCATTCAGATGGACAAATAGGCACACAGGTATACGAACAAACAATTAGACAAACTGACAGGCTGAAAAACAAACAGACGAGCATATAGAGAAAGACAGAAAGAAAGACAGACAGACAGACAGACAGACAGACAGACTAAACATCTAGCACCTATGTAAATACTTTCTAAAATTTCGATTTCAGTGGCAGAGGTTAAGGGTCAGAAGCGCAAACCACATCCGGGTCGATTGCTTCAAGGGAACGACTGTCCAGAAGATCACGGAGAAAATTCTAATGACGATTTATCGTTGGTCTCTTGAGATAGGATCGGGTGACATATACATTGCTAATCTTAGATCAGTTGGAAGGCTGCGTTCTCTATTCTTAGTTTGAATTGAAATTAGCTCTAGATAATTCGATATCTTTAATTGATTTCGTGACCACGGAAAACTAAAGTTGTCTTTTTCACAAGTGTGTGTTTTAGGCCTAGTGTTATAAAGCATAGGCCTATATAGATGAACATTTGGACACGTGTATACAGCGTTCTTGAGAAGTGTTCAAAGACGTTCTAATATCCTGATAATACATATGACATTGTATGTGATTAGGCTGTGCAGTGAGAGTCTGTGCTGTGAGAGGCGATTTATAAATCTGTAAATACAATACAATTATTACCGAAGCTTTGAACCGTAGCTTTACCTGATCAGGTTACATCACAGGTCTTAATCTAATTTATCGATGTATGTAGCCTAAGTATCATAGGTATCGTTTTTCCCTCCCTTCACGTTGTCTTTTTTGTTAAACTCCTGTGGAAGATCGAGCGCATAGGCTAAGCAAGCACTTAGCCAAGAGACCGCGCCCAAACTAAAATTGATCTTTTGGATTACGTTTAGGCTTCACCTAGATCGTTTTCGTGATTGCGTATTTATATAGCGCCTTTTAGAAATTAGAAACTTATAAAAGGTTTGCCCGACAACAAGGAATTCCAATTCAACCGCTAACGTGATGGAGATAAAAAGCAAGACTAACCCAGTGCGCAATGATGGGCCGGTCATGGCAATGTTTGTAATGGAACTAAAGGCAGATTTCCTTGTAGCTTACTTAAATACCAACAGGAGTCAATTGATAAACCTTTACCATAATCTTTACCTTTACCACTCTTTTATTAGCAGTATCTATAGTAATTTGAGAGTTCTCATTCATTTACTGAATTGTTTGTTCGGACGACTACTGGTCTAAGGACTATAATACAATACAATACAACTGCCTTTGATATAGCCCTTCTTCCTAAGGTGGCCCCAAGCTCAGAAGTGCTCACGCCTCGGCGGCGCAGAAGCAATTATATTGCAGAGCAATGGTGCGCGAGGAACTTGCTCAAGGTCCTTACACAAATAAACCACCCCGGACGAGGGTTGAACCCGTACTCTCAGCGTTACAGGTCAACCGCTCGAACCAGTCGGCCACCGTGCCACACTGAAGATAGTTCTATTTTCAGTACCGGTAGTTTAAAGAAAACTACGAACCTAAACGAAATCGTAATAGTAGCCTAGTCATAAACTAAAAATTTCTAAAGCGTTACTCTAGAGCTGAGCGCAGGGCACCAGTTTATTGCCTAGTTCTGAAAAAATTGCTGCATCACTCTAAGAAAGAATTGTAAACCTGCAGCAATATTTGTAATGGTAATTACTATATAGGCCTGCGTGTATCTGGCTGTAGCTTAGTTTGTATCCATTGCTATAGTATAGAAGTCTCTGAAATAGCCTATCAATCCATGTATAGCGATTGTACCTAATGATGTCATTCTAATCGTAGCTCGGTCGTATATAATGCTTTCGATCACGGTTGGCTGACCACGTGCGTCAGCCAGAGGCTATAAACCATGGACGAAGCACTTTGGAAGTGAGAAGCGTGTACGAAGACTCGTCGTGTAAGGGTGTTCTCTTGATATACACCAAACGCGGCAGGTGCAACAACATCGAGTAGTGTCTTAAAAACTATAAAGAAGTCGCTTTTTATTGATATTAATTATCATGATTCTGTAGGTCTATTAATATTAGTCGAGGGTCCGTGTCTGTTACGATAGCAGATGACTTATGGCGCTCTTTCTTTACTTCTGTTCTCATTGTTCACATTGTTGTAAGATGATGGTGTAAATTGCAACGATTACGATCATTGGTCATGGCGATTATGTTAGCAGGTCATTAGGACAGCGTAAGCGTTATTTATATTGTTACTATATTGAATATAAGTTATAATTACATATTAATAAACATCATAATTAAATTCAATTACTTCTGCTCGGTGCTCGCCTGTTTAACACAAGAGCCATCATATAATACAGGCTAGCGAAGATAGTTCCTCATATATTTTGCACTTCAATCGCCGCTATATAAGCGTCCAATTACAATTACAATCACCATGCCTTATAATTGTTATCGAATTAACGATAATCATCAGAATACACATGCGTTTAATTAATGTCAAATTGTCACAGGGTTCTACTAATGCATATGATGCGTATACTTTGAACTTCTAGAGAGAGCCTCAAGAATGCGTGAACCTACCTGTGAGGTGCCAAGATTGCTTGCTGCTTCTTCAGTGTATGGGTATCGGATCAATTAGTTCAGTGGTTGCAGACGATGCCACCGGTTGTTCTTCTGCCGACCACAAGGACCACAATATATCGGCGCTAGAATTGTCTTGAGACAGATGTCCATCAATTAATGGCCGCAGTAACAAGTGTCGGATTGAGAAACACCTGTATGCAATTACTTTCATCAGTGGACGATGCAATGTGCTGATGGTAACACTAGTTGTAAGTTAAACATGGCATGCACTTTTTATATCTTGTGCTTTACATGTATTGTATAGTCTGCAAACCAATTATTCTTCCATTGTTAATTCTCTTTATTGTCTGTCGGTCGAAGGCTATTATTAGAACTACCAACAGAAGAAAAAGTTAACTAATCAACAGCCGGTTTACCTTCCTTTGTCTTATTTTGTCTTACCTTGTCATACTTTACCTCAATCTGGTCTCACTTTACCTCAATCTGGTCTTACTTTACCTCAATCTGGTCTTACTTTACCTTAACCTGGTCTTACGTCTTACTTTACCTCAATCTGGTCTTACTTTGCCTTACTTTATCTGACCTCAGGCCTACATCACATTGACATTCACCTTACCTACTTTCTATGTAGGCTTATGCCAGTATTCGTGGGTCAGTCTATGGGTCTGCTGTGCATCCTTGCTGTGTCCACTCTTGGATCGGTCAGTCTCTAATGGCGTCTGTTTCCCTGCTCAAGAAAATGATTCTAACGATGTTAGAACGTCCGCGAGACATCAGTAAGCAACCCAGGGTAGCACAGGTGTGCCCTTGCTAGGGAAAGCTAAGGTCTTCGTGCTGGCGCGTCGGGTCATTACACACTCCTCGCCCCCCACCCTTCCCCTCCCGCGAAGTACGACTTGATTGATATTATGGCTTCTCAACCACTATGTACCCGCGACTCCTATAGAAAAATGGAGCCATAAACTTAGGCTCTTTGTTCGCGTCAATGGAGACAGTTTAGCGTCATTTCGGCCCAGCACCGTAGATAGACCACAGCCCGCTTGAGAACCACCCTAAAGGCGGGCTAAGGGCGAGAGTCGGGGCCTCTATCCTGCGCTCACGGATAGAGGCATATGCTCTGGTCTATCTTACTTAGGTGGTAAATTAGAACGGTCGGTACAATGCGTATTTTATCTAGGCGGCGCGCGTATACACCGGGTTTGGGAGTTTAGGCCGCAGAGAAGACATCATGTGAACCGTGTTTGTTGTTGTAACTGTAAAGCGGTTGGGCTTTTTGGATCGACATTATTATAAACACGAATGCCGTACGATAAAGAGATGAGCTTTAAAGTAAATACTACGGACTAATGAGATTTTTAATCCAAAGCAAAGGTAATCACGACGCGTTTAGGCAGCTACAAATACTGTGTACACCAGTTTGATTAGTCCATTAACTGGTAACTTTGCTGACGTGCAGACTAACTGGTTGACATCTTGTCATGCGATCTAATGTCGGATCCAGTGAACGTTGAGACTTGCGGAGGTGGATGAATATGAACATTGAAAGCGTGCAGATTTTATGCAGCGTGGGAGTTTTTAGGCGATATATCAGAGGATAAAAATATACAAAAACAACCTGATCATATCGTGCTATTCGTGCAACATTTGTCGGATATACGGAGCTACCTAGCGTCGCATCTTGTGATAACAACCCCAACTCGTGGTACTACTCTTCTCTTTGGTTAGCAACATGTTGTGTTCATGACATGGGCGTTTTGCAGTTGTGTCGTGACTGCAGAATTACTGTAATCAGATCGCAGCTGTTCTCTGTCTAGTAACCAAGACAGTTTGACAGCATAGGTAACGACAGTGGCTAATAATCAGCTGACAACGAGGATTATCTGTGCTACACACGAAATCTTCAAATTCTGCAGGTATACAAGCGCATGATGATCAGTAGCGAAGCTAACGAGAACAGTCGCTTGACAAATACATAAGAGTAGAACGCCTGACACCGAACTGTCGGAGAAGAGAGGTACTTGCAAAATGCAATTATTATATATTACTATTAATTGTTTATAGTAGCTATAGCTAGTCACTGATAATTATTATTAATTATAATTTATCGAGAGCAGTAGGTCTAGGTATTAGTCTAATCACACACCTTATCACCCGACGCTTGGTTGCAGTGCCCGCGCCTCATGGGATAACAGTAGGGATTGCAAATAAGAATCGAAGTATGATTCTCGGACTTGAGGTTACGAAGAAGAGGAGCCGACATTGGCCTTGGTTCGCCTGGATGACCAGTGTCGTCGTTCTGTCCAGTGCCTTCACTCCATCCACTGACCGCTGTGACGTCGCCCAGAGTCGCTGCGTCCAGAACCCAACATGTCTTCCTCTTCTTCGCCGCTACCTAACCTTCTGTTCAGACCTCATCGATGGACCGGTGTCGTCGGTCTGTTGGCCGAGGTGCAGGCGCACTCTGCCACTCCTCCTTGACATTCCAGATGGACGGGCCTTCGTCGGCTGTGACTGCCAGCTCAACGCGCACTGCTTGGAACAGCGTCAGCGACTACAGAGCTGCAGTCGTGGGTTCGGTTCATCTCCAGTGAACCCTTCACGGCCGACAGGGAAAGAAGAAGAGGAAGCGACAACGTGCTCTGAGGCCAAGAAGTCCTGTATTGACGATAAGGCGTGCCAGGATGCTCTGACCATCGCCAACGTCGTGTGCTCCGGAGTGGAACGGAGAGGCAGATGCGATCGGACGTGTCGAAACAGCCTCCGGACCCTGTACAGTATCAACCACGGAAGACAGCTGAGGTCCTGCCGCTGCGATGACCTCAAACCCGACCCCGAGATGTGCAGTGCACTTCGTCAGAATACGAAGACCCTCTGTCACAAGCGACACTCGAAACACCCCGTGACCACTGATCGGGGGGCGATAACGATCACCCCTTCGACTGGTACAGACCGAGCACCACCCTCTGCAACTGCTCATCGACATCTTCTTAACACTTCAATGGACTTGAGACTGTTTCAACGTTCAGGGGCAGATATCACAGTCCACAGCGGCACCCTTGTAACGGAAGGGACCCTTCGCACAGCTTCCGGTTCGACTGGCGAGAAGTCTGTCAAAGATACAAACAAAAATGCCCGGATACACGCTTCAGCTGCGACTAGTCACGTGGAGGAAGTTGAGATAAAGATGGCGGCGGCGAGTAACTCAGCGTGGAAATGTTTCTCGCATTGGATCATCATCTGCTCGAATGCGTGCTGGATATTATCATTATCAGCTTTAAGAGTCGATTGTAATCGATAAACATCAAATCCAGGTGACGATAAAGAATAAGGTTCACTAGGTCGGGAGCTACAGACGCCAGTAGAGAATGACCGGTTCAAGAGTGGACACAGCAAGGACGCCAGGCCGGCCCTTAAACTCACCCAACAAAGCTGGCATAAGCCAACCTGTACATACAAAGTAGGTAAGGTGAAGCAATGTAAGGCACTTGACCACTTCACTCATTCCTTTTAACGATGCTTTCTCACCTATTACAACCAACACCCGAAATTATACATGTATGCTAAGTTTGCAACAGGTATTAATTTACTGTATACAAAGAACTAGAAAATTGACCGGTGTGGAGGTTGGTGGTCCGAAATTCACCCAACTGAGTTATCAGTCAACAGAAGCCTATTAAAGATTAGCCTACGTTAGATTAAGTTACTTTACGCAACGTTAATAGCTTTGCTTCCGTAAACTTGCCTTGCTTACATTACCTAGTATTGCCTTCATTACCTTTTCTTATTTGCGTTACTTTGACTTTTCTTACGTTACCTTGTCTATAGTTAACGTTACCTTGTATTGATTACGTTACCTTGTCTTGATTACGTGACCTTGTCTTGCTTACGTTACCTAACCTCAAGTAAAAGTGAATACCACTTCTACGGGTTTGATGCCAATGACTCTGAACTCTATTGATCTTAAAGTTCCTTTAAGACCAATAGAGTTCAGAGTCATGACGGATTAGGCGTCTTCGCATTATTATTTAGGTCATATGTAGATATATGCGTACCTAAATGCAGTCTTAGTTAATCACAAAAGCTTGAATAAAATATCGTTGTACAAATATGCACCAGGTTTATAAAAAAATGCCTGCTGCATATAACCGACATTTCTATTTTGTATTGATGTAGTATCGATGGGTGAATGAAGGGTCTTCTTTGTTGGTCACATGACTTCCTGTTCGTCGGCTACCGATTTGTATGGTTTATCACAGTCTTGAATACTTGTCTCCGATGCCTTACCTTACATGAATACCTTTCTTACACCTGACCAGATGTGTTGCATCGTACGTAATCTGTCTCTTAAGTTTTCCATTTAAACAAAGGTATAGTAAACGAGTGTCATACATATTTAGTTTTAGCATATTATGTTTAAGAAACACTGCTCACAGCATGTGTCGGCTAGAGACACAACAACACCAGAGGTCCAGTTGACATCCATGGCTGCCGCCAGATGTCGCTAAACAGTGGAAAATACGGCCTTGCAAGAAGCAATGGATTCTTAAGAGAGCATGGGTATACATGACCATATACATAATAGTCTTTTCAAGAGCGTCCAAACAGCACAATGAATTTTTGATATGTATTTTACATATATATATAAAATACATATCAAAAATTATATATATATATATATGGTTGCAAAAGCAGTATGATGGTATCAGTCAGTTCGACGCTTAAAAATCTGAATAGCAAAGCACGGCACCGAAATATCAGCCAAGGTCATTTATGGCAGTTGTATGTATGTATGTATGTATGTATGTATGTATGTATGTATGTATGTATGTATGGGTGCATGTATGTACGTATGTATGTATGTACGTATGTATGTACGTATGTATGTATTTATGTACGTATATACGTAAGTATGTATGTATGTATGTATGTATGTATGTATGGGTGCATGTATGTACGTATGTATGTATGTACGTATGTATGTACGTATGTATGTATTTATGTACGTATATACGTAAGTATGTATGTATGTATGGGTGTATGTATGTATGGGTGTGTGTGCATGTATGGGTGTATGTATGTATGGGTGTATGTATGTATGGGTGTGTGTGTATGTATGGGTGTATGTATGTATGTATGTATGTATGTATGTATGCTGTATGTATGTATGAAGCAGAAGAAAAGAATGTATGTATGTATGGGTGTGTGTGTGTATGTATGGGTGTATGTATGCATGTATGTATGTTGTATGCATGTATGAAGAAGAAGAAAAGAATGTATGTATGGTTGTGTGTGTATGTATGGGTGTATGTATGCATGTATGTATGCTGTATGTATGTATGAAGAAGAAGAAAAGAATGTATGTACGGGTGTGTGTATGTATGGGTGTATGTATACATGTATGTATGTTGTATGTATGCATGGAGAAGAAGAAGAAGAAAAGAAACAAGAACTCGAACAAGAACATAAGCAAGAAGAAGAATTCAGACGTCTGAGGAATATTGTTGAAACAGGTGTAGACGATTATTACCTTCTATAATACTCAAATTATTATACAAGAGAAATAGTAATTTACTAAATTACGACGCTTCATGCTTTATTTATGAGCTGCAGACAACTCGACGGAGAGTCACGGCGCAGAATTGGCACGACGTCGCAGTACATAATTTATCTCATCGCAATCCGTATAGTATGCGGTGTTGGCATTGGCATCTTTTACTCTGCCTCTATAAGCGTTGCACAATTGCCAAAGGCCGGGAACCTTCTTGATTTGCGAAGAAACCCGGGTCACTGAAAAACGCTATTCTTCTGTTCTTGTGGTACAGCACGAGAAGCGAATTTGACCACACTCGGAAACTGTTCTCTTTCGTCAGGGTTGGATTTGGAGAAGCGCTATATAAAAGATTTTAAAGATTGAAAGAATGATCGTCCAGAGAACATTCCTAAGATTTTAACCTATTTCGATGTATTCATCGCATGTCAAATTCAACCAACGCGAGGTCATTCAATTCCAAACCAAACTCCTATCGATCTGAACAATGAGATTTTCCTATTTCTGTACTTGCTACTTATATTATAGTCAGTGCTTTCGTGAGTGAAATAAAATGCGCTATATATATATATATATATATATATATATAATGCCTTGATGCATAGAAACCACAACATTTCTAATGCAAGAATTACAGCCATACCGATCAACAGAGCATTGCATAAAGTCATTCAGGAAACCCATTGCAAACAACTGCAACTGTTGCAGGTACAGAGCTCCAAGGAATACTCTTTGATTTAAATGTTTACACTTTACGTAGCATATTACATTACATAGCACCAGTACATCACATGATATTATCTTACATTACTTTGATCAGTTGAGTGTATACATGGTATATACATGTGAAGGAGATTGGCCTGCATGTGTGAAAACACGGTTGGCTGGTGGTAGACGAAGACACCTCGTTGTAAGGCATTTAGTTCCTGTATACTGGATCTCTCTTTCTGTATCTGTGCGTTTTGCTCAATATCTCTCTTCCTGCAAGTCTATATATATCTGTTTGATCTGATCAGTCGCTTACATAATTTCGTTCTCAACTTAAGACCTGCCGCTTTAAAATTCTTAATCCATATGCTGCTTCTTTGGGAGGTGGATAGATGAATGGTAGCACTCATGGCTAGGAGAGCATTAGATAGCGGTTCGATAATCGCAACGTCCGATAGAGCGGACGCTTTGCATGACTACCAAAACGTGTGTTTAATTAAGATCTTGATTGTGCCGTCATGTTTCAATGTAATCTTACTGCGGACTTGTCAGTTTGAATTAATAAAGATTATTATTTTATTATTATTACTATTACTATTATTATTATTATTATTATTATTATTATTATTATTATTATTATTATTATTATTATTATTATTATTATTATTATTATTATTATTGTTGTTGTTGTTGTTATTATCATCATTATTATTATTATTATTATTATTATTTTTTTTTTTAAATACCCGAGGTAGCATTAATCCCTCAGGCTGTCAAAACTATGTCCGGAGAAAAATAGATGGTTTTCTGGAACGGCTTATTCCTCAGCAAGATCCGGCTGCACAAAAGAACCACGAAAAGCGGCTGCATTGAAGCGCTGAATAGTCACTGACAAGCGCTGAAAAAGATATTATTATTTTTATTATTATTATTATTATCATTATTATTATTATTATTATTATTATTATTATTATCATTATTATTATTATTATTATTATTATTATTATTATTATTACTACTACTACTATTATTATTATTATTAGTGGAATGATCTTGTGGACAGTGGATTGGTTTTGGTGCGCCATCGGCTGATGCTTTGTGCATTAGATAACTGTGCGAAAGAAGCCACTAAATTAAAAATTCAGATAGGAAGTCTAAGCGGAAATTTAAAAAATTCTAGCCACTAAATTGACATGATATCTAAGGGGACGCTGGCGTAGTCTTGGCACTATAGATTCCACTTAATTCTAACAGAAATCAATGCGCCATATCGTCACTTTAATGTCATTCGGGGCCGTTAGCCGCTTGTCTTGTGGGTCCGTTGGAAAGGCGAAGGGACCGCCAATCATTTGGTCGAGCTATGCAAATGACAGACTATCAGGACGGCGATGACAGAATTATTGCTCCCTTGAGAACCCCTCCGGTAATACCAATGAAAGCGAAGACCTATATGTTACGTATGTCGGACAGCAAGCGCTAAGGCGACTGAAAGCTTTTTAAGAGACTACACTGAAGGCAGTGTTACAGTTGAGCGATCCGCTAATGTCCTTTGGACGGTAGACATTTCGTTGTTGCGTTAGCAGCAAACTATACTACGAGTGTAAAGCAAGAGTATCTGAAGTCGTTCTAATGAAGTTGGAAAGCTTCTTTGTATCATGCTTGTCCAATCGTATTGGTGAAGACCAATGCCCTGTGCTTCGACTTAAATGTCCGTAAACTTCATTACCACGTCTGTTGGCAGAAACGTAGAAAATGCTACTAAATGAGTATTACGTTGCTATACCATACTATAATCACTCTGGATGTAAGATACTGTAATCCTATTACTGTCATGTTAATGCTGACTTTTTACGGAGTTTCATGCTGCCCCTTACCTTTAGTGTCTTGAAACACTTACTCTTTGATTTCTTTAATAGGCCCTACTTTCAGTTTCCTGAAAAGACCCTCCTTTCTCATCTCTTCTGGCTCCACTTCTGTATATAGGTATGTATGTATGTGTGTGCATCTGTGTGCATGTATGTATGTATGTATGTATTTCTGTACGTATACATGTATGTGTGTATGTGTGTTTATTTGAGTAACTCACAAGACGGTTACCTAGGAATCACCGAACAAAAGACTTTTGTTTAATAGTCCTTTTCTATTTCTTAATTTGTTTATCGTGTTTATTATCTCTCTACCTGAGACTACCTCTAATTTTCCCCTAACTCTAATTATCTCTGTCTCTAATTATCTCTTTACCTCTAATAATCTCTGTACCTCGAATTATATCTCTACCTCGAATTATCTCTCTACCTCCAATTATCTCTCTTACTCGAATTATCTCTCTACCTATAATTATCTCCCTACTCTAATTATCTATCTAACTCTAATAATCTCTCTACCTCTAAGTATCACTCTAACTCTAAGTATCCCTCTACCTATAATTATCTCCCTACTCTAATTATCCATCTAACTCTAATTATCTCTCTAACTCTAATTATCTCTCTAACTCGAATTATCCCTCTAACTCTATATCCTACAGAAAATATTCAGCCATCCGTTCTACAACAGTACTGGCAAACACCTCGTGTACAGAACCGGAGAGCATCGTCAAGTGAAGAAAAGTTCACTCAACTTTATGATTGTGATAGAGAAAAAGGTCTAAGGTTGTTTAAGTTTAATTAAATATTTTGGCGCCTATTTTTGCGAATTGTAATCAAAACTGCACTTGTTCTCGTTTAATATAACCAGTCTTCTTGTCCTCGAGACCAAGGTCTTGGTCTCGAGTGCACTCGAGTTCGTTTTTAAAAGTCTTGGTCTTGGTCTTGGTCTTGAGGTTCAAGGTCTTGGTCTTGGTCTTGGTCTTGAGGTTCAAGGTCTTGGTCTTGGTCTTGGTCTTGAGGTTCAAAGTCTTGGTCTTGGTCTCGCAAGACCAAGACCAAGACCGGCTGTTAATATGAACAGTCATTTAACAGAACTCAAGAATTCTGTATCAAGCCTGCTTGCATCATACGACCAATATCTATGGATGGATACAAGTCATGTTGGTCAGGAAAACCCATTGGCAGCAGCAACAGTTATTCTGTATCAGACGGTATGATAAACCATGGGAAGATTTCAAAAGGACTCACTATCTGTACATTTACATCCAGTGCTTGAAAAGCTACTCTGTGTGTGTCAGGGACTTCAGCACCTGTAGAAAGTATTTTTCACATGGCGGAATTTTTATGAGGCCCACCAGGCACGTCTTCGTCAGAAAATTCAAAAGATTTCAAAAGGACTCACTATCTGTACATTTACATCCAGTGCTTGAAAAGCTACTCTGTTTGTGTCAGCGACTTCAGCACCTGTAGAAAGTATTTTTTCACATGGCGGAATTTTTATGAGGCCCACCAGGCACGTCTTGGTCAGAAAATTCTGAGCGAATTGGTTTTTATAAAATACAAAAGGCATTTGGTATAAGAGTTTGCATGAAGGACTTTTGAATACAAATTCGGATTTCTCTGCAGTTTGCATTTAAAGTTAATTTGCTTGAATAAAATAAAAGACTCACGTTTTCATTAAAATAGCGAATATTCCGACTTTACAATTTTTAGAAGTCTTGACCTGATTTCGATTTTTTGGGTCTTGGTCTTGGTCTTGAGGTTCACGGTCTTGGTCTTGGTCTTGGTCTCGAGGTTCAAAGTCTTGGTCTTGGTCTTGGTCTCGAGGTTCAAGGTCTTGGTCTTGGTCTTGGTCTTGAGGTTCAAGGTCTTGGTCTTGGTCTTGGTCTTGAGGTTTAAGGTCTTGACAACAAGACTGAATATAACGCATCACAATGAAGTCTTGTTGCTTTGCAATTATGCACTTAAACTGTTCAACAGCCTAACTTCTCTGGGAAGGAGTGTTTCATTGTGTATTTAGGATTCTCTTCACGACGCCTCAATAAATAAGTTTTACTAATATCATCAAAACTTATAAATAGCAGAGAAAGAGTTTTAAAAAGGTGGGTTAAAATAAACACGATAAACGGAGTTGTGCACATTACGGTCCTCAATTGCGTGCAAATGCATCAAACACATCTCGTAGTTAACACAGCGCAATATATACATAATATAATATGATATAAAATATATCTGTGGAGAAAGACCAATCATAATAATATACGACATCATATACCACATCATATACCACATCCTATGCCACATCATATACCACATCGTATACCACATCATATATATACCACATCATATACCACATCATATGCCACATCGTATACCACATCATATACCACATCGTATACCACATCATATGTACGACATCATATACAACATCATGTACCACATTATATACCACGTATCATACCACATCATATACCACATCACCAAGGCTGAACTCATTTTTAAAAGCCAAGTAAACAAATTACTCAGCGTGTTTCTGAACGCTGCACACTGTGCTAAAACATTTCTATCACTGTTAATGGAGCCTTTCCAAAGCATCGGAGAATTATAGTACGCACTATTTGACTACTGGATCATGTATCCCACATGTAATAAGTCGCAATATTTATGCATGCTATGCGACATACAAAAAACATATGACACAAAAACTATACATACATTCGAGTATGTAGCGCCATCGTGAGGTTCCTGCAAGGCTCTACCTAAATAGCCAGAGGCGTACATAATGCGGCTGGTGTCCTGATTTCAAAAGACATTTCCATTCGAAACTGAATTTCGCTTAAGGGACACTTGGAATCCAGGACATGCGGAGTCGTTGAGGGTGTATAGGGCGGTGGATATCAAGGGCTGGGGCTGCAGGTTCAGCGGTGGTAGCGGCGGCGGAAATCTCCCGTTTGCATCGTGAAAAGGCCGGACGCACGAAGCGACATCTGTCGACCAGATAAAAATGTAATTCCGGTTGATCACAAGCTAAACCACCCATCGGTCCCCGCGGATAGTGTTTACGGGCACCGCCTGCCTCTGGCGGGAAGAGCGTGGCTCGGCTGGCGGGAAGAACGCGGCTCGGCGAGGCGGCTTCAGGCACCGCCTCGACCGCTAAGGAATTCTGTCGATGACTGAGCAGCGGTGGGATAGACAACGTATCAATCGCATCTGGTGAAATCAGGGAGTCACGATTGCAGGGCTCTGGAAAAACAGTTTGGGAGCATTAGAGTGTAGTGAGCGTAATTAAAATGGGCTTAGATCTAGACCTATATCTATGGGTCAAGTGCGGGATGAGTCCGGGTAAGGTTTTCTTTCAGAGTCGGGGTAAGGTAAGTGTTTGGTTAGGTTTAGATCATTAACTATAGAGTTAGGCAGGATAGAGTTGAGTTAGCGCAGTGTGAGAATTGTAAAAAAAAACTGGGGGTTAGACTTTGAAGACTTTGAACCATGTGAAGTTGAATATTATATGCGTATTTTGCAAACTGAGAAAATTCAAAAATGCAACAGAAAGCTTAAATAAACTCCTTAAAGTGATGACATCACCAAATTTATAAGTATGCAATTCACGTGGTCTCAAATCTCACAATAAACCAGAACAGTACTGTATTAGTAACCCACAAAGTGAATTGTGAAAGAAAATGCTAAAATATAATTATGCTCAACATAATCACACTAGCACAACTGAGGGACTGGAAGCGACCCCTGGGGTGTGCAATTAAGTCTTAATTGGGGGTCCTACGAAAGACTAGGAGGTTGAACCCTCAACCCCGACAATTGTCATCCTGAGTTAGCGTTATGGTTAGGATAACGGTTTTGAGGATAACTTACATTGATTATCCGATTGAGGTTAAGTTTAAGAATAATTTTCACTGGTCAATTGAAGCATAAGCAAATAAAGAAATGGGCTTGTACTAAGTTCAGATTCTCTGCTAACGCATTCCAGTTCTGACACCATGGGTGTCCGCAGGAATTTTGTTAGGGGGGCGCAAAATTTTTTAGGTGGCAACATTTTTAGGGGACGGGGGAAAATGACGTTTTTGCAGAGAAAAAATTTGCCTAGAAAAAGCTTTAAAATAAATAATGATCAAGGACTTTACCTAAATAATTAGGTGGTTTTTCGCATTGAAAACCGTGTTTGGACTGTTGTAATAATCATAATAATCAACAGATTTTATTTTTATAAAATATTTGCAAAATCCAGGGGGACGCAAATGCGCCCCCTTGCGCCCCCCTCCGGACGCCCATGTCTGACACCGTTTGCTCCTGGGGAATTAAATATAACCATACCCGGTGCGATTTACCTGAACCCTGACCGGATGGGACCGAGTGGGATAAGACGGAGCAAAATGTACGACGGCAAATGTTCCCAGTGGAATGGTCGTCGACATTTGTGCATTAATCGCCGGATATAGATTACACAGAAACAAGACGACTATGGCGCGATATAAATAATGGTACTGTGGTCTATGAGTGGAATCATCTCGACGAATTCCAATTCTAAAAGCAATAAATAGCTGAATTAGACTCTGATCTGTGTTCAAAACGCGTCATTTGTTTCCTTTTAATAATAATAATAATAATAATAATAATAATAATAATAATAATAATAATAATAATAATAATAATAATAATAATAATAATAATAATAATAATAATATACAATATAATAATAATAATAATAATAATAATAATAATAATAATAATACCAATAATAATAATAATAATAATAATAATAATAATAATAATAATAATAATAATAATAATAATAATAATAATAATAATAATAATAATAATAATAATAATAATAATAATAATAATAATAATAATAATAATGAGTAGTATAATACTCAACGATTGCATGCACTCAACGATTTAACGCCGTCGCTTTTCGAGGCACATTTGCACAGTTAATCGTGGACGAGGACCGCTAAACTCTGGATCTTAACGCTTCTAAGACAGTTTCAAAGTGTCTGATGGTTCATTTTAAATAATAAAATTTGTTTATAGTAATAATAATAATAATAATAATAATAATAATATACAATATAATAATAATAATAATAATAATAATAATACCAATAATAATAATAATAATAATAATAATAATAATAATAATAATAATAATAATAATAATAATAATAATAATAATAATAATAATAATAATAATAATAATAATAATAATAATAATAATAATAATAATAATAATAATACTAATAAAGCCTATTTTAAAAATAATAATAATATCGTTTATGAACAGACAAACCGCAGTGAGTAACATTGAAACACAAAATAGTGCAATTATTGTCAAGGTCTTTTAGAAGATCTTGGCAGCCTGGCGTCCGCTTATTTTACTGCTGCCCCTAGGGAGTGGAAGGCCGGTCGACCTGTGGCTATAGGGAGCTTACGGGTATCGCATTGTCTCTTTCAAGATCTTTTGTTCTTAGAGCAAGAATGTTTACATTCATCTATCCCCCCTTCAGTGACAAATTCAGGTAGGGCGTGACAGACCCGCAGAATTCCTCCTAAACTTGATTGCCTTTTCTCTACATGTTGTTCTCATCGGGGCGGATCCAGGGGGGCCAATCCGGCCATGGCCCCCATATGAAATTTTTTAAATTTACACAGGCGTTTTATGGGGGTTTTATGATGTTTACACAGGCGTGGCTCCCCCCGTAGGCGTGGATGAGTTAAATGTAAACAGGACGTGGGTCCCGCAGATGTAGACTGAAGACATTAAAAAGGTTAATGACTAAAAAAAAGGTCATCAACTTTTTTGGGAGATGAATAAAAAGGTTTTTCGGTGGTCGGTATAGGTAAACTGATTCCTCTCCCACCAGAAGATGGTTGGTATGTCAAATTTTTTGCCCCTCCCCCCCCCCCGATAGACCTTCTCGATCCGCCCCTGGTTCTCATTACATCGCAGGGTTAACCAGTATGCTGCTTCGGCACCAAATTTAAATCCTTCATTCAACAGACTGTTGATGTGACCTGCGTCCATCTCCGGACGGCAATCTACCATTTTATAGTGATCACAGATATGTGATCTGTTTACACGATGCACCACAATGTCTCGGATTGTTTGCCGGACAAACTGTTCAACGCACAACACACCGCAATGTCACGACTTGTTTGCCGGAAGCACTGGTCAACACACAGTCAACCGCAATGTCTCTCTTGATTGCCGGACATGAACTGGCCATGATAGCTGCACTGGTCAACATGGTTTCTGTTTCCCTAATGAAACTCTGTGATTACTATGGATTTTTGGTCGCTGATCACAGAAATAGCAGGAAAATAAATAAGAAAATAGCAAGAAAATAAATAATAAGAAAATAATAGGAAAGTCATGAAAGGCCGCAGCCAAATTGCCTTTAGTTAATAACGATTTTTTATTGCCTACATGTAGGCCTAATATATTTCTAGCATTTCAAGTGTAATGTTTACATAAGCCTACAAACCAGTGGCGTCTAACCCACCACTTGGAGTGGGAGAACAACACCCCCACTCTGGCCGACATATATAAGAGGTCCAGAAGTCACTCAGAATTGTAAACTCCGCCACTACTCGTATTTTGGCAGTGCCAGTCCCAAGCCTGGATAAAGGAGGAGGGCGACGATAAAGATCTGTGCTATCACATAGTGTCGTTAAACTGCAACTAATCAGAACTGTAAATTAATCCGAGTTAATAGCCATGTGTTTTCAACAACATCTATGATACATAAATTAAATATATCATCGGAAATCAACAACCCCCAGTTTACACCCAGAACGTTAAACCCCCACTTCCGGCAACCGTGGGATATCGCTCTCCCAATCCCTCCCTTTGGTAGACGCCACTGCTACGAACTATTAGACCTTTCATTTGTGTCATTAGATTTTTGACTTTGAAGTGACTTAGCTTTCTGCATATTGACTGGTTGATGATCTTTTAACGCTAGGTTGCAGAATTAATAATCCAGTTCAGTTATTGCGTCATCTTCTGCTTCAAAGGCAAAAGTGATCATTAATGTTGAAAACTATTCAATTACTGCGCAACATTCAATGCTATGATATTTATATTATAAAATTCATTTGTGTTGCAGGAAGGATAGTTGATGCTTATGCTTTGATAAATTAATGACCCCATGAAAATGTCACATAAACGAGCCTGATGATGTTGACAGCGATTACAGTTCCTCCTTTCAATTGCATTTGCCATGGCACTTCACATAGCAAAATATAGCATCACACGGCTACGCATTACATTAATGTTACATATCGCAACATCGCACGATGTGACACAACATGGCATAATGTGACATGACGTGACAAGGCACAGTCCACCGTGACGGGACACGTGGTGATGAGTGCACTAGAATTGATTGACATGGCTCTTTCATTGACTGCTCTGAATAGGGTTTCAAGAGTCAGTTGTGACCTGCTTCCAGTTCATTGACTTCGTGTCGCTCAAACTGTCGCACATTGAAGCCGTTGGTCGAAGACCGGGGAGGGGAGCAGTCAATTGCCAGTCAGCCGAATACTTGGATTCTCTACGCAGTCTGTTAGTCAGGAATTAACTCTGTGCAGACAAATATTCCGAGTTAGATTTGTCCATTAGTCAAGCAGTCAATGTCAGTGATACTCTAAAAAGTTTGTCTCTTTGCAACAGACACTAATATGGCGACTTTGGTAAGACTGCCATCGTGTGGTATTACTTGTCTCGTTGCTGATGACAGATTTAGATTTTGATATTTAGATACTTAGTATCAGGTACCACTATAGTATTAGGTACTTATAGTTAATTTCCTATTCTCGCAGAAAATCCAGATCTATGCATTTACGAGCAGAGGTAACAACATGTAACATGATCTTTCTGTTCCAGACCAATCTTTTGAGCAACAAATGACTTCATGACGGCTGAGAACCTGTAACCTCTGGCTCTGAGATTAACTGCGCAAGGTGTAAAACAAACATCAGCTGCCAACCTTTGTCCCGACCACCAACTCCACCTGCAAACTAGAGTTCAGATGCTCTCTTATCCAACGGAGTCACCGTCTTCTTTTGTACTTTGAAGACAAACTCACCGCCTTAATAAAAGAAGTGTCATTATATTCAGTTACTTCCTCCTCCTCCTCCTCCTGCTCCTCTTCCTCCTCCTCCTCCTGCTCCTCTTCCTCCTCTTCTTCATTGTCGTTGTTGTCCTCGCTCACGCCACTATCATGATAAACATTATCTTTGTCATAATCAGCAGCAACAGCATCAGCTTGTGCTGAACGAATCTAAATCCAGTCAAGACACTGTGGGTTGGCTATTGAATAATGTATTGTATATGTCGGAAAGTACGCAGAGTTCTGATATCAATTCGGGTGCTCAGGTCTTACGTCGTGAAAACGAACCGTAATTTGTATCCTATGGGAGTCTGTTTTTATGACTTCTGTGTTATGCAGACGATATCATAATTGTCTTTGAATATGGTCACGGAAGGAAGGGCTGCAGTCGTTAATATTGGGCTACACAGAATCTGACTCACCATCATAGCATTTTTGCCGTAGAAAGATCGTCATCGTGTGGCACTAGTCTTAAATTTGCTGATGGCGTATTTGGATGCGGAGTTAATTTCTTGGAGAAATATCCAGAAAGAAGTAGAAGCAGAAGTAACAACCTGTAACATGATCCTTCTGTTCCAGTCAAGTCTATGCATATAGAATTTGGCTTGCACGATGATTTTGCATAGTAGTGACCATTGGTTGGTGCCGTGAACATTATGACATCAATCAATCAATCAATCAATCAATCAATCAATCAATCAATCAATCAATCAATCAATCAATAAATCAATCAAAACTTGATATTGCGCCCCTTCAAGATACCTACTCACGGGCAATATAGAAGTCAAGTTCTTAGATTAGATATCACCAAAGATTAGATTAGATAGCCGAAACTGCATTTCGACCCAACTGATTCCCTGTAGACCTGGCCTCGCCGTTACTCTCTATCGCATTCCAGTGCATTATTCTTATGGCCCCTCTCCAGCTCATCAAACAGGAACTGAACTTCCTAGAATTCCCCATGTTCTTCTATTTCGATTCCAACTCTTGCCCTGTGGCACATCAGCCATCATATCGCTATCTAAGGACCGTCTGCCACTTGTCCGTAGTGTACGATAACCCATCCGTCATTCCAGCCAATCAACTAACGCTCAGCAGATCAATTATTTATATAGCGCTTCTGTTTAAGTCGTAATGCTCAGGACAGTAATAAAAGGACGCATCGATAAGATATGCCTACCACAGTCAAGTCATTGTTACATATGTGCAATTGTGCATGCATCCATGCATGTATGCACCCATGTATATGTGCATACTTAATATATAGGCCTTTGCATTCACACATACATGACTACTTACATGTATGCATATATGCATATAATCATACATACATACATACATACATACATACAGTCGTGTATACATAGTACATACGTACGTACGTAAATACATACATGTACATACTTGATGCATATAGTTTGAGAAGGTATTCGCCAGAGGGCAACACTCAACCTCAAAGCTTGTTACCAGCGCGATGAAACATTCGACCGAAAGACTGATTTTGTTCCACCAGCCCATCACGAGAAGCCGTTCACATGTCTGACTGCGTGCCAGTTTTCAGTTCCAGTTTCCAGTTCTCACTTTTCCAGTTCCAGTTTTCCAGTTCTCACTTTCCAGTTCCAGTTTTCCAGTTCTCACTTTTCCAGTTCCAGTTTTCCAGTTCTCACTGTTCCAGTTCCAGTTTCCAGCTCTCACTTTTCCACTTCCAACCGACGGAAATTTTTAAGACCTGATTAGCTTGACCTTTCGGACCTTAAACTGATTTGACTGCTATCCTTCAATCGGACTATACATTCAGATCGAAACATTGACTCGAATTCTCATCCTTGCAGACCTGATATGAATGTCTCGGCAGAGGAAGAAGCTACACAATGAACTAGTTCTTCCTTGTTCCATAGAGGGGGAGGAGCTCAGTTTTCCACCTCTTGGATCCTTGAGTCGACAGTGGACGAATTGCACAGTCATGGACATCAGGTTAGTCAGTGCATCGCAGAATATTCCGTTTAGTTTCCAGGTGACCAAGTTCAACTGCCTGGTGACGGAGAAAAATATTTGCGAGCCACTTTCCTATGGTCTTATCGCTGAGTCCACTCGGACCCACGATCGTCGGAGTACAAAACAAGCGCGCTGTACTGTACAGACAAGCGTGTCACACTGCGCGCGCTGGTTGTGGGTCAAATAGGAATCGCATCCGTAAGCGGAATGCGTAATCACCTGGTGGCAAGAAGGACTCTCCGCTGAATGTTGATCGTTGTTTTTAGCCTAGGTTGACGTCGCGATGACTCGACCAAAACAACAGCCTCGTTTTGAGATTCAGTGCGCACCTGTCTACCAGCCTTATGCAGCAAACGAGGTCCCATGCAATGCTCGGGCAGACGGATACGCTGCAATAAAGTTTACTGCGACCAATTGTAAAACGCACGTGACATCGTTTTGTTCAATTCAGTCATTTGGAGACACGGTGGGTCATAAAATAGAATGGTTTAAAGCCGCATTAGAATAAGTCTGTCCTTAAGTAAAGACTTTCACGCAGTCCACAACGCCTCCTATAAACCCACAAGTTCAAACACGCTTATATCCTAAATCAATCCTGCATAAATTGATTCCAATTCATATAAAGCAATATAAATATAATAATTTTACGCAAATAAATATAAGGACATAGGGGCCAAGGCCTTAGGCCCTATATGTTAAATCGAATTGTCTAAGTTAAAAAATGTGGGTTGCATTATGCAGTAAGCATGATGATGAGGATTGCATCGGTATTCGTCGATATTCTAAAGTATCCAACTGGTCTGAGCTTCAGAACTCTTTATAGAGAGGACAATGGAGAACGTTATTCATTTAATTGCATTGGCTAACATTTCTGTCTTTTGAACTGGCGGCAGTTGAGTTGTTAGAGAGTTGATTTGTGATCAATTAGGCGTAGAATTTCTCTATTTTACGTTTTCTCTTCAGTCTTGAAACGTTGGCGCTTTTAGTATATCTGTTGCTGTGATTATAATCAGCCGACCGACCTCCCAAACACCTTCCGTTCACTCTTTCCTCTCTCCGTATTTATCCCCCTCTTTCTTCCTCGCTCTCCCTCTGCCCTATTTCCTGGCTACCTACTTCCCATCCATCCATTCATCCATTCATCCGTCCATCCATCCATACATCCATCCATACATCCATCCATCCATTTAACCATCCATCCATTAATCCATCCATTCATCCATCCATCCATCCATCCATCCATCCATCCATCCATCCATCCATCCATCCATCCATCCATCCATCCATCCATCCATCCATACATCCATCCATCCATCCATACATCCATCCATCCATCCATTCTTGCCTCATTCCTTCCTTCGTTTTTTTCCTCAGTTCTTTCCTTTTTCTTTTATTGAATTGTTTCTTTCTTTCATTGTATTGCAGGAGCGATTTCTTCACCTACATATCTTCTCTTTGAAAAATCTGCGATGCCCTAACTATATTTACACGCCTTCCACGATTTTCTCTATCACCGCAGCCACGTGGATGCATTGTTAAATGCCGTCTATAGATATTATACATTGTGCAGCATACTATAATCACATATAGGGAAGCAATCACCAACACGGTCGACAATCCACAAAGCTCCGTTTGCTTGTGGCTATATAGTGATGACATTGAGGCCTATAGAATATAGTAATGGGTCTGCTATATGGTGATGATGATGATGACGATGATGAAGAAAGATCGTGGACAGGAGAGAGGGATAATACCAATCTAACTGGAAAAGACTTCGGGCGACCATAAATCACGTGACCTGCGCAACTTTTCGAACAAACGTTTCCATGTCGTGGCATAACCTCTCTGTACTCTAACCATGGTTGTTTGGCTCTTTTGCACTTATTTCACTAAGCTCCGGGGAATTAAGCTGTTCTCTGACGCACCTTCTGTGCGGCGATTAATTAGGCATAAAATAAAATGAAATAAAAGGTTGGTACAACAAATGAAAGACCACGTGTTTATGCCTATCTAATGATTTTAGTGATGATTATAAAATATATATTATATAGGGCTTATATTTTATAAATACATATATTTATTAGGTATAATGGGCACTACATGCGTATTTTGGTAAATATATATACATGAATATTATGTATATATATGGCCAGAATAAATATTATATATATAAGGCCATTGTATATATATATATATAATACGTATACATATTATATATATATATCATGGATTTTTCATAGATGTGTTGGCTATAGGTATGCGCCGTATACAGAAGAGATCGATAGTTAGAGTTGCGGCATTCCTTGCGAAACAGCATCGGTGCAGAAATCGCAAACACGCATCGTGCAACGGTCGAAAGTCAGGTTGTATTCAGAATCCATTCAGAGCAGTCAGACTTTGAATTGGCATCGATGGGACAATAGAGAACCACAAGAATTCAAAGACAGGGAAAGTCGTTTAACAGTCTTAGGAGTATTAAAACATCGGATATCTGCACGTTTGACGGTTGTTAATTGGTCTGTTTCTGACCGGTCTGTAGTTTTGTGCTAACCTCGACAATCGATGGATTTCAGAAGGTCTTCGGATTGTTGACGACAACCGCAGATGTTTGCGTGGCTCAACAGTGTCATCTGTTTTGACTTCAGATGACAGGCTTGGGTGTCGAACTCACGCCGTGTTAGCTACTTAAGCACTACGCGATCTGTGATAGCTGAATATATTTGGAGAATCATCGACATTTTGACCTGTAAGTACAGTAGGCCTACATGTCTGACTCTTCTTAAACTGAGTGTCGAGGACTAATCGGCTTCAATGTAACGAAGACTCACTTAGCAATAGAGAGAAAGATTTAGTGTTTGAGTCAGCGATTGAGTGTAGTTTGAAGGATAGTTTGAAGCTCATTTCTACGTAGTTCATACTCGTGACCTTAGGAAATGCTATGCAGTAAGACTGCTTATATCTTAAATGATTTGCTGTCGCAGAATTATGTCGTAACTTTTACGATTGACATTTCGAAGCTCAACACGTCGTGTTTAATGGTTTCGCTGCAAAAGTTTAATCAAAAGGACCCGGTGTTGTTTTGTCTCTAAAATAATCGTGCGCTAAATAATATTCAGACTTTGTGGAAGCAAAATTTATTACACAATTTGGTTAATTTGTTTTCCTATTTTCCATTTTGGACTGTACCATCGAGCAATACCTTGGATACTCATCGCTAACAAAGTCCTTCTACATACAAATTAAGATTTAAGTTGGACACAACATTTCTTGAAGCACGACGAAAATGGAACTAAGTTCCTGCGATGGCGCTTCGATATTCCGAGGCGACAGCCTTAACAGCGTCGTTTTATCGTTTACTCCTCCGAATCCAGACGTCAGCCAAAGATTCAGAGGCAGTATCCGGATGATTGCGGATAAAGAAGATGCGGTCAGTTCAGATGATGGAGAAGCCGCAGAGCCTGGCTACGGTCCCTCGGAGACGTTCGAACTGCTCAAGATAGGCGCCTCGTCGGATCGACTGAGGTCGAACGGATACGAGGATTCGCCTTCGAGGCTTAGTCCTATGGCCAATCGAAGGTCAAGGTCAGGGATCTTTGAACGACGGATGACAAGCATCGTCCTCGGGAACAACTTCCGCCAACATGTGACGTCATTCTTCCAGGTGTCCGACAATAAGCTGTCGATGAAACTGTTTGGTAACAAGAGGGCGCTGCAGAAGGAGAAGCTGAGGCAGAAGGCAGTCGGAGGAGACTGGGTGATCCATCCGTGCAGCAACTTCAGGTATCTCTATTGTTATGAATGTTTATGCGGCGCTACGTAAATACCGTTGCGATTACTTATACAGTATATATGTATGTACGTATGTATGTATATATTTATGTGTGCATGCATGCATGCATGTATATATGCGTGTATGTATGTATTTATATATGTATGTAGGTATGTATGTATGTATGTATGTATGTATGTATGCATGTATATATGTATGTATGTATGCATGTATGTATGTATGTATGCATGTATGTATGTATGTATGCATGTATGTATGTATGTATGTATGTATGCATGTATGTATGTATGTATGTATGAATGTATGTAGGTATGTATGTATGTATGTATGTATGCATGTATGTATGTATGTATGTATGTATGCATGTATGTATGCTGTGTATTGTCTTAAACTTAATATAAGTTCCAATGCTGCTTTCTAAGTAGTCCCCGGAACCGCCGCCATCCGCCGCTGCCGCTAAGTCCTCAAGTTAAGACCAGTCGCTAAGCTATCGACTGCTAGCGACTTCGTTCACGTTAATATTTTGCTTATTGTTTTAATCACGGTATCCGAATTTCGATTTTTTACGAAGACATCAACAGCAGGACAGGAGCAACTTGTTTATAAGGTACGAGTCACAGTGCAACAGACTAACGCTCTAGCAATCAGCGGATGTCAGGTCACCAGTTCTTTACTTACTAGTTCGCAGTCTTCGTACAGGCAAACGTATACCGTGTGTTGAATGTACGTTGGTTTCAATGTCTACGGCCAGTCGACTAAGTCGGTAAGTCAGTCGCTGACTCATCAAGTCAGTCGGTAATTCCTTAGCGACTGACTCCGGGGAGTATTTCTAAGCATAAAATGGCACGAGTATAATAGCACTTGGATCGCGTGCGAAAATGTAAGGCACTAAATGACTATTGTTTCTGCAAACAAGACTCGTAATCGAGGGAACAGCGTTTGCCACCGACTGTCAGACTAGAGACCATATATCATGCTGAAAATTTAATGTTCTTAAGCCCCGAGGAAATGTCAAAACAGTAATTAATCTTCTAAATCTATTATATCAGTCTGAATTACGATCGATACCTATGCCTGTTTGATTGATGCATATGCCTGTTTTATCGATACATAGGCCTATGCCTGTTTGATCAATACCTTTGCCTGTTTGATCGCACAGTCACAGGCCGATGACTTTATTATTATTATTATTATTATTATTATTATTATTATTATCATTATTATTATTATTATTATTATTATTTAATTATTATTATTATTATTATTATTATTATTATTATTATTATTATTATTATTATTATTATTATTATTATTATTATTATCTGAAGCGCCATTTCAGCGTCACTCAGACAGAGGTGGCAGGGTCCTAGAAAGGCAGATGGCGTTTCCACGTTGCAGGGCCACCGAAATCCGTTGGAACAAATACGATGTCTCCAGTGGATCGTGCGTTGAGTCTGATATTCGGCTTCCCAGCTCCACAACGAACTGTAGACCTTCGCCACTCCAAGATCCGCCCGTCTCCACTGCGATCGCCACAAAGGTATGGGTGTTAGTGATCGCTGCGTATTTCGCCCTCTTGATCAGAACTGCACGTTCCGCGGCCTCGCCAGCTCCGATGGATGTGTGGGCAAGGTGGGAGGTGGCGTAGGTATCGGGCACTGTCACGTCCCATGTCAGGCATCGTCCGCGTGACCAAGGAATCAGCGTGACACCGTCTGGTCGCTTTCCATTGCCTCTTGAGAGGCCGAGAGGCTCTTTCTGAGCAGGGATTTTCGCCCTGCTCAGCGCTCTCCAGATCACATCGTTGAGCATAGCGTGCCGCTGTTGTTTCCCTCCTCCTCCTCTACAAACCAGACCATGAAGCCCTCTTGCGTCGACATTTCATTATTATTATTATTATTATTATTATTATTATTATAATTATTATTATTATTATTATTATTATTATTATTATTATTATTATTATAATTATTATTATTATTATTATTATTATTATTATTATTATTATTATTATTATTATTATTATTATTATTATTATTATTATTATAATTATTATTATTATTATTATTATTATTATTATTATTATTATTATTATTATCATCATAATTATTATTATTATTATTATTATTATTATTATTATTATTATTATAATTATTATTATTATTATTATTATTATAATTATTATTATTATTATTATTATTATTATTATTATTATTATTATTATTATTATTATAATAATTATTATTATTATTATTATTATTATTATTATTATTATTATTATTATTATTATTATTATAATTATTATTATTATTATTATTATTATTATTATTATTATTATTATTATTATTATTATTATTATTATTATTATTATTATTATTATTATTATTATTATTATTATTACAGAGGTCTTATATAAAGTTTTAGGCTGGAGTAACAGCTTCGTTCAATTTCCGGAAACACTGACAAACATCATGTAAGCAGTGGTTAACTTTCTTGTCCACAGATGGCGAACCTCAAACTTTTTGCAAATCTAACCATTAGCATTATCTGACGAGCATAGGCTATAGATAGCCTGATTATGCAAATGGTTAGATTCACATTACATTAAGTGTGTGAAACATGATGGACATCGACGATTATTGTAACCAAAAACAAACTTGCTAAGAAGCATGAATTAAAATGCTGAAACGACTAAGTTTAGATCAAATTGACAAAATGTCAAATACCATTAACACTACCACTAACACTGCCGTTAACTGATCACATTCACTGTGCAGAACTTGCTTCTATCAATTGAGTCAGATATGGGTAATACGGCTTAAATTTACGTTCAAAACTGCCGTAACTCTATTATATAGTTCATTCATTCATACAGAGGTATGACTAGGGCCTACTCTAACTCCGTGATTTCCAAAATTCAGAATACGCCAGCCTCAGTCGGAACTCGGCTGTGATACTCCGTAGTGGCCAATCAGCTAAAATAATCGCAAATATATGTCTGAATAATATGAAAGAAGCGCTGCCCTGGCTTCTACGGAGGAATGGATTCTTTCAAGATCCTACCCGCATCCATATATCAAAGAGCTTTGTGCTATATTTCAATAGTCAGCCTGGTCGCCGATCGCTATACGCTCTGCTGCCCATGAAGATTTACAGGTTCCGCGTTTCTGCACATCTTTGAGAGCTAATCAGTCTTTCTTATGTATCGGACCTTACTGTAAATATTCTTATACTGTTTCAGTTGTTTCAGCTTAAAATCGCATTTGCTTAGATGAGTTAGATAGCCACAGGAGCAGTGGTTATGGGAGATTCGCGAAGGGCAGACGATCAGATGGTTTGATACTTATTGCGTCAAATCGTTCGATGGTCATGAAGCGCGCTGAAGGAGAGTAAGTAAGTAAGTATATTCTTTATTAACCAATTGCTAATCGTAGCCTAAACTTTGGTTTACAGACGTCTAATAACGCAGTTAAAAAGTATATAGGCCTATGGCCTGAGAAGCAATGTCCATGTATGCTCCGTCCGTACGCCCGTCCGTCCGTCCGTCCGTCCCTCCCTCCCTCGGGGCCCTGAGTCCCTCCCTCCCGGAGCGCCTTCCAACAAACCTTGCAAGTCTAACTGCTTCTTGCATGATGAAGGAAAGACCGCTTAAATGAGGGCGTATCGGCAGATGATGTCGTTATTGAGCCAATGTGGCCGCAAACGGTTTATCACGCCTTGGTAATACGTGTGCACCATTATCTGGGTATGAAAATAACAACGGCAGCCAGAACAGTAGTAAATGCGTCACGCAAAGACATCTTGTGGGTCGTGCGAGGGTCCAACTATACGTCATAAGCGCTGGTATGATCGCCTGCAGGACAGACCGATTTTCTCGGCCTTTAGCCTTTGTGCGGAATTTACGACTACGATGCCCATATAATACCCGCGTATTAACTGCCAAATGTGTCGACATCTCGAAGAACAGCGTCCTGCAACTAACGCCTAATTTAACAATCGACTGCTGACTGTATACGCGGTTAATGATCGCAGTCACAGACCATGTCGTGTCGACTTGCCATCTATATGCTTGACCCCATTGTAATAGTCGATGTCCTTAGGCGTCTGCGCAGGATACGTCGGAACGTATCGCTGAGAGAGGCTCAGCGATCAATCGTATCGCATGCATGTCTTACAGCAACGTTAAGTCAAAATCTGCTGGGCCTTTTGTTTTCGACGTTCAGCGTTTCAAGTGTATCGAACCGTGGCTGTAAGTCAAGCGAGACGTCTTGGCCAGTCAGGCGATGCCTGACTAGTGGTTAGATTTACGGGCTTTAAACTGATGCATGTGTCCGGCTGATGTATCTAGTTAATGTCCTTAAAACATGTTTCTCTTTACCGCCTCGTCCTTTGGTTTGTATCCTTGAATTTTAAATTCGTATCTCACGTTACATTGTTGGGATGTTTATATTTAAGTAATTTAGTTAAAAGTTGAAATGACAAATTTTACCACACGCGTAGAAAGTATGCAAGAATTATACATAAGAAATAAAATATCCAACACCTCTAGAATTAAAGACGGTCGTAAACACGTTTCGAATTAGATCTCACCCCTTTGAGGTTACTAGTGAACCGAACCTCTTAAGGGTCACTAGTGAATACTTTTCTGGGTGCTACATTAACAAATTGTTTATCGGTCAAACTACACAATGTAACTGTCTTTACACCGTTTACAGAAAATATATAACTTCTGCTAGGCTCATCGCTCGATTCCCCCAGTTTGCCATATCTCTACTTACATGCTTGATGTCCTTCACTGGCTCCCTATTGCTGCGCGCATCCGATATAAGATCCTCTTCCTTGTCTCTAAATCTCAGCAGCCTACTGCCCCGAAATATCTCTCGAACTATCTGCGAAAAAACCGCTATCTGCATCGTCTTCTCGCTCATTGCGCTCTGTAAATCGGCCTGATCTTTTTGTTCTCAGGGGGTAAAACTGCCTTCATCCTGCACCGGGCGTTTGCTGTAGTGGGTCCCACGATCTGGAATGACCTTCCCTCTCTGCTCAGGGCCAAGCTAATGACTGGCTTTTCTTCATCGGTCTCGCGTTCCCTAAAGGCATTTCTGTTTCCCCGGGGCTTCTGTGCTGAGAGCGCCTCTGAATAGTTATTCTGCGAGAGGCGCTTTATGAATTTCTAGATAAAATACAATACAATACAATACACAGCGCCAGTTTTTGAAAAAAAATCAGATATGCTCCATTTGGAAGCCTAAACGATGTTAAACAGTGATTAAAACATATTTAAAGAGTGATTAAAACATATTTAAACAGTTAACAATAAGTGCTAAGATAAGTAATAAAGTCACAGGTGACCGGCTCAAGCACATCAGCAGAACCCATTCAAAGTTTATTCCTAAACTCCGAATTTTTAAAGCGCCACTCTAAAGCTAAGCGCAGAGCACCAGCTTATTCACGAGCGCTGCGTTAAGCGGGTACCAATCCATAGTTGACGGATGCACCATCTGGACCGCGTTACCTTGAGGACAATGAATGGCGACGGGTGATGTCACTGATGTGGTCCTCTGCCTATAGGGGACCATATCGCCTGTAGGCTCACCGTGTGGTCTCACGGTGAGCCTATGAGGCTCACGGTTGCTTCAACGCCCGAACTAGTAGCACGTGTGCAACCAAATTATTACTTCTTTAGGAGAGTCACATTCCAAGGCTTCACAGTTCACACTCAAACTTAGACTGCATGTTGATACAGCGTATAGTTAAGCTTAGGGAGCAGACTTCAATTTTGACGAGACCACAGTATACTCGTGCGCTTTTTCATCAGCCACCTCACGCCACTTACATGGGCGGCAATCCCTGGGAGTCGAGTGGGACAAGACCCCCACTGTTAAAGGTGGGGGGGGGAACGACATACATCGGACTCCCCAATTTTGAAGAAACACCAAAAAAGGTCATTGTAGTGACAGTCATGGACGATATTATATTAGGGATTTAGGATTACGATATATATTAGTATTATTATGTAGGCCTAACATTAGTATGATGTGTTGCTTAGTATTTGATGTAGGCAAAAGAACACTAATGAAATAGGTAGAATCAAGATCAGATAAGACTGACTGACATTAGGGCCTGACCGGGTGTCATAAGAGAGGGAGCAGGGAGAAGGAGGGGCGAAGGAATGATAGCGCGACCGAAAGGAGAGCGAGATTGGGGGAGAGATGGATGAATGACAGGTCAGGGCGAAAGGGGAGAAGGAGGATGAGCGAAGACTGAAAGGAGGACGGCATTCACTCACAAGAGGAGGAATCGGTTAGACGTAGGATTCACTCACAAGAGGAGGAATCGGTTAGACGTAGGATTCACTCACAGGAAGAGGAATCGGTTAGACGTACGATTCACTCACGGAAGGAGGAATCGGTGAGACGTACGATTAACTCACGGAGGGAGGAATCGTGTGACGGAAAATTGCAGACGCAGAAACTGTTATGCAACACGAAGTGAGAACTGTTCTAGGTGTACATACGTTGTGTAAAAATATTGTATAATAAGAATTGCAAAACATACAAGAGTACTGTCTTCTAACTGTCTTCGCGAGGTGAATTACAAAAACCCACGTGCTTCGAACGCTAACAAGACCCCCGAAGACTAGCCTAGCCGCTCGATTACGTAACACCGCTGCCACCATAACTGAAGACAGACCAAGAAGGATCTTCTTTCAGTACAGTCATCAAATTTGTTCGCGCTCAGGTCATCAAATTTGCTCGCGCGTGAGGACGAAAAAATTTTTTTACCTATTTTTTGACCAGATCAGTTGAAAAATGTCCCCCCCCACCTGTCAAACAAGATCGCCGCCACTGGCCACTTACCTAAATGGTTAAACACTGCTAAATGAAACAGATGTAGGGGAAGTTTCTTCAGTGTGTGTATTTAGTTTATCACTCACGTGATGTCAGAAGCGACCACCAATTGATGCCCTGGGCACTGTTATTACTGCGCTATATAATTCGCTATGTAATATACAATAGATC
Organism: Allolobophora icterica; assembly: GCA_963556255.1. NCBI lineage: Eukaryota > Metazoa > Annelida > Clitellata > Crassiclitellata > Lumbricidae > Allolobophora > Allolobophora icterica. The sequence continues at coordinate 18,594,872 of OY744607.1, read as the reverse complement.
ACAGAAGTGTAGATTGTGTAGCGCCTTTTGCGGAGTCCCTATAGGGAACTCTTTTGTATGCATCGTTGCTGTTGTTGTAGATTCTACTGGGATCTGTTTATGCTGCTGCTGCTGTTGGCCAATCTCATCGTCCTCCCTGTTACCATCTCCTTCTTCAACGACGACCTCAGCATCCAAAACATCGTCTTCAACAGCTTCTCCGACACTGTCTTCCTCGTCGACATCGTCATTAACTTCAGAACAGGTTTAGGACCTCATCAATTAATCCATCCATCAATCAATCAATCAATCAGTCAATCAAAATTTTCATAGCGCCCCTTCAAGGTCTCTATGCAGAGGCGCTCAGGTCTCTACTTAGAGGCGCTCATCAATAAACACACATTCTTTCATCTATATACTTACATAGGTTAGATAAGTACATATACGCATCCAAGCAAGAGTACATATAAACATATATATATATATATATATACATACACACATAGATATACATACAAACATGCCCACAAGCATACATAGACATATACGCACGTACATACAAACAGGCATACATATACATACATGCATGCACGCATAGCTAAATAAGCATGTACATGCATTCATACATACTTACCTAAATATAAATGCACATGCATAGGACAACATTCAGGCATGCATAATGCATATATTTTCCAACATACATGTACATACACGTGTATGCATGTGTGTAAACCAGGCATCATAGCAGACAACTTTGCCGACGAGATCATTCTAAAGCCGAAGGAAATAGCGAGACATTACGTGCGATCGTTCTTCGTCCTAGATCTCATCAGTTCCATTCCTCTCGACTACATCCTCCTCAGTGTCTGGTCTGGCGAGAGCGTCACTCAAATCATCCATGCAGGTCAGACATCGTTTGTTGATTCTACTCTATAGTCGTGTTTGCACCGAATAGGCAAAAAATCTGGCAGCACGCTATTCTATCACTGGTAGGAGTTTCTACTGGAAGGGGCATAAGCAATTTGGTTGCATTAACTTTGATGCCAGCTGTGTTACCTTTAACGTTGAAAATAATCGTGTAACCTTCAACTTCGAAAATATTAGTGTTACCTTTTACTTTTAAAACAATCGTTTACATTTGATTTTTCAAACAATCCTTTTACCTCTAACTTTTCAAAACATCGTTTTACCTTTAACTTTTAAAACAACCGTGTTAGCCTACTTTGAACTTTGAAAACATCGCAATACTACTAATAATAATCTTCTTTATTAATTCAAACTGGCAAACGCAGTAAGATTACACTGAAACATGACAGTACAATCAAATCAGGCGTCGCCCTAGAGGGGGGTTACGGGTATCGAACTGTGAATCTAATGCTCTCCTGGCCATGAGTGTTACCATTACTCTCTCCCCCTCTCAAACGCGTCATTACTTCATCACATTATTTCACGCTTTTACATTACCGGTACTTCATATAGGCTCAGCCTACATATACTTCATATCGATTTTAAATAACTCAGCTTCAAATCAGTCATGTAAGCAGCTCGTTTGTGAGGTGCTCAAAAGGCGCAATATAAAACGTATTGTGATAATAATAATAGTAATTATTATTATCTTACGTTACATTACGCAGGTCGTGCTCTTCGTATGGTTCGATTGATTAAACTGCTGAGCTTGCTTCGACTTCTTCGCTTGTCTCGTCTCGTGAGATACGTCAACCAATGGCAAGAGGTAATAATTAAAATGCATTAGGAATTTAATTATTAATTATTCCTTCTATGACTACGTTGCATGCAGACAGACCATATATTGGCTAAATACTAATCACGGGTCGACCCTGCACCGTTTCTAATGCCAGTCTTTCTGCGCAATCACGATCCTCGTATACATGGCCGCATACTCGTATACTGCTAGGTTCCAGTCAGCCTCGATACTGTTTACTACGCTTAATACCTCTGAGGATTTGCAGGTCCTCCCTTTCGCTAATCAATACATCGGGGTTTCCTCGTGCACCAGACGTACATACATACATACATACACACATGCATACATACACACATAAATACATATTATTATAATACATGCATATACCCATACATTCATACATACATTCATGCATACATGCATACATACATTACATACATACATGCATGCATACATACATACATACATACATGCATGCATGCATGCATACATACATACATACATAGATACATACATACATTCACACATACAAACATACATACATAAAAGCACATACATGCATTCACACATACACACATCTTGCCCTACGACGTCCTTGCCTTGTCTGCTTATTAGAACAGTTATGTATTCGTTAAGTGTAAGCTGTGTCGTGACAATTGTTCATCGCTGCTAAGCCTTCGACTATAATATCTCTCCGTAGGGCTGCATTTAAATAGGCAATTATCCGGTCTGCATAGCAACATAACTCAGACAGCTAATCGAATCTACATGCAGTTTCCGATTATACGATGCAGCAACATAAAACTCTTGTCTCTTCGTACCTTAGAGAATATGCGAAGACCAGAAGAATAACACTTTCGTCCTCCACTCAAGGTACTAGAGTCTGGTAGTTAGACGATCTCTTGAAGTTCTCCAGCGATTTGCGCAATTTAGCACGAGTCAACGAAGACATGCAGCCTCTAAGTTTTAATTTCTAATTACATGAAACGAAAAGTTCAATTTAACAGCACCAGAGTCGTTGACGAACCTAGCGAAAACCTTGCTAACTCACACAGCTCTTACCTGTTGTTGTTGCCACTAATGCACAAACGTGACCGCTTTGGGAGTTTGCATATTTAGAAAGACATTAATTATAAGTCAATACACAAATATTCTAAATATTCAAACTTTCAAAGCTATATATACATATAATATATATATATATAGAATATTTGTGTATTATTTAGAACTAGAGTATTTTCCCGTCATATATGACGGGTTGTCTCTATATTATGACGTCAGCGAAAGGGCCAGGCTGAACACATTTATCAGAATATGTTATGACGTCAGAAATAAGCCAGGACTAACTTATAAATTAGTCTGTATTATAACGTAAACAAAAAGGCCAGGCTTAACTCATAATTATATTAGTATGTATTACGACGTCAACAATTGACCAGGTTTCACTTATTACAGACAATCCAGAGCGTTGGTTAAAATGCTCTGATCGCCGTCGTCAAGACGGCAGTACTGACGTCACAAACGGTTTCTCTTTCACAATAGAACAGAAACCGTTTGTGACGTAGCGTCCTCCGACAGACGGACACTCTATGGATATCATATGTATAGATATTAGTGATTGAATGCTCGGCCAATATATCGATCGATAGGCAATCGATCAACCGACCAATCGGTTAAATGATTAGTTGGTTTGGTTGATTTGTTTATCAATTCGACATTTAATTCCTTATTCATTACGTGGTCGATAAATTAATCTATTTCATTATACTGATTAATTCATTGATTGTTTGAAATGCTTCATCCGTGATTACATCCAAAACCACCTTTCCAGCATAAGCATATTCATCAGTTATAAGCCCAACTCCATAAATTGCAGCTATACATCATTTTTCAATACCAGCGGATACAAAAGAGATTTTAAAGTCGTCGTAAAACAAATCGTCCTTAACGCTGTAGGCTCTACTGTAATCGTGGACTGTGATGGGCCTTAATATTTATGAGAAAGTGCTTTAGGCTGCACACACACATACATGTACGCTCACGATAGGACACATAATCAGAGACAAAAGCATTTTGCTAGTGTAGTCCTAAACCTGAAACAGACAGACATCGAAATTTAGGGTGCCATTGCTAATTTCCTTTCGAAAACAAATACGATAGCAATTTCTTATCCTTCAGATTAAGTTAATTCTAGGACGAGACGTTCCGCATTTGTTGAGTCATCTATCTCCCTACAGAGTTGACATTCAATTTTCGTTGCCACGTTCGTTGGAGTAGGGCCTACTGACCAAGAGAAAACCCTTAACTCATCCTCACTGCCTATATTATACGACGACGCAATCGAGACATTAGGTTAGAAAAAGAAAATGGTTGTCCGCGTGATGTCATTTTTCAAGAATTTTGGGTTATGACCTCCTGCGCGATCTATTTTCACATATAGCTTTGTGTTCCCGGTGAATTTCCATCATTATAATTAATTTAGTTTCATGCCAAATCTTGCTAAAGGTAATTAATATTCCACCGACACCGAAAATCTGAATGAAATAATTACTTTAGGAATGACTGGCTTTAGAAATGAATGGATGGATCATGTATAGTTTGATGGATCAGATGGATGTATCTGATGGATGGAGAAATGGAAGTAGGGTAGGCTGGGCATGACGCCACGTGTGGGGAATGTGCCCACTATGAATACCTCGCTATTCTGCTAAATTCTGGGGGATTTGATAACAGCCCTTGACAACGATCGCCATAATGAATAATAAATGGTTCAAACGTGACTCATTTCTAATTGCGGAGGACGACAGCTAGTTAATGTTGGTTTTTCGTGTATCTTCTCTATCTCTCTGATACAATTAGTTTAGCGAGAAGTTGTTTAATAGTTAAAGGACCAGAACGAGCTGTGCGTCAATATTTAGCCAATTAAGTGTGATGCAGAGATATAGCTTAAAGCTAGCGCATCATGTCGATAAAAACGCGCCCTGAAAGGCAATAACAAACTGCTGAAGATGAGATAAAACGCCTGCGACTCTTAAGGTGGAAACGGCATTAATTAGCTTCTATTAATTTGATAGGAATTTTAGGCTAATCTGTAATCAGCTGTAATTGCATGATTGTCCTTGTGTAACGTATTATAATATCTAATATTTATATAGCGGATCACTACTTGAAAGCGGTCGGAGCCTAGTCCTGATGCTAAAGGGTGTGAAGGATATCGTCATGTCGAGAGAGAAGGCACTGTTTGCATTAAAAGGCTGAGGTATATATATATACAGAGAAAGCGTCTCAGACATTGTACCGGTATACTTGAAAGTACTATATATGAGAAGGTGTGGTGATGCATGATGTGACCTGATCATTCGAAGGTCAAACTGTTGAGGAGACCTTTATGGTCCAAACAGATGAAATAGATTGATGAGTTAATGGCTAATGAATGGATGGATGAATAAATGGCTAAATGAATTGATGGATGAATAAATGGCTAAATGAATTGATGGATGAATAAATGGCTAAATGAATGGATAGATGAATAAATGGCTAAATGAATGAATGGATAAATGAATTAATGGCTAAATGAATGGTTGGATGAATAAATGGCTAAATGAATGGATAGATGAATAAATGGCTGAATGAATGAATAGATAAATGAATAAATGGCTAAATGAATGGTTGGATGAATTAATGGCTAAATGAATGGATAGATGAATAAATTGCTAAATGAATGAATGGATAAATGAATTAATGGCTAAATGAATGGTTGGATGAATAAATGGCTAAATGAATGGATAGATGAATAAATGGCTAAATGAATGAATGGATAAATGAATAAATGGCTAATGAATGGCTGGATGAATGCACCGATCGATCGATAGATAGATCAATGGCTCGATCAGTAGATCGATGAAAGGATGTATAGAAAGATGCAAACAGATCGATGAATAAATTTCCAGCCTTTGTATAGCATTGTTATTAACGCATGTTTTTGTCTAGTGGGCCATATTTATTGGTCGATAACATTACAAGGTGTGTTGTGCTTGCGTTTAGTTTTTGGCTGTGGCTGGTAAGTTCATGCGGTTCTTCAACCTGGTTGCGTTGATGATGCTCATCTCCCACTGGAACGGATGTCTTCAGTGGCTCGTTCCGATGCTCCAGGACTTTCCAGTCGACTCCTGGGTGGCACTCGAAGACTTACAGGCAACAAGACCAGTCATCTGTTTATATTATCCATGCATCCAACAGTCATCTATTTATGTATCCATCCATCCAATACATTCATCCAATTCATCCTACCTTGCATGATCCATTCATTTTGCAATGTATTGAAGGCGCTATGTAAGTGTTTTCAGACATATATATATGCAATTTTTAACTCCGCCACTGCTCGTACTCTGGCAGTGCCAGTCCCAAGCCTGGAGAAAGGAGGAGGGCGACGCTTATATGATCCTTGTTATCACACAGTGTCGTTATCATACAGAGTGTGGTTAAAAAGCAACTAACTAACTAATTACGCATTATTTCTTACATATTTAATGTCTTGATACATACATTTTTCTTATATATACATAATTTCAAATTTTAATTTAACATTTAAAACTAAATCATTAGAGCGCCATTGAACAAGATGCCATACGGATGTCTATGCAGTAAAGCTGTGGGTCCGTGATCCATCGGTTGATGGTCCGAGTCTGCTTAGCGATCTGTGCCTGGTCAGCAGGCGATGTTTTCGTATGGACAATAGACTAGAATCTTTCTTTACCAGAAATAACTTTTAACGCGAGTGTTTGTGGCTCAGATGCAAATTTTCAACGGACACCCTGTGACCTATTTTGCAGCAAGAATATCAAAGGACACCCTGTGACCTATTTTGCAGCAATCTGATTGGACAGAGCAATACACGTGGGCGTTGTTCAAGGCCTTGTCGCACATGTTGTGCATTGGTTACGGTCGTTATCCTCCGCAGAGTACAACGGACGTCTGGCTAACCATGGTCAGCATGCTAATCGGAGCCACTTGCTATGCTATGTTCGTCGGACACGCTACCACGCTCATACAGTCGTTTGACACTTCTAAAAGGCAATACAGAGAAAAGGTAAGGCACCGATGCAACAATTACTCACCTGCGATGTAAGTTTAATTGTTGTTGTCATTGTAGTTGTAATCTGACATTTATAAAGCACCACTTCAAGAAGAAACTCATCAGTGGCGTTCTCGACCCGAACCAGTGAAACCAGTCAAAGTCACTTTAGTATTAGTTTTTATTATTGTTTATCAACTTCTGTGGTGCTGGCATCTATTGCAGAAGGCATGAATAATTACTTGTGCAGTTATTAAGCGCCACTAAGCATCAATAGATGGTGCTGAACAAAAATTGTGAGTGAAGGACTTCCTAAAGGTCCAAGCTCAGTAACCTCTGAGATGGTTACTTTGTAGGGACCGTAAGCAAGTCCTTCAGTAAACTAACGGCAAACCAAAGTCAAGTTGCAGCAGTCAGATCAATGCCCAGAAAGTCAGCTTATTAACAGTAATCTCATTAATATAATCAAGTAAGAACTTCTACAGCGCCGCTGTCATGATGCTGAGTCGTGTGTTCAGTAGTCGTATCCTATTCCAAGGGCTAAGTTCAGTCGAAAACCAAGAGGGAAAGTTCAAGTCTAAACATACAGACCGCCAAGGAGTGGCACACGTTGATATGGGCTGTTGACACCTAGGTCTACATTAAAATCTTTGTTGCAGCGGAATTTCACATTTCACGTTCTTATCTTTTGATAAGGTAGTTTTAGTTATGAATTAGAAACTGTAAACTACTCTGAAATGCTTACGTTACCGTATCTTATTAAATGTCTTTGATATTTCTGTTCAACCCTAGAAGCAGGTTGACGTATATGGCCCTATCGCAGCTATAACATGTTGCTACATAGGCCTACAGAATACAGTAGGCTAACTTCCATTACCATTCTGTATATTGGCTTCAGACATCGTTCGAATCACGATACAATGCAAAACAAAATGACTTTACAAAACCAATTTTACAAGTTGGATTGTTACAAAACTAATTTTACAAGTTGGATTGTTTACCTTAATTCAATTTTTAACAGTGTATATCCTTCACCCTGGAAAGGACTGCTCCTCGAAGGATTACTGTTAAAAGCGGCGCATAGTAAATGAACCACTATCTTACTAGTATTACCTTACTAAATGTATGCCTGTGGACAGATAAAGCAGACAGAGGAGTACATGGCTTACCGGAAACTGCCTCGAAGTCTACGCCAGAGGATTTCGCTCTACTACGAACACAGATATCAGGGAAAAGTCTTCCACGAAAAGAGCATACTTCACGAACTCAACGACTGCCTTCGACAGGTCCAGACTCTCAGACGATTAACGTCTCAAAACTTATGTAGACTAATGTATGCATCTGTCTAGACATTTTGATATAGCGCCTGTAATATTTTTTAAAATGCGTTATCTTCCCTAATCTAAGTGATGTTAGTCATGTTAAAAGAAAAAGCTGACCAGTAAGCAGCAATGTTTAGATAACTAAAGCCGTGCCTCTGCTGAGCCAAACCAAAGGATTCCAGAGTAAACATCGTGCTCAATTCAGTTCCTGGACCCCGTTGCATCATGAATGAGGAAGGACGACTGCTGATGAAATCCAATTCATACGGTTCAACATCCAGCAGCTTCTCGTAGATGGTAAGAGATATCTCTGGGGTCTGTTCAGTACAGACATTGGTGAGTGATCAGTTTCAGTTTAACGATACTGTGTGATAACAAAGATCATTAGCGTCGCCCTCCTTCTTCATCCAGGCTTCGGACCGGCACTGCCAGAATACGAGCTGTTACGGGCAATGGTCAGCGGTCGAATGATTGGTCGTAGATTGACGGTCGACGACACTCCAACGGCTCTTCTGACTTTTCCACATTTTGTCTTCTGGTCTCAGACGCCTCAGTGATGTATTTCGATTAGTTCTGTCCAAGTAATTATTCTTTCGCAATGCGGTTATATCGACCATTGGTTGATGCCTTGCGCATTATTATACGGTGCTATATAAACTTCTAGATTAGATTAGATTAGATTAGTTACTCGTAGAAATTCGACCACTAGACCACTTCTTAACAACGATTTCCACCATGTTTTCTCTGTACGGAGTCTCACCTGGCCAGGGCTGTTTTAAGGTCGTCGTAGGCCCTAGGCACTCTTGCATTCGTAGACCCCCAACTCAGCTGCCAACTCTGCATTAAAGCTAAACGCATCACATTAGCTTAGCTTAAGCTGTTAAAGTACAAAAGTTATTAAATTTGTATTTGCTGTTATTTGCAATTTTCCTTTTTCCATTTTCCCGGTTAATCATTCAATATGAATCAATATCTCATTCTCAGATTTTCAGACTTTCGTAGTAGACCCTAAGCACAGTGCCTACAGTGCCTGGTGGATAAAACGGCCCTGCACCTGGTACCTAAATCAAACCAACCAATCTTGCTTCGACAAATAAGCTGGTCTTAATGCAGTTTTTCTGTGGCGTCGAGAAATTTAAGAGATCTACATTTAGGATACATCACCTTTACTTTCGTTATAAATGCATCCACTTTAATAATCTTGTAGTCCGCGTTATGCAGGCCTAATGCATATAAACATGGCACTTATGGATTCTAAGAAGGTGCAGCTACCTACTGTAGATATCACTTGCGCCACATACATGCATGTGAGCTAGTTGACGCAAACGAGATAACCGAGCGCTAAATAAATGCTAAGTTTCGACTATAGGCCTACTATGCATTGTCTGTTAGGAAATAGTGAACTACAACTGTCGTTCGCTCGTCGCTTCTGTGCCTTTCTTCTCGACCGCTGATCCTAACTTCGTGTCGGAAGTCGTCACGAAACTCGAATTCGAAGTCTTCCAACCGGAAGACCTGATCATCAAAGAAGGTACAATCGGAAGGAAGATGTACTTCATACAGGAAGGTGTGGTCGACATTGTTACGAAGGACGGTCAGGTCGTCACAAGTCTCTCCGACGGAGCCTACTTTGGCGGTAAGAACTACCTGTATGAGCATCGGCGTCCGCAGGTATTTTTCTACGGGGGCAAAATTTTTCTAGGGGAGGGCAAACTTTTTCTACGGGGGGTGGGGGAGGAGCAAAATGACGTTTTGCATTCGTGAACACAGAACACGTGACAATTTTAAAGATATTGGTCAGAACAACCAACAAATTCCTTGTCACAAAAACAACACTGTATTTTTGGATTAAATTTTCCTTCTCCTCCAAAATTACTGTATACATACTTCCACTCAGGTCCATGTTTCTTCATCTTTAAAAAAAATAGATTTTAACTAAATGAACTCGTAACGTAATAAATTTTTATATTGAATTTTACATTAAATTCTAAGCAGAAGCTTAATGCAACAAATCATGACATCATCACATTTGTTGTTGCTTACGCTGTTTTTGTAAAACGCCTCTGTCAGTGTAAAAAAGGCCCAACATTGGCCCAACGAATTTTCCGAATTTTTACGAATTTTTAAATAGACCAAAAATTCGCGAATTTTTACGAATTTTAAAACCGAAAGTCACGAATTCTCGAACTATGGTGGGATTTCCCTTCAGCTGTTTCACGCCCGCAAGTGTACTGTGGATCAACATGCTTAGGAAAGCTTGTTTTTTCCCTGGCACTGCGTGGTCTGGGATGCGTGATGGATGCTACACAGAATGGCTTTCCCAAAGCCAATAAACCTGCATGGGTTGGCTAGTGCACGATGTGGGGCTGATGCAGATGTGGAGCAGATATGTTGTGATATAGATGGTGATAAAAAGAAGCTGTTGGGATGAGATGGGTGATTAGGCCAGTTGGAAAGGTGCATTAAAAGCAGGGATGCTTAAAAATAATTATAAAAATACCGAATAAATGTCTTCATTATAATTATTTCCAAAAGTTGCTGGTTCCCCTCTGGCCTGGACTGGCCTCCACACCCATTTATTTCTAAGATATTATGACTGCTTACTTAGGTTATCATGGCTACTTACTTAAGTAATAATGGCCATGTTACTTCTGTCCGTTCCCTTCTTTCACTGGCTCCCTGCTCGACACAGAATCGCAGATACTGGTGGAACCAGAAATTCAGAAGAGTGCACATTGACCCCATGGTTGAGGTTTGATGACTTTCTTAGCCTTCGCCCACTTTTGGAGAAAATTTTAAATTGCATGTCGCAAAAACATGTGGCGAAATTGATGGTCATCCACGTTTTGGCCGGATTCTTCCCACTTCCACGACTGTTAGCATTCTTTATAAGCAAATAATCAGGCAATTAGCTTTTATTTGCATCTGACAAACTCACAGCATCGATGCCCTTCTTTGCTCTTCGATTCGATAGGGCCAACTAGTCGCTGGTAGTGTAGTGTATTAAAATGAGGCCAATTATAATCGCAGGTAATGAAATGCCCATTAGAGTATAGGCCCTATTAATAATATAATATAATAGAACAGAAATGTGGCCAAGTGTGTCAGCGTGTTTGTTACGAAAGAAGTGTAACGCTACTCTCATCGGCTGCTTCCTATTCGTATCCATGACGTCACAATGACCAATGACGTCACAAACGGGAGATCATTCCGTTCGAAGTAAATTTCAATATACCGTTAACGGCTGCTCTATTAAACTAACGGCTTAAAAAGCGCTTAAAATAACTTACTTATCGCTAAAACGCTGAATCGAAACAACTAAAAACTACCCAAAACGGCATTCACAACTTGATTTGATATAGGCCTAGCGTCTATAATAATATAAAACGGGATTAAGCTTATTTATTTAGATCAATAAAAGTACGAGAGACCAGGCTGAGGTGGTATGGACATGTAATGAGAAAAGAGGATGATAGCTGTGTGAAAAGAATCATGAATGCAGAGGTATACGGACGCCGCAGTCGGGGACGACAGAGGAAGAGATGGGAAGACACGATACAACAAGACCTAAAACTCCTAAAACTGAAGAAAGAAGACGCTCAAGAAAGAAACAAGTGGAAGAGAAGGATCCGAGTGGCTGACCCCTCTCCAAAGAGGGATTAATTCGAGCCTGAAGGGAAAGAAGAAGAAGAAGAATAAAACGCTGAAATTAAATAGTTTAACGGGTTCAAACGGCCCAAGTTACTTAGGCCGCGCGGCTTCAAACGGGATTAAACTTATTTACTCACGTTACGAATTTACTTAGACGCATAAACATTAAACATATTCATTATGTTCCGCTACTATAGGCCATCTAGCAATTGACTAAATTATTCAGCAACAACTCCACAACAGAGCTTATTTCGCACAATCCATTTTCAAATTGTTTAAAACCGTCTTAGCGACTTGATATGATATACATGTAGCACCGTTTACCGTCTTAGGGCGGGCAAATATTTGTTATTAGGCCTATATTGAAAATAAATAGAAATAAATAGAAATGTCATGAAATCATGAAGTCAACTTTTTGTTACGCTCCTCTTATTGGTCGCTTCAACTAATGAATATTCCTGACCAATGACGTCACAGATTACAAATGGCAACATGTCAACGGATATTCGTTTCACACTTAATTCAAAGTAAATTTAAATATACCGTAAACGGTTGCTCTTTTAAATTAACGGCCTAAAATGGGTTTAAAATAATTTACTTAGGTGACGAACAGGCTGAAACGAGCGACCTTAACGGGTCTAAACGGGCCAATTTTCATAACATTTTAAACCATGCAGGTTATAATAAATTTCAGGCACATTGGAAAATACATTTTCAAATTGTTTTTAAACCGTCTTTGGACGGGCAAACATCTAGTGCACATTATAAGGATGATAAATGAATGCATTTTTGGGTTATAGAGATCTGTTTGTTAACAAATGCGAAGAGGGTAGCCAATGTCCAAGCGAAGACCTACTGCAATCTCTTCTCGCTATCCGTAGAACACTTTAATTCGGTGCTCGACTACTATCCAGAGATGAGACGGGCCATGGAGGCAGAGGCCGATGCACGACTCAACAAAATCGGAAGGAGACCTTCATCGGCTCACCCACCGCTGCCATCTTCAGAGGACTTGAAGCACTCAATAGAGGGTGAACTCAGCTTCGAGATCAACGGAAGTGCTAACCGCGAAAGGTTTATTGCGGAAGTCATAGTTGACGTAGAGAAAACATTTACGGGTTCTACTAAGTTTGGTTCAGGTATTTCCGAGGAAGCGAACCGCGCAAGTAGCTTCGCCGGGTTGTACACTTTCGCTGAAGGTGTTCTCGAAGTTAGCGATCGGTCTGAGGGGTCAAATGCGTCGCGGGACAGAAAGGCTTCCGGTCTTCACAAACGAAGACACAAGAGTTCCAAGATTTAGGACATTTTGCACGAAAGATTTCTTTTATCACTAGGTCTACTAACTTAATAAAACGAATTTAAATAAAGAAATTAAAAAATAACGTTCGGCAGTAACTTCAACAGTGTCAATAAAGTTAAAATTTTAAACCCAAAAAACAACTCTGGAGTAACAGTAACAATTAGGTCCTAAGCAACGAAAATAATTAAAACTGTAAGAAAACAATATGATATGAGTTCAATATGAATTCAAGAAATCAACAGCAAAAGAGGCAAATTATACAAAACAGTTATCACAAGATGACACATGTGAGCTACTACTAGCCCTTATAACAGTTTCCGGTAGCAGCAGACACTAGTAAGCTCACAGACATACGCTGTCTCACTGTGATGCACATCCACTGAACCTCAGAGTTAAAGTAGGCTATCCTTTGAACATCTGAGCACTGAAGAATAGGTCCTACCTTCCGTTGAGTCATGTTTATTCTGGCTGTTTCACCTTCCATGGCATTTCTCGTTCATTTCTTCTATTTTTCCTTCTCTGTGCCATTTCTTCTTCCTCCATTCAGACCCCTCATGATTCTCTTGTTCTATTTAAAGCGAGCACTATATTACACGATACAGGTCGATCTACTGATAATAGTGTTTCTTTTACACGGTCATTTTACATCAGGCGATTGATCTCTTCCAAGAGACCCCATAAGCTCTAGGAATCTAGGAAGAGTTTTACGACTAACAAGTACAAAGTTACATGCAAAGAATTTTCTGCTCGGTTTACGCCACGCCAGAAATCAAGGATGTAGCCTACACGTGAATATATGGGAGAAAGGCAGTGTAAAACAGACAGACAGACAGACAGACAGACAGACAGACAGACAGACAGACAGACAGACAGACAGACAGACAGACAGACAGACAGACAGACAGACAGACAGACAGACAGACAGACAGACAGACAGACAGACAGCTAAGTTAAGAGACTATCTAGTTGCATAGAATGCTACGAGTTGTCTTCTGCCACAACAAATTTCCAACAAGCATAGACTTTCTGCTTAAATAATACTAAATGCGTTTATCAAAGTAGCAATAATAACGCAATTCCACTGTTAACCTCCTACGCCATTGATTATGCGTTATGCATTTGTAAAACGGTTAAAAAATGGCTTAGGATTAGATAATGCATTGTATCAGATATTAAGCTAAGCTTTATATCTTTTGTAAGTTTTAAAACAGTATTGAGTTACGGCTATCACAGTTTCTCAAACACCTAACGAATCACAAAATGAAAACTTTGCAGGTCTAATTAGCCTAATTGATCGAATGATCAAGTAATTATTCAGCAAACCTCACGTCCAGTAGGCTACATCACTCTTGATCGACGGATTCATTTCAAACTAACCTATTCAGGCCATCAACGCTGACTTTCGCTTTCAGTTTCCAGTTGAACCTCGACAGCCGTTTCCATGACAGCGGAAAACGAAAGATGACGTCATCCAGCGTTTATTGTTCGTAACGGATCAAAATTAACGGATTTAATCCGTCAATAGAAATTAAATAAGTGAGCCGTTAACTTAACCTTTCGGTTACTCATTCCGTAAGTAAGTAAGTAAGCGAATAAATAAGCAGGCAAAGAAACTATTAAATAGTTGTAGTAATAATAATAATAATCTTCGTTTAGTATTTTCAACCGACAATTAAGCAGTATGATTACAAATCAGTATGAACGGATGATCACAAGTTATTACAGGAGTCGAATTTTAACCGTATACGGCAGCCTTGCAAGGCGCCCATCACGTCCTACATCTCATTTTCACAAACGCGCCATCTCGCGAATGATAGGCTGAGTGGACTTTGGAAAGGTTGCGGGAAGCGATCCCGCTACCTACTGTTCTTCACGCCAGTGATGTTGCCACTACTCTAATAAACCTCTGATAATGGAAATCACGTTTTACAGACTGGCAGATGGCAGTGGAGAGCACGGGTCTTAAGATAAACATCAATAAGACAGAAACCATGGTCTGCTCAAAAACAACGGAAGCAATTGAAATCAGAGACATCGCAGGAAAGTCACTGAAACAAGTTGAAACATTTAAATAACTGGGATCAACCATGAATGCACAGGGTGGCTGCGAGCATGACATCAGGAACAGGATTAAGGTGGCTTGGCAGAAATGCAGAGAACTAACGGGAGTGTTGTGTGACGCCAAAATGCCAACTCAACTCAAGGGAAAGGTATACAAAACAATGGTAAGACCGGTGATGCTATATGGAGCAGAGGCCTGGGCGCTGACAAAAAGGGATGAAGGGTTACTGGAGAGAACAGAGATGAGAATGCTACGATGGATACTTGGGATCTCACTGAAGGACAGGAAAAGAAATGTGGACATCAGAAAGAAGCTCGGGGTGGCATGTATAACTGACAAAGTACGAGAGACCAGGCTGAGGTGGTATGTAATGAGAAAAGAGGATGATAGCTGTGTGAAAAGAATCATGAATGCAGAGGTATATGGACGCCGCAGTCGGGGACGACAGAGGAAGAGATGGGAACATTGGGAAGACACGACAAACAAGACCTAAAAGTCCTAAAACTGAAGAAAGAAGATGCTCAAGAATGAAACAGGTGGAAGAGAAGGATCCGAGTGGCTGACCCCTCTCCAAAGAGGGATTAATCCGAGCCTGAAGGGAAAGAAGAAGAAGAAAATGGAAATCAGGCCGCACGCCGCCACAGTTTAGCCAAGACACCAATGCATCAATCGCATGGTAATAAAGTATAGCCTACAGCTAGCCTACAGTCTATAACAGCCTATAGTCTTTTATAGCCTATAACCTACAGCCTGTAATAGTCAAAATAGTCTACAGCTTGTTATAATCTAGGGCCTGTTATAGCCTATAGCCTGTTATTGCATACAGCATGCTACAGCATGTTAGAGCCTACACCATGTTATACCTGGTAGTCACTTCAGTGGATTTTTAGAAGGCATTCGATACCATCCGCCATTCATCTCTTGCGAGAAACTATTGGACTTGGACATGCCAGATACAATCTACAACTGGCTAATTAAGTACTTCTCTGAAAGAGGTTCGCAGATGTTGACTCGGTTGTGGAATACATAAAAAAATGGCAGAATAGTTCAGGATCGAGCAGCTCATCGGCAGAATGAAGCGTTGCGGCCTTTTACATCCTTCTGACACTGCATAAATGGCTTCCGAGGCTGCCGCTCGCCTTTTTCAGACAATTCTTACTAATGAAAGACATATATTACGCCATCTGTCCCCCCCCCCCAGCCGACTCAGCGGCCCTGTCCTCCGACCGCGTCCTCGTGACTTTTCACGCCTTCGCAAGGACGACTGTAACTTTATACCTAGAGCATTATAAAAAAAACTAGAGTATTTACCCGTCATATTATGACGGCAGTGTATATAGGCCGTTTGTGACGCAGCGTTTATCGACAGGCACACGCTCTATGGATATTATATGGATAGATATTATTATTGATTACTTATATGCAACTCATCTAATCCTTTCAGAACTCGTACCGCAACCACTTAGTGTATTCAAGTTGCGTTTTGACAGCTCGTATTAGTAATAAACGAAAATTGATTGATTGATTAGCCTACAGTCTGTTATAGGCTTTAGCCTGTTATAGCCTGCAGCCTGTTGAAGCCTATATATACCTTGTCATAGCCTATAGCCTGTTATGTTTGCCTCCTCTATAGCAGTAAATAGCTAGAACTTATGTTAGTAGGCGAATGTCTGTTAGCGTTCTACAACAATATTACTGTGTGCCACTAGTAACCATTACCTTTAAATTTGTTAGTACGCCGGTTAAAGAATAGGAAATTTATATTGCACCATATCACCAAAACGGGTTTCACGACCAGTGGTGATAATAAAAAAAACTCGAATTTGTACAATGCCGTAAACGTCAACGGGGTGAAAGCTGAGAACGACTCGTGGATTCGGAAAACAAGAATTAAATAAAGGACTACAGCTTTGACCAGAGAAACGCGATAGCTAGACGTTAGTTTCTTTGAATTTGTGCGTCAGGTGATTGTCACTACATGAAAGGCGTCATACTATTAGCCATACACTTCTCAAAGAATAGTTTTGTGTTTTCCCAATTTATAACTTACGCTTATCAAGAAATATGGTTGGGGCGTGAGAGAGAGAATGAGAGAGAGAGAGAGACAGATAGAGAGAAAGAGAGAGAGAGAGAGAGAGAGAGACAGACAGACAGACAGACAGACAGACAGGCAGACAGACAGACAGATAGACAGACAGACAGAGACAGAGGGAAATAGACAGAGACGGAGGGAAAGAGACAGAGACAGAGAGAAAGACAGAGGGAGAGAAAGAAAGAGAGACAGGCAGAGAGACAGGGACAGAGACAAACAGACAGGCAGATATGCAGAGCGAGGAAAATGACCCTAGCATTAAATCAATATAACAGAGAACAGATCTTCGATTTAATGAAGAGACCGATCGCAGTAAAACACGAGCCACAAAGCAAGAAAAATTAACGCCAACGAAGATTTAGATCGAAACATTTTCTAATATTCCCGTCACACATCGACCGTTTGTCAAGACAAAGTTTTGATTAATTAAGCACAGGCGAGTTTAATTAAACGGGCGAGAGAGAGTGAGAGAGATGTAAATGTGTGCTTATAAATAGGAAGACTACCAGGTGAAGGTGGAATTCCAATAATAATATTACGTGATAGGATTTGTGCTATAATTAAGGCATTCAGCCGTATTGTAACTGGGAGCAACAGCTGCTGTTCTTAATTGCGTCGACGCCACCTGGTGAAAGCAATTACTGGCGTATCTAAAGTGGTCAGCGTGTGTGTGCTGGGAGTCGTCGGAGTCTCAGAATCGGTCGTTGTGGTAGAGGGATCGCCAGTCCTGTAACGCGTCCTCTCCGAAGAGTCCTGCGCCGCCCGTGTAGAGTCCGCCATGCGCCGGTCGAAGTCTCCCGGTCGACTGGTGGCCTCCGTCGAAGGCCCGATAGTTGCGGCCGAACTGCGAGCCCCAGTTCTGCAGATGGATCGGGTTGAAGAAGGGATCAGGGGCGCCGAGTGAATTCCAGCTTGAAGTCTCGCCGAACGGTCTCTTCTGTAGGCGCCCGCCGGCAGAATTCGAGCGTCCTATGTCCAACCGGTTGACGTTGGCTTCTGAACCCTGGCGCAGCTTACGCAGCGTCGATTCCCACAACCTGTCGCTGTCATAGCCCTCCTCCGGTCTGGCTCCGTCTTTGGCTGCTGCTGCTGCTGCTGCTGCTAGTGCTGGTTCTGTCTTGTCATCGCCGAGATCAAGGAAGGATGAGTCACTGAGAGGATGCGAATGGATGAGACCAGAGCAGAAGATAACGGCAACGAGAATTTCCACCTTCATCCTTAATACAGAACGCAAATAAGTCTATATCTTATATATAGCGAACATTTGGTGCTGAATAAACAGCGTTAAGCAATATGGTAGCCTAGACATTTCAAAGGTTTCCATTCAAAGTCAGTTATATATATATCATGTATATGTATATGTATATGTATATATATATATATATATATATATATATATATCTGTGTTTGCGTTTGTCGTGTGTACACATCAGCGCGACAGGTTTTCGTTTAACTAAGTCCCAGCAGGGTCTAGTGCATAAATATCTCTGTGATTTG
Source organism: Allolobophora icterica (assembly GCA_963556255.1). NCBI lineage: Eukaryota > Metazoa > Annelida > Clitellata > Crassiclitellata > Lumbricidae > Allolobophora > Allolobophora icterica. The sequence continues at coordinate 18,576,190 of OY744607.1, read as the reverse complement.
ATGTGTAAACCACTTTCTGCCCGTTCATCGCGTCCTCTTCGTTCCTCCGTCCAATTTGATCTCTCTGTCCCTCGATCGCGAACTTCCCTGGCCCAGCATCGGGCTTTCGCTTAAGTGGGTCCCTCACTATGGATTGACCTTCCCCCTGCAATCCGTAGTAAGATTCTAGAGGGGATCACACATGCAACTCTTCGCTTCCTAAAGACTTACTTGTTTACGTGCCTGTCCCGTTGAGAGCGCTTCTGTATAGCCCTGCTGAGCTGAGAGAAGCGCTGTATAAATGCTCAGATAAGATTTTATATATATATATATATATATATATTAGGGCATAACCGGGTAGACATTTTCCACCGAGTACCAAATCCGAGTATTTGAATGTACTATTTGCTGGATCCGGGTACGAACCGAGTACCATTTGTTCCATATGCGAAACTTCAAATTTTCATGTAATAAAAAAATGATCGAACAAATTTGTGTACTTGTAATAACTGACTAATACATTTTGAATTTTAGAAATAAATAATCAATGAAATGCACTTGACTTCTGTTGTGGACTTCAGGTGTCGGTGTTTTTTGTTCTTTTCTTCTTCAAAATGAAATGCTCGATGAAGCTCAAAGCTTATATTATGAGCCTACAAATTCCGGCAAGTGAGGCAAACAAGCAACTATTTGCGTGTACAGTATTTGCCGAGGCAAATAGTGCCGAAAAACGGGATATTCGACCGAGGCAAATGTCCGAGGCGATTTCCGGTTATGCCCTAATATATATATATATATATATATATATATATATATATATATATATGTAACACAATTAAATAACAGACAACTTAAATTTAAAAAAAAAATTTTTTTGATGCACCCTAATATATATATATATATATATGTTATATGAATATGTTATATGAATATTTTATATGTTGAACGATTAGAGAAACAGAAGGGAAGGAAGAAGAAGATAGAGAAGGATACTCTGTGGGAATGTGTGTGTCGTTGATTAGAGAAATAGAAGGGATGGTCGAAGAGTGAGAAGGAGACTCTGTGGGAGTATGTTTGTGTGTTTGTTTGCTTGTCCTAAGGATGGACTTGTTAGATGTTTCTGAGTGTTGTTTGGTGTATGTCTGAGTGTGGTTTTCAAAGGTTATATAAGGCAGCCCGAAGGGGGCGTGTAGAGGTCAGACGGAGATTAGAGAAAAGAAAGAAGAAGTTTTATGTTGAAAACGACCGTTTTGTTCTCTTTCTACATTAAACATCGAGCGACATATATAAAACTATAAGGGACCTCTGACAAATGGGGGCTCGTGCCGAAAGTGATGATTTTTCATTTAATTGTAGAGACGGTGATGTCGAGGATAGTCGAAGTCGAGTTTATGGTCTACGACGCTGGTCGCAGTCGGTCGAAAGTCGAAGACGTTGGTCCAATTCTGTCAGTCGTTACGGCACGTGGTCGAACTACAGCGCGGGTGGTCTGAGGTCGGTCGGAGACGGTCAACACGCCTGGTCAAGCTCGCTGGTTGGTGGTGGCCGTGTAAATTCAACTTCCATCGCGGGTAGTCGAGTGGAACACCTGAGGTCAGTCGAGGATGGTCGTCGGGAGAGAATTCGGTCGGAGGCGTATGCTTCTGAGCGATGGTATCCACCATGTGACCGGTCGTCGGAAAGACGTCCGTTCAGACAGGCGTATGATTCTGTACCTGCGTACGCTCCTGGTTTTCGTTCTGGTCAACGGGAGGGACGAGGACGAGCGAGTGTCTTTGAAGAGTTTTCTCGCGTTCCTCCGATGTCGCAGAACGTCGTGGCTCGGTTAACTCGTCCTGGTGTCGACGGACAACTGTCTGCATTACGCGAAGAAAGGTTGTCAGCGGGACACGTTTTTAACCGGTCGACGGGCCATGGACGGTCAACTGAACGGTCTAATGAACGGTCAGGTATATCTGCAGAAAATACTCCCAATGTGAATACAGGTTTATATACACCTTACTACTGTGAGTGTGGTCGAAGAGTTGAATACGGTGGTTGGGACTAAGATATGTGTAGTCGTGAATGCGAAAATAATTAGTTGAATAGTTTCGTGTGATATGGACTAAGTTTTTTTTAATAGGTTTTTTTTTTAAATCAGTGAGTGATAAGAGTTCAGGAATGTTAGGTGAACTAGTCAGAAAATGCTTGCTGTGTTATTTTGCTAATAGTTTGGTTGAAGGAGAATTTAGTATTTCAATAGCTCCGTGTGGTTATTTTACATTTTTAGATAGACAGAAGTTTTTTTTCATTTATTCATGAGGTGTCTTTAAGGAGTTATAAGATACGTTTGATGTTCTATCTGAATAGGTGAAGTATAGAATCAGTCTGTTGAAATTTACAGTCTGTTGAAATTGACAGTCTGTTGAAATTTACAAGAGTAGGTTTGAGCATCATATTTTCTTGGTAACATGGAAGAAACAAGGAATATAGCGGCTTATTTCTAGTGAGAGTAGAGATAGGTTTTGAAGTGTTGGTGGGTTTAGTCTGTTATAATGAATGCCCGTGAGAGGAGCTTTATTATTTTGAACCTGTGGCAGAGGTTGTTTTTTATTATTGCCATAAAGCACTGTTTTTTTTGAAAGAGTTTGGAGACATAGCATGTCCGACTGGGCCGTGAGCAATAGGTTAGTGAAGGCAGCCTTTGTAGCTATTTGTTATAGTCTGTATTAACAGATCTGCTAGTGCCACGAGCTTTTGAATGAAAATGTGTGAATATATTTTGCCTGATCCATGTGACAGGATAAAACAAAATCTTTTGAATAGTTTTTGATGGGTTCGACTGATATAACATTGTTTGCCTTATTTCTTATGATGGTTATGTTCGAATGGGCAGTGAGCAATAGGTTAGTGAGGGCAGCCTTTGTAGCTATTTGTTATAGTCTGTATTAACAGATCTGCTAGTGCCACGTGCTTTTGAATGAAAAATAAGCGAATATGTTTTGCCTGATCCATGTGACAGGATAAGCGAAATCGTTTGAATAGTTTTGCGTTCGAATGATACACTACGGTGTGCATTGTTTCTTACTATCAGTGTAACAAAGTGGTTGTTGATTGTATATTAGGTTTGATTTAATGATGTTGCATTGTATCGGAAACCTACTGGTTTCCTCTGTTGTAAGAGGGGGGATATGTTATATGAATATGTTATATGAATATTTTATATGTTGAACGATTAGAGAAACAGAAGGGAAGGAAGAAGAAGATAGAGAAGGATACTCTGTGGGAATGTGTGTGTCGTTGATTAGAGAAATAGAAGGGATGGTCGAAGAGTGAGAAGGAGACTCTGTGGGAGTATGTTTGTGTGTTTGTTTGCTTGTCCTAAGGATGGACTTGTTAGATGTTTCTGAGTGTTGTTTGGTGTATGTCTGAGTGTGGTTTTCAAAGGTTATATAAGGCAGCCCGAAGGGGGCGTGTAGAGGTCAGACGGAGATTAGAGAAAAGAAAGAAGAAGTTTTATGTTGAAAACGACCGTTTTGTTCTCTTTCTACATTAAACATCGAGCGACATATATAAAACTATAAGGGACCTCTGACAATATATATATATATATATATATATATATATATATATATATATCTTGGGGCGAAGTCAAGATTCACAATAGCCAAGGAAGTACTGAAACAAGTTAAAACTGTACGAAAAAGCCAACATACCTATTGTAACAGAGCGTAGAGCATGCAAAAAATTGTGAAACTCGTCGAAGATAACAACAAACATCATTCAATTAATAAAAGTCGTTGTGAAATGCCAGCCACGAAACGCAAACTAGAAGAAATGCAGTCTAAGTTAGCATAAGTTTTTCAGCTCTGGCCACCAAACGTGGAGAGAATGCAGAGGATCTGGCATTCCTCGAGTCGATTAAAGGTGACGGAGCTGCCTGCTCTGGTGCATTTTACCAGACACTAGCCAAGAGAATTTCTAGACGTAATTGTCGAGATGCCTCGAAATAACAGCATCTTAAGCGGGCACGACACATGATCGAAGCATCAACTACAACGGTGTCGTCTGAAGTTTTAACTGACGACAGTGACACAGACAAACCAGAGGAATCTGCTTCGGAAGATGATATGGAATTTGAAGCTGCATCAAGAAAAAAGTTGCCAACACAGCTAAAACAACAAACAGGAACAATGACATTCGTACAACCAAATGTGTTAAGCCAACCAAACCTCGTGTCACTTGCAACTCGACTGAAGATGACGCCAGTACAGTAAGCAGCGTTCGCGCAAGGATTGATAACCGAGTCTGGAGGTGATGTATCTTTGGTTGCTACTTCATATGTGACTGCAGATCGCGCTCGACGCAGGTAGTAGGTGAAATAGCATCAAAGATTCAAGACGACTGGATACCACCAAAACTATGTACTCTGCATTGGGATGGGAAGATAACATTCACTCTTACAAATCACCATGTTACTGAAGAACGTTTGACTGTAATTGTGGGTGATGCAATACAGTTGAAGTTGCTGGGAGTGCAAGTTACTTCAAGGTTACGAACCACTCATGCGGAGAAATCATTGCAGAACTAACAATGAAGCTCATGACAAATTGGTCAGGCTGTCGTCATCATATTGGTGAAGTTCTTCCATCTAATGTGTTCACAGATCTGAAGATCGAAGCATCAAAGTCATCAGATGTCACATTGTTCACAAGGCTTCAACGAAATTGAGATTTGACACCAGACAATTTCTGTCAGGTTCTTCCATTTTGTCCAGCTGATCATGACATGCAGGCCCAAGAGCTCCTGACGATGACGAAGGCTGATGTGATCGCCTTAGCCAATGAACAGGTTGAATTTCTACTTGACGATTATTGCGAGTTTACTGAGCTATCACTTGTTTACTTACCTGCTTCTAAGGGTGAAGTGACCTTTAGAAGACCTGGTACTCTACACAGGGCAAAGTGGATGGCTAAGTTGATCTACAGCCTTAAAATTGCTCTTTCTCGGTCACAAATCGCAGAGCTGCTGCCAGGCACTATAACCAAAAGTTATAAAAGGCCAAAAATACATGCATTTACAACTTTTGCTACTCATGTGTATGCTGCATGGTGGCTCACATGTAAGAAAACCGTTGACGCACCCTGGAATGATCTACAGCTGTACAAGCGGTTACTGGAGTATCAGGCTGTTGACACAGTTATTTCCCAATCAGGAATTCTGTTTTTGGTACATTTCACATAAAAATTAACAAGTTTGCAATTCGACATTGCATGTTGCATGAAAAATTCATTTTTTTGCAATTTTATTGTCTTAAACAATTAATAAGAAACACCAGAACAACATGGGATTTGATATTTAACATTGTTTTAGTCATAGTATCTCTAAAATTAAGTGATTACCTGTGATTTCATACGATTTCATACGTATGATTATATGGTTTACTAGAAGTTGCTTTTTCAGGTTACTCGGATATATGTTTGCTCCTGGAGGGACCTCTAAATGAACATAGATTTTAAAAATCTTTTGCCTAATTTAATGGTGGTCATAGTGGAACACAATGCAAATACAGACAGCTCTATATATACACTTCAAATTTTTGCAATGCATTTGTGATGCACCCTAATATATATATATATAGAGTACTGCCTCGCATCAAAGACGATGTAAGGCGACAGGCTATTTGGTCCTCTGCATTATATATGTTTCCATTTAAAGTCAGTGGTTTGGAAACCGCATGAGTCTCAGTGGTACTGTTGTATGTTATAAGCAGAACAGACGATTTAGGGACTACCCTAAAATATGACGCCCGCGAAAGAGATAATATTAACTCGGTAAAGTACGACAAATAAGGTTAAATTAAGGAATAATTCTGATTGAACATCGTCGAAAATTCAGTAACTATCGATGCATTTGTCAATTTCATTCGAAACAGTTTCCAAATTCTGCGGGATGTAGCGACAGAAGGCCAACATATTTTGCCCATTACGCCGACGCTGTCCAGGTGACAGGTGAGAAGATTCTAAGGTAGACATTTGCCAGTCTTGATTTGTCTTCGTTAATCCATCTTTTATCCTAACGTGTATCATACTTAGCAAAAAGAGAAACTACCATCGAAACCCAAAATAGAATTGAAACAATATAACAAGACAGACAGAGAAGAACAAAAGACCGACAGAGACAGACAAGCAGAGATAGATAGAGACAGAGTCAAAGACAGGGTCAAACACACAGACAGAGAAAAATAAAGAACAGGTCAGTGGTTTGGAAAGCGCATAAGCCTCAGCCGTGTTGCATGTTAAGGAGCACCGAACAGTGGGACACATGACGCGTACGTGGCGAAGCGATCTGTCGCAGCATGCTTCTTCCTGTGTTTGTTCTACAAATCTAACGATGGAATTCACTTCAGTGGCATTTTCCCAGGAAATCAGAGTCCGATGTTGGCCTCGTCGCGTTTCTCCTTCCTGTTGACGACTTCGTCAAGCGAACGAACCAGGGGCGGCGCTACCCCAGGGCGCGCCAGGCAAATGCCCTAATAGAAAAGCCTTTGCCCAGGTCGATGCTCTGCCAGAATGTTTGCTCTGTCCAGAATTTGTTCAGGCGTAATTTGTTATATCCTGAGATATAAACTCGCTTAATTCACTGAAATGTTTAAATTTGCTTTACAAATGCCAAAAAGCGTTCAGCTTTTGGGGGCTTTGCCCATCTGACCTCCTGACTATAGACAACTATAATAGTGTAGGGGCGATTTATAGCAAGCACGGTAGCTCGATCTTATAACATGGTCACAATTTAAGCTCGCGCTACCGCGCTCTCCATAAATCGCCCTCTGCACTGATTACTTGTATGACTGCCCTGGCAATGCCCAGGTTACAAAAAATGTCTGGCGCCGCTACTGGAACGATTCCGAACGAACGCTCTATCAGGATTCAGGACATCTGTCGTTTAAAACTAGATTGCCTACCTTCCCTAAAACTAGCTTGCAATCTGTAATGTAATGTAACAGAATTCTTGTATAATGTATAGCGCATCTTAAGAGCTTATCAGAGGCGCTGTGTACAGTGTGTAGGCCTAGTCAGCTGTCAGTCAGATGGAAAAAGGTTTGTCTTTTTTATGCCCCTTTCCTGCATAATCTATTGCATACAAATCGTGGAACTCAAAATGGTCAGTGATGCAATCATGCCCTGTGGTCGACGCCGAATGGTAGTCATACTGAGTTAACTGACAGTTGTTCAAGTCGGAAGTAAAATTTGCATCAGAAGAATAGAGCGACCTAATCGACAGGACTTAATTCCTTTAAGTTCACTGTGGGTTGGTGCTTTCATGGTTTGCGTTGCAGACATCGATATAACGGCCAACATACTGTTCTGCAAATAGAGTAGAGTAGACTATGTATTTATGTATGTATGTATGTATGTATGTATGTATGTATGTATGTATGTATGTATGTATGTATGTATGTATGTATGTATGTATGTATGTATGTATGTATGTATGTATCTATGTATGTATGTATGTATGTATGTATGTATGTATGTATCTATGTATGTATGTATGTATCTATGTATGTATGCATGTATGTATGTATCTGAGTAAGTGAGTAAATACGTATGCATGTATCTATTTATGTATGTATGTATGTATGTATCTTTGTATGTACGTATGTATGTATGTATGTATGTATGTATGTATGTATCGGTTCATCCATGATCAATGCCACTCGCCCACCATCAAGATCAGTGCCTCAGGCTCCTCTATCTATCACCCCTCGGGCATTCCACTCAAATCAAAAGTCTCACCTCTTCGAGAATTCCAACCCTGACTCATCTGATCCTTGTAATTCTTCTCGATCTAAACGGCAGCCGCTTTAGCAGCACCTCTTACTCCTCTCTCTGGGTTCTCCTTGTGGCTACCCTCTGGTTAACCATTCTGCTTGACGCAGCGCTCGTGGATAAGCTGGTGCCCTGCACTTAGCTTTCAAGTGGCGCCTTAGAAAGTTGGAGATTACGATTATGATCGACCGTTCACTTATAGACTAGATTTGACATAACCATAAGCCTAAAAGTACAAAGTAAACGCAGCGAATTGATTGATTATTTTATAGTTATGTATTATCCGTCATATATCATCTATTTCAGAACCGCGGCCGCTATATATAGGAATATTCAAGACTCGATGGATCACTTCGATACAGCACAAGTATGCACCTGGCCACAAGGTGTGTCAAATACCAAGTGCACGCAAACACACCTGTCCACTCAAACCTTACCTATGCACGCACACACGCACATTCACGCACTCATATGCTCACATAAACTCCTCGTGCACTCATATATGAGCAGGACTCAGGAGACAGAATGATACAAAAATATGAAAGAAAACTTAACAAGAATACTTCATCGACTTAAGCGGCCGCGTATACGACGTCATAAGACGTCATTAAACTTGTGTGAACTAAATGATCAAAGACAGACAGAGAAACAGACAAACAGACAGACACACGCATACAGACAGACACAGAGACACAGACACACAGACTGACACGTAGCTACACAGAAGTAGACAGCCATAAAAAGAGCACGAATACAAGTGGAGGTATGGTAAATGTGCACAAAGGTGACTAAATAAGTTTAGTGTGGACTGGAACAGCGTATAAGGTAAACACACTTAAATCCCACCCGGAACGACATTCAATAGCCTTAGCCTAATAAATGTACCTTTGGATCTGTTTTAATATAATTGCACAGATTCGTGTCTTTGATCTCATTGTTTAATGCGATCGATTGTTCTGATCGTAATCCTAATCTAAAGGAGTAACTCAGATTAATCTTGCACTGATTTATTAATATTTAGATTCGATTGCATGTCTGTTTATTTGCAAAGCGACAACGTCGATTCGACAAACAACTTTAGATGTTGCACTGGACAACTACACGATTATTATTATTAACAACTCCACCCAACAAGCAGATAGAAACGACCGACACAAACAGACATACATGCAAACATACATGCAAAACAAACATACATACATACATACAGACATAATTCCAAACATACATACATACATACATGCATACATACATACATAAATACATACTTACATACATAAATGCATACATACATACATACATACATACATACATACATACATACATGCATACATACATACATACATGTACATACATACATATAGGCCTATGCATAGGCTTATATGCGTCATACATGCAAGCATACATAACTATAATTATAAGTGATCTCATGACATGCAGTCAGACAGGCTCAGGGAGACAAACAGACAGACGGACAGGCAGAGAGATAAACAGACAGACATCGAGGAAGGTGAACCCGATTGTTGGAAACACGGTGTCATTGCAACCTTATAGTCTTCACACAGAGACCGGTGCTGTGTGTATCAACGTTTATGAAAATTGTGATTAAATATCTGATCGCAGAATAATGTCTCCTTTCATCTTCCGTAGACTGGAGGTCTACGGTTGAGGTCTAAGGTTAGCTGAATATATAGCCATGAAATCGGATTAGGTATTCAATCATCAAATACAGCGGGCTGCAAAGTATTGTTTATGGACCACCTGTGGTCCGCAAGCGTAAGCCAGGAGATTCACTCCTACTGTATATTCCTGCAACGCCTTTCTAGGAATGTGTTACAGGCAAGTTGTAATCAGTCTTGTTGTCCTCGAGACCAAGGTCTTGGTCTCGAGTGCACTCGAGTTCGTTTTTAAAAGTCTTGGTCTTGGTCTTGGTCTTGAGGTTCAAGGTCTTGGTCTTGGTCTTGGTCTTGAGGTTCAAGGTCTTGGTCTTGGTCTTGAGATTCAAAGTCTTGGTCTTGGTCTCGCAAGACCAAGACCAAGACCGGCTGTTAATATGAACAGTCATTTAACAGAACTCAAGAATTCTGTATCAAGCCTGCTTGCATCATACGACCAATATCTATGGATGGATACAAGTCATGTTGGTCAGAAAAACCCATTGGCAGCAGCAGCAGTGATTCTGTATCAGACGGTATGATTAACCATGGAAGATTTCAAAAGGACTCACTATCTGTACATTTACATCCAGTGGTTGAAAAGCTACTCTGTGTGTGTCAGCGACTTCAGCACCTGTAGAACGTATTTTTTCACATGGCGGAATTTTTATGAGGCCCACCAGGCACGTCTTGGTCAGAAAATTCTGAGCGAATTGGTTTTAATAAAATACAAAAGGCATTTGGTATAAGAGTTTGCATGAAGGACTTTTGAATACAAATTCGGATTTCTCTGCAGTTTGCATTTAAAGTTAATTTGCTTGAATAAAATAAAAGACTCATGTTTTAATTAAAATAGCGAATATTCCGACTTTACAATTTTTACAAGTCTTGACCTGATTTCGATTTTTTGGGTCTTGGTCTTGGTCTTGGTCTCGAGGTTCAAGGTCCTGGTCTTGGTCTTGGTCTCGAGGTTCAAAGTCTTGGTCTTGATCTCGAGGTTCAAGGTCTTGGTCTTGAGGTTCAAGGTCTTGGTCTTGGTCTTGGTCTTGAGGTTTAAGGTCTTGACAACAAGACTGGTTGTAATATCAGGGATTTTATAAAATGCCTGAATTTTTTAGGCAATTTATAAAATCCCTAATTTACTAAAGTACTTTACAAAATCCCTGAGAAAACAAGGGATTTTTAATATCCCTGAAATCTGATGATGAAAATTTGACAGCTTGCCTGAAAGGAAAATGACGAACATACCCGGTAATCGAAGTTTATTATGCACACAAGCCCTGGTTTCAAAGGATTGACATGCTAAGATGGTATTTTATTTCACACGACATACTCGAATTACACCGACTATTGCACTTAAATTCTGATCCGTTATCGCTTTGCAACATTTGAAACATTTGCACCTAATTGTCTTGCAGCGTCCAGCCCCTGAACAGTTGCATTTCAGAAATCCTTGCCCACCACATTATTTTGGACTCAAATTGAACAGCACTATTTACGTTGTGCTTGAACGGAGTCCTATTTCCTGCTCTGTTGAAACGTCATTGTTAGTCAGTAGCTTGTCGGAACACATATCAAATTGATTCCGGAAGTATTTCCCGGTCAACATTCCGACCCTTACAGCGATGCGATGGAGGTCGTTGTTGTCACGCTCAAAAACAACACCCATTATGTCAACGAGGGGTATAGGTATGGTAACATTGTCTCCTGGGTTTGCAGCAACGTTTATCACTCGGCTACGCTTTACCATACGCTCCGCCTGATCAACCATGGCATCCTGAGATAGCTTACGTTGTGCTTGAATTGTAACACGATTCTGTTCAAATGCTGAACTATTTCGGCACTCAACCTCGTCCATCACATCTTCCACCAAAACAGGATGGTTGTCGACTGTCTACTGTTCCGATGTGGCTTTCCGTGTACCATGATTAACCCGGGCCACAATAGCTTCAGCTGAGTGAGTTAGTGATAACTAAAGCGGTAAATTCTGATCCGTTATCGTTTTGCAAAGAGTGTGGGGCTCCAAAAAGGAGGAAAATATCCACGAGTTGATATGCTACCTCTGAGGCCCATTTCGATGTGTGTGGGCGCAACAGGCAGTACTTTGTGAGATGGTCTTGGTACCATGATCCATTTAAATCCTCCGTTCGGCATGGACTGTATGTCGATAAGATCAACCTGACCACGGGAACTGAACTTAGAATAAAATACAATCTAAAAATTTTAATCCTTTGAAAATAGGGCTTGTGTTCATAATACACTTCTATTATGTTCGTCATATTCCTTTCAGCAATCTGTCAAATTTTCATCATCCCCGGGCAGCGGCTCGACTCATCGCCGGTTTAGCCAGAACTGTTCGGATATCCCAATACATGCCAAAGGTGCTGCACTGGCTTCCCTTCCCGTAGCGCATCTCTTTCTTCCGCTTGGCCTGAATCCGGAGCGCCTCTGAGTGCGGGTCTTGAAGGGATGCTATACAAATTTCGATTTATTGATTGATTGATTTATTTTTAATAATACGTCAGTCTGATCAGCCTATACACGCACGAATCTACCAACAACACTTTGACCTCAAATTATCAACTGAGTCTACCGCTATAAAACCTCTTTCGCGGACAATTTACAATGCTTTTGCCATTGATTTATTGATTCTTTCCCAACACGACAGCAGATTAATTCAGACAGATTTAGACCCGTTCATAACTCGTCGCAATGTAAGTGCTTCGTTTCTTGCGTGGGTCCAACGCAATAAATTGCGAACGACGTGCCTGATCAATGCATGATCTGTGACGCACCAAATACGTGTAATAACGTGGTTTTATGTGCACAAACAAGTCGACAATCCGACGAAATATCGACGTTGCGTCCTGGAAAATTCCAATACAAACGCGCGGCTAAAACTTGCGGACTAATCACGATGATCAGCGTGGCACCCCGACAAAATAGCCCGGTCAAAATAGCCCCGACGAAATAGTCCCGTCAAAATGGCCCAGGACAAAATAGCTCAAGACGAAATAGCCCCGACGAAATAGCCCCCAAAATATCGCCCCGACAAACGAACAGTGGTGAGAAGATTTATATTAATAAAATCAACGAAACATGAATGGAAAAAAACGCGAGTAAGATATTATAGAAATATTAATAATTGACAATGTCAATGGTTAAAAAACTTCGAAGGTAAAACAAGCTACTAAATCAAAATTTATAGGTGCAATGATCTAAAAGACGTAGGCCTAATTATTGATTTAAGTTATCTTACAGTCTTAGAAATTGTCAGTGTTAATGTATCGGCGTATATAAGCATCGAAATAAGCTACCAAATCGAAAACCTAATTTATTTAGCCATTTAGGGCTTTAGGCCTAAACGTCTAGGCCCTATATCACGAAGAGACAGGCCTAGGCCTATATGTTCGCTGTATGAATGTTACTTGCGGTCTAAATCGTAAGATTATGAGCGATTCCGCCAAGGTAGACGAGGATGTCTGATTCGCCGTATGTTGGAATGAGAGCAACCAGTCGTCGATTCAGCTGCACGTATTTGGTCTTCGACGCTTCCGGGTTGCGGAACCCAGCGCGAAAACGAGCCTTGTTTTTTTCCACACTGTCCTGCTCCTTCAGAAATTGACACTAATAAGTCATTTATTCCTAATCACTGGCAGATCTAAAGAGATCTAAAGCGTTGCCGCCAAAGAACGCAATGGCTTTTTAAATATTTACGTGACTGAGACTTCACCGTCAACTAATAATTAACATTTACCAATTGACAAATTACGGCTTGATCTAAAATATTCCCGACAAACACGCCGAAGTTGATTCAAGATATAGGTAACGAACTGTACGGGGCTATTTTGTCGGGGCTATTTCGTCTGGAGCTATTTTGTCCTGGGCTATTTTGACGGGGCTATTTCGTCGGGGCTACTTTGACGGGGTATTTTGACTGGATACCGATCAGCATGTATTACCCTCACAATATAAATTTCATTTGACCAGCCTGTGATTCGAACCCATGGCGAAAATCATGAAGAAGAAGAAGAAGAAGATGTTGGTTTGCATATGTATAATGGGTAAAATCCGCGTGTTTAAACAGGCGAAGGCGCGCGATCGTCACCTTAAAGCAGTGATTTCAAGTACTCGTACCGAATAAGAAAGAAATGAAGTAAAAACAGAAATAAAGACAGCGAATACCAAAGAGAGAGCAATGACGTAACAAACAGAATAAGAGACAGCAGATACCAAAGGGACGTACAGTGAGCAGTGACGTACCAAATCGTAGGAGAGACAGCCGAAGCCTAAGAGAAAGAGACATAAAACATTGACGTAACAAACAGAATGAGAGACAGCGGAAGTCAAAGAAAAAGAGAGTAGTGACGTAACAAACATTGGTAGAGAAAAGCGGGTACCAAACAGAGTGAGAAGCAGTGACGTAGAGAGTAGATTGATCCATTGCGGTTACCAAAGAGACAGAGACAGAGACAGAGAGCAATGGACGCAACAAGTAGAAAGAGCTACAGTGGGTGAAAAGGAGAGACAGCAATGACGTAACAAAAAGAGAGACAGCGAAGAGAGAAAGAAAGAAAGCAGTGACGCAACAAACAGAAAGAAAAAGTTCGCGAGTGATAAAGAGAAAGTAATGACGTGAGAAACAGACCAAAGCAATAGACACTTACTAATGTAGGACTAAGTTGATCGCATGTTTACTGCTTTTGATCCCTCGACGACTTTGTAACAAGATGAAACATAACTGAGTGGTAGTTTTTTTTAGATATTAAATAAGTTAGTGAAATTTCTCTCGTTTAGATATTTTTAATAGTGTCTTGAGATTTTATTTCGTTTGCGTAATTTATGTTTTAGTCGAGTAGGCTATAGGTGTCATTAATGGAGACTATAGGCCTAATAGGCCCTATTCAATGTGAATTATATCATTGATGAATAGCATGGTCTAATGTTTGAAGTGATATGATATATTTAGAGGCATTTGCGCGGATCTACAGATAACAGCGTTTATAAGTTTCATACGGTTCTATTGTTTTATTCTGAGCGCTACTGATGAATTTTTCCTGAAGTAGGCGTTTGCAAATTTTCATTTATGTCATGTTATGTAGATATGCCCGTGTCGTTTTTCTCTTTTCATGGCGTCAATCCTCTTAAGTCTAGTGCTCGACGATCAAAGCATGCCGTGGATTCAAGTGCTTACTGCAATCAGTTTGTGAACTGTGAAAAAATAGCTGAACAATCTGAAGATGGAACACAGGCATAATATGCGTAATCGTCTCGCAACGCTTTGGCCTGATCGTCATTAATTTTATTTTCTGACTATTAGCCACATCGACCGTGTTTTCACTGCACTAGACAATATATGTTTGGGAGGTCTAGATCCACCGAGTATCTGCTGCTACTCGCAGTGGCAAATGCGCTTGAGTCTCCTCCTATCCATGGAACCTCTCTGAATATGGAGCTGCTTTGAAGCGATGTTTGCATTATACCTATTATGCGATGCTTGCAATAGATCTGGTCCAATGAAGCTGTCACGCGTGGTCGCAGAGTAGCGATTGAGCAGATGGAATGGGGGCTGAATATCATAATCAATGCTGTTTGAACACGAACCGTTATTTAGGATCACTTGGCGTTATGACATTTCAACATATAGGATCAACACATCTATTACGTCGACAAAATTAACTCTCGGACACATGCGAACATCAAAGGTTTTCCCCTATGTATGATCAGGAACTTTGGCCCTTTTCTCAGTCCCGGTTTGTTCCAACTTTATTTATAAAGCGACGAAGGTTGTTTACACGTCTGTATAAATATATCTTTTCAGATGCGTTGTTGAATGCGTTTTGATCCGAAGCACAAATACGACTGCATTGTACGTGGTCCGTTGTTCAAAGATCAGACCTCACCCTTCGTAGCATTGCCCTATTTACCTGTGGAATCGACCCAACTTCAATCAATCAATCAATCAATCAATTTTTATTGTAACGATATAACATACATCAGTTCAAAATTATGTTACAAGAAAACGTTGACAAAGGGAAGGCCCAGAAGGGATGGAAATCCCGCTAATAGGGACACCCAATTTTGGTAGTTAATTACGTTGAAGATAGAGGTTCGATTGAGATACACAGTGATAAGCTTAACTAAGTGATTAAACAGAGGTATTCATAAGCATACAAAAACAGTGAACAGTGATTTGATTATGAACATTATAGTCTTAGATTAACAGTTGCAAGACAGCATGTAATCCAGTTTAAATCAGTCCATGGATTGTCATTAATTAATCCATCCGTTAATTGAGAACGTAATAGTTTTTTAAAAAGATGAAGATTTGGGACCAGTTGAATATTTGTGGGAACACAGCTCCAGATCAGAGGACCATTGTATTTAGTTGAGAAACGGCGAATATTTGATCTAGCAAAAATAGTGCGACAGGATTTTGCTGCTCTGGTATTATGAAAGTGATATTCAGCACCAATGTTGTAATAGTGAGTAAACCTTGGGGGTAAGAGGGCATGGGTGAATTGATACATAAAGATGGCTGTCTGAAAGTATCTTATTTGATGGAATTTGAGCAGTTTAAGTTCTATAAAAATAGGGTCAGTATGTGAACAGTAAGGTACCCCAGCAATTATTCGGATTGCTCTTTTCTGTAGCGTCACCAGTTTTTTTTACTCTGGATTCATACGTAGAAGCCCATATCATGTTACAGAACATTAAGTACGGATAAATTAAAGAGTAATATAAAGTAAGGCGAATACAGAGGGGAAGTAAAAATGATGCTCGACCAAGTATTCCAACATTTTTTGCAACCTTGGCCGTTATAATTCCATAACCATAACCATAACCATAAGTTTTATTACTTCGCACAGTATCATAATATGCAGTAACAGAAATTCAGTATAAAATTTTAATAGAAAACAGATAAATTAATTAGTTTCCAATGGAAGTAAAGGGAGAGAAACCCTTAAGGGACCTGGGCCCCGCTATCAGGGTTACCCTTGTACATAAAAAATAACGGCAACTGGCATAACATTGTAACACTAGACATTTTGGACTTAACTAGTTAACTAAACATCGAAGTAATATCAGATAAGTTGTCATCATCAAAACCTAGTGCGCATTTAAGGATAAATGTGTTCTTTCCACGTTAGATGACTACCAACAACTACACCAAGGAACCTTGTGGAATTTTCTTGAGAGATTGGAATATCGTTTATGTTTACTAATGCAGCAATATTTTGGGGGCACATTTTCCTGTGGGATCTAAATATAATAAAATTTGTTTTTTGCAAATTTAAGGAAAGCTTATTTGCAGTAAACCAATCCGCCACTGCCATCAACTCAGCGTTAACAGTCTGGATTAGAGATTGGTAGGATCTATTAGAGTAAAAAAACATTTGTATCATCGGCAAATAAATGAAGGATAGAATAGAGGAGGTGCTGGGGAGGTCATTTACATACACAAGGAAAAGTAGGGCCCCAAGAATTGATCCTTGGGGAACCCCATATTTAATTAATTCAAAGTGAGATATAATACCGTTGATAGATACACATTGGGAACGATTAGTAAGATAACTCTTAAACCAGTCCAACTGAATCCCTCTAATTCCGTAAGTTGTTAATTTTTGAATTAGAATTTTGTGATTTACAGCATCAAAAGCCTTAGCAATGTCAAAGAATATACCAATGGAGTATTCATTTTTTTCAAAGGAAGTAGAAATTTTTTCATACATCTCCATTAGGGCCATGGACGGTGAAAGGCCAGCCCGAAAACCATATTGAGACGGTCCCAAACTGTTAATCTTTACAAGAAATGTATTAAGTCTGTCATACATAATCTTTTCATAATATTTTGAAAAAATTGGGAGGATAGAAATTGGTCGGTAATTTGTTGGGTCATCCTTTTCACCCTTTTTAAAAATTGGTATAACTTTTGCTATCTTGATTTTCTGAGGAACAACACCTGAGGTTTATAATTTCGGCTAGTAGGCCTACAGGGGCAATGAACGAAAAGGAGGCAGTAAAAATTTTAGGATTTAGATCATCAATACCAGTGCTATGCGTAGGGTGGAAGGAATGGCTAAGCATGAGTAGCTCCTCTGCAGTGGTAGGAATTACTCCAAAGGAGCAAGGGAGAGGAGGGTTTAAATATTTACTAAATGAATTTATAGATGGCTTAATTTTATCAGATAAAGTTTGAGCAATATTTGAAAAATACTCATTAAAAATATTTGCTATGTCATAGGAATTTGTAGTATTAGTTCCATTAGTTTTAAGAGATTCTATTTTGACATTTTGTTCATCCTTTTTAATACCGGTAATGGAACGTATAAGAGTCCATATGTTTCTAATGTTATTTCGATTCTTATTGAATTCAAATATGTAATGTAACTTTGAACATACTACGTATGTCGATATATATAAGCTTATGTTACCACTACCATAGCGATTTGTTACCACTTACCATATCGATATGCTACCATTTACCATGCTGACTTAAGTCGCGTATATAGGCCTACATTCTCCAGAGCTATGTCTTTCTCGCCTCAAAGAACTGTTGTTATGGCGAAGGCCATAATTTATAATCATTCACTTTGTTCGCTGTATTAATACTGCTCCACTATGCACCAGTCAATGGAAGCGAGCTTCCTTTCGTTAACTAAAGGAAACGAGATTTTACTGACTGCAAGGCATTCCGTCCAAAGCACGCATTTTTCTGTGACTTGTATCGGAAATTAATGTTCAAGGCAACGTCGCGTCCGCATGCAAAGAGATGTCACAGGTCGACGATGCATTGTCAACTGTCAGCGTCCATTGTTGGCGTCGGCTTTGTTCCGTCGGCTAATGCACTTTTGCAATACGCCGCCTACTGTCACGTATCAGTCGTCGGAGATCGAGATAGAGAAACCGCTGCCCAGGAGACCTCGTCTCTGGTTTCAGACGACAGACGCAGTTTAAGCCACTGCTCGGAACTACATCGACATATAGACGACATGCGGACATTTCAATGATACAACAAGCAACCATTACTAGGCTAATCCTCATCTGTAAGTTCGTTTCCGTATGGATTGCATGACGTGTACATGTAGGTCTATCAGATCCCTCTTTTCTCTGGTTTCTAAAACTATATATATATATATGGCTTACGTGCAGGGGCGGATCCAGAAGGTCTGTCAGGGGTGGGCCAAAAATTTTTACATACCTACCATCTCCCAAAAAAAGTTGATGACCTTTTTTTTAGTCATTAACCTTTTAACTGTCTTTCAGTCTACATGACCCACGTCCTGTGTACATTTTACTCATCCACGCCTACGGGGGGGGGGGGGGAGGGCACGCCTGTGTAAACATCATAAAACGCCCATAAAACGCCTGTGTAAATAAAGAAAAATTTCAAATGGGGGGCCATGGCCGGATTGCCCCCCACCCCTGGATCCGCCCCTGCCTACGTGTAAGGGCATTTAATGGACTTAATAATTGGTCTAGAGTATTTTATTTTTGATTGTCAATTAGGTAAAACTGTAGCGCTTATAAGCTCTTTGATGATTCTATAAATAGGCGAATGAAGAGCTTGATTATGCCAATAATTATGTAATCGTACGAATAGATCTAAACCTAAACCTAAACACTTATTAATAACTTAATGAGCATGTATCTAAAATATGCTATGAAAATTATGTATTCGTGCTTTCGCATTTGCGACTCGCGTTCGAAACTCATCTCCGTCATGTGATAGGCCTAATATGGATAGGCCTATAGATCGCATTATCTGATCTTGCGAAGCGTCGTATGTCATCGCATTTCATACAAGTGGCCCCGAAATCCATTACCACCATATATTTGAACCTAACCATGATAATTTATAGTTTCTGTAAACCTTGTATACAGTTGTACAGCCTGCATTTGATTAACCTATACTATGCTAATATTTAACCTATTGGTTAATTAGAAAAAACTGGGATAAGTTCTGCATGTACTCATATACTACCTTACATAGGAGTACATGACCCATGACAGTAGGCTACCCTCTTTCACGTACAGCTCGGATCAGCTGCGTGCGCTTTCTTCTTGTCCTTCTCGTATTTCGCGCTGTACGAGGAAAATCCTATTCTCCTGTCGAATCTGGCGACCGACTGCTGGTCGACCTAAACCAGCTTCCCTCCCGTCGGCACCCGCTGATGGCTTGTCCTCGACTGCTCCCCTATCTGGCCTCCGCTTAGCTACGTGGAACGTTCGCTCGATCCGAAATAAACACGTCGCTGTTGCTGACACGATACTCGCTGAAAACCTCGATCTACTCCTCATCACAGAGTCCTGGCACAGCTCCTCATCTGACGTGGCGGTACGCAGATCTGCCCCGCCGGGCTATTCGTGCATTGACTGCCCGAGGGCTGATGTTCGGGACGGTGATGGACGTGGTGGAGGGCTCATCATCTACCATCGCGCAGCTCTACCAACGCGAAGGGTCACACTCCCAGACCCTCCCACGACCTTCGAGGCTCTGGTTGTCTCTGTCGCTTCGCCTCATGGCCCACTGACTATCATTGATGTCTACCGTCCGGGGTCTGAACCGCCGTCAACAGCCTTCTTTGGAGAGTTTGCGGCGCTACTTGAACAATTCGCGCTGCACAACACCCAGCTGGTCATCGCTGGTGACATCAACCTTCACCTTGAGGACCCGGAACTGCTGGAGACAAAGGAGTTCGCACTTATCGCGGAACAGTTTGGGCTGGTGCAGCGAGTCGCTGAACCGACACATCGACTGGGCGGCTGGCTTGATGTTTTAATTACGCGAGACGACTGTCAGCTAAGTGACCTTACAGTCCACCCACCAACCATATCGGATCACGGTCTTGTAATTGCCGTGGTCCCATTCCTCCATGAGACTCCGATGCATGTCGAGGGACAGTTCAGATGCTGGAAGTCGATGGATCGTGCTACCTTCTGTGAGGCCCTCCTTTCCGTCCCAGCTTTCGCTGATCCATCCTCCCTCTCTGACGCCTCGACCTCTGACCTCTTTGAAATCTACGAGACAACGGTAGCCGATATCGTCAACACCTTGCTTCCAGCTCGTACTGCAAAGGCGCGCCGCTCGGTGCTGACACCATGGTTTGACGCTGAGTGCCGTGCTTATCGACGGCATGCCCGCCGCTTGGAAAGACACTACCGGAGAACTAAGGCCTCTACTGACCGTGCTACCTGGATACGATACGTCCGTGAAATGCACCGTCGTTACAAAGAAAAAGAGCGGAGCTACTGGGAGAACAAGATTGCCCAGAACTCCGGAGAACCAAGGAAACTCTGGTCGACTTTCAATGATATCCTGGGTCGAGCGCGCTCTGGTTCCAGCCCGGCTGCATCGCACTTCACAGCCGATGCCTTCCTTAAGGCCTTCATGGGTAAAGTGAGTTCGGTCCGCGAGGCTACGGCTGACAGCCCACCACCGGTCTTTCCACCTACGAGCTGTGATCTTCCGTCTCTGGGCCCAATTACCAGTGCTGAGCTCCGTCAAATCATACTTACATCAGCGCCGAAAACCTGTGAACTGGATCCACTCCCATCATTCATCCTGCAAGAGACCCTTGATGTCTTCCTACCGTTTCTTACGGTTCTATGTAATCGCTCCCTTCAAGAGGGAATTCTTCCTGCTAGCCAAAAGAAGTCCATCGTGGTTCCAGTGATTAAAGCGGAAGGACTCGACACTACTGAGCCAACTAATTTTAGGCCAATAGCAAATGTCTCATTCTTATCTAAAATAATTGAAAAGATTGTTGCCGCACAGCTCATGTGCTACCTTGACAAAAATGGTCTCCTCCCCACTTTCCAGTCCGGTTTCCGTAAGGGCCACTCCACAGAAACCTTGTTGGTCCGCCTGCTATCTGACATATATGGAGCCATTGATAGATCTCAGGTCACTCTCCTTGCGCTGTTTGATGTGAGTGCCGCGTTCGACACTGTTGATCACGACATTCTCTTGCAGCGCCTATCCACTTCTTTTGGCTTCTCTGGCAATGTTCTTGATTGGCTTACCTCCTTTCTGCACGACCGCTCCTTCATGGTCGTCCACGGATCCACTAGGTCTCCTTGGGTCCCTGCTCCATTTGGCCTGCCTCAGGGCTCTGTCCTTGGCCCCCTTCTTTACATAATCTACACTGCCGACCTAGGGTCCCTGCTGGCGGCTGGGTCGGTCCTTAGCCAGTCCTATGCTGACGACCTGCAAGCCTATATACACTGCCCGGCTGTCCGCGCTGTTGCAGCGGTGGAAACCATGACCCATGCCATGGAGTCCCTGCAGGCCTGGATGTCCTCAAACCGCCTGCGGCTAAACCCCGCCAAGACGCAGTTTATATGGCTTGGCACTCCCCAGCAGCTCTGTAAAATAGATCTGTCTTCTCTTGCCTTGCAATTCCCACACCTTGCTTTCTCGACCTCGGTCCGGGACTTGGGAGTCATCCTGGACCAGGAACTTGCATTCACGCGGCACATAAATCTTCTCTCCCGCAGTTGCTATTACCAGCTCCGGCAACTCAAGGTGATCTCCCGTTCTTTGTCTCCCGGTGCAGCTTCCACGCTTGTCCATGCTTTTGTTGTTTCTCGATTGGACTACTGCAGTGCCATATATGATGGACTCCCGGCCTGCCGGATTGAGTCCCTGAACAGAATCCTGCGTACTGCTGCCCGCCTTGTAGGCCGCATCCCCAAGTTTGGCAGAGTGTCTGCGTATATGAGGGATGTCCTCCACTGGCTCCCCTACCCACAGCGCATCACTTACCGAATCTCTGCCTTGGTCCGGCGGTGCTTTGAAGGTTTGGCCCCTCCATACCTGCGGGAGCTCTGCTGTCCCACCTCATGCTCGCAGCGCCGTTCCTCTCTCCGCTCAGCTGCGCAGGCTGAACTTGTTGTTCCCCGCGTGCGGACAACCATACGGCAGCGCCGTGCCTTCTCTGTGGCTGCCCCCATGACCTGGAATGGGCTTCCTACCAAGCTCCGTCAATTACCGATTGGTCATTTCACCCTGTTTCTTACTGTCCTCAAAACTGCGTTATTTGACCGTGGTTGGGCTGGGAGTGCTCCTGAGTAGGCAATCTTGAAGGGGCGCTATATAAAACTACTTTAATAATAATAATAATAATACGAACCAAAAAGCAAATGTAGGCTATAAGTGAATTTACAACGTCTGTCCACAAGGCTGAGTCGTCTCAACTTCTTTCTCTTGACCTCAGAGTCCGTACATTTCAATTCCTCGTGGCCAATTCGTCATAAAAATAAATTAGAGGCTCCATTTAAGCCAGCTGCTTAGTTGCGCATTCCACCTACAATGGCTAATATTCAACGAACTAACGGACTCTGTCTGTGCAAACGCAGTAACGCACGTTGGTGACTCTCACTTATACGCAATCAGACGATCAGTAAATTCCAATTTGGTTTTCGCATGAACAGAATACAGAAGACCTGCAATTGGCCGGCTTGGAACTAAATGAAGAGTTTCTTAATTATGTCGATCCGCAATCGTACTGGTTTCAGACGCCAGGTGTAGTTTTATCCAGTGCAATAATACTAGAGTTCCGAACGCGCGAGATTACCAGCACTTCTGCACCGGCGACGGCAAAGATTACCGACGGCAGTGACAACAACGCCATCAAAGGCTTTGGTTAAATCACGCAAGACCGGGGATAACGGCTGTTGAATTGCAGGGCTTGTCTGTCATTAAGAAGAGACTCCAACCTGAGTTTAAGATACATCTGCACAGCGGAATTTCTTTCGGTGTCCGAAATGAGTGAATTTACTCCGATCATATAGAGGAACTGCCGTCGGAGATGCGCACAGACCATAGAAATTATACCAATACAGACCACAGAAATAAAACGTCTACGACCAGTGGTCTCTCTCATTATAGCTACTAATACTACTGGAGAGTGTCGCACAAATGCAGTTAATATGACCTATATATATAGTAGGCATCAATGACAAATCGTCTAGCTGTAATAAGCCTATGGACAGAATATTTGCAAAGAAATTATCCACGCTACCTCTATGACTTAGTGCACAATTCAAGGATCGGGTCATGCGCCAATTGCTCATAAAAATGAAAATGGTAAAAAAATTGGCAATGAATAGCCTACCTAACGGCTTTGACCGAGGCTTACCATCGGTTTACGACTGCTGACTACCTGAAGCGACAATCAACTTGCGCCTTGTGCACTGTTTAAGCCATTAGTTTAGATTACTCTGCGTGCAATTGCGGAAACCGCGTATACGCGAAAGCTTGAGGCTAGAGGTAGGCTATATAAGACAATTGTGTGGTATTTTATTGCAGATATAAGCCTGGAACGGATGATCGGTTAGATAAACCTGACAAGAACTTTGATTTTGGTGGAATTTTATCATAAATATGAGTGCTGCATTTTCGCTAATCCAATTAATTCTCGGTTTATTGATTTTTTAGTGACCACTGGCTACAGTTTTCGCTGCTAATTATTACTCTGCTTCAACTCCGCCAAAACTGAAAATTGCTTATCATTTGAACGTGCCATATAATTCATTTCAGGCCTACTAATGTACATAAAGCGAGTTTCCTCATTGATCGAGATCATAATTATTCTCCATGCATAATATTTGTCATGTACTTAACCCGTACGTCCCACTGCGTAACCCCTATAGGGCCTAGTGTAGGCCCTACCGAGTGCTTTTGGTCTCATTCGCTGGAGGCTGTCGTAAGTAGCCATGATTACCAGAACTCTGCAATAATTGGATCTATAATATATTTAGTATGATCCCTGTGCTAGAACCCAATCAAGATGCATGCTTCATGTTACGGACCGTCACGTTAAGAGGACCGACGCGAGCTCCCGTCCAGTAGCCGATCCGCTTCCTCGCAAGCCCTCGTGTTCACTCGAAATGTAGGGCCTACTTACTCTGATATTGATATCTGATCGAGTCTCCAATCTTTGTCTGTACGTCTTGCTTTTGCTACGGTGACGCGTCCACCGCACACGCAGCACTCCTACTCGAAATCCTCTGACTCTGAAAACAATTAACCTGCAGTGATGACATATTATATCACTCACATTAATTGGCTGTCGCACCGAAAAACTGGGTGACGCAGAAACCTTTGCCGTGATTGGTTCGTTTCAGGCCGAGCTCTACTGCTTAACTCGACTGACTTGGCGCCGACCAAGGTTTCTCCACTAGCGCCAGTGGAAAATCTTGGCGCCGACAATCCGCGGCAGCGAGATGTGGAGAGAAATGTTGAAGTGTGTTGTGGCGGAACAGCGAGGAATCCGAGGATGACGATGACATATTTAGGATCGTCTAACAAATTTAAAAGGCGTGCGATCGATACCAGCGGGCAGTCAGCCCATGGACGGAAAGATAATGCGTCCCTTCTTTCTTTGCTTTCTTAAGGAAACTCCGCCACTGCTTGTACCCTGGAAGTGCCAGTCCCAAGCCTGAATAAAGGAGGAGGGCGACTTAATCATCTCTGTCATGACAAAGTGTCGTTAAACAGCAACTAACCTTCCTTAAGGACAGCTAGCTCATACCTGCTCTTTCCTTCCTAAGGCAGAGCTCACTGCTCATTGATGTCGAAGGTCTACCCATTTTTCTCCTTAATTTCCTTAAGGATGAGAATAGGATCTATCTAAGACCTTGAATCCTTGATGCTTTATTCTCGACATGAGAACTTCCTTCCTCTTATCGGCGATTCGTATACCGCGGACGAATCAGTTAAAGCCCACGCTGTGCACTGCGACATAGGCAAAAATGGTTATGTTCGGTTGGGTTGCAACGCCTCCAATCAAGCGACTTCTGAAGCCCAACATGACCACAATTTCGGCTTTAACACATTACGTCCGCCGTCCGTTGAAAGCGAAAAGAGCCAAAGCCAATTAACGCTCTGTCCGACCCATGTTGCGTCTTGGGAATATTTTAGAGAATAAGGAAAGGCTTCGTATGCGACAAGTCTACGTACGTTGCGTTTAATGGACGCGAAAGAGTCGCTCGGGTCTAAAGGGATAATTCAATCACTGTAATTTTGTTTGCTTCAAAGCTTATTTTCCGCTCAAAGGCTGCAGCCAGCGCCCTGAATGCAAGATACGTCGTTTAATAGCCTTATGCCAAAGATCGATCTCTAACACCGAAACACTTAGTCAATGCCTTTAGAATGTACACTCGCAGCAACGACACTTCGAACTGCTGATTGATTTTTGACAGAGCAATTGATCGATTGATTGATTTTCTATGAGATCGCTATAAATTCCAGTGCAAGGAAATAGTGCAAACCATACCCAAGACGGACCGCAGCGGGGAATTCGGCAATGCCATCCCATACGCTTTCTGGGGCGAAACTTACGCACACCCCGGCAGTGGCTTCTAACCTCCACCCCCACCTGGAATGGGAGAACAAATCCTCCCACTCTGGCCGACTTATATAAAAGAGGCTCAGAAGTCACTCAGAACTCAATATTAATTTATTATATATACATCAGCATCATGCATGGTAAACACCTGATTTCTGGCAACCGTGGGAGATAGCTCTCCCTACTCCCTCCCCATTGGAATACTCCAATGCATCCCCATCCCAAACCCAAAAGTAGCTTTATACTTGCGATGAACATCATCACTGTAGGCTAAAATATGCGCATGGCTTAAGCGTGGAAGTAGGACTATACTGCAGAGCACAGTTACACGCATACCCACGTGTGAACGTAAAACACGATTAGGACCACACTTTAAATTTAGCAAATTTTTCAAGCAGTCCCTTGAGCTAACTATACGAGGTTGTCATGGGTAAGAAGTGTTAGCGATTTAATTTTTCTTAGCCTCTCCCTCGCTGTCTGATCTTCCTACCGGCTGTCTGTACAGTCAATATATTGCTAATTTTTTAGAGGTCTCAGTGGTTTTGTTCTCACGGAGATTTGAACCCCGAACTGACCTCTTTGGCTTTTCTATCCTAACGATTGCCACAGAACTGTAACAAGAACAGACTGGTGCATAAATAGAGCGCTGCACAGATGAAAAAGAAACATGTAGTTATTCAGTAAGAAAGACTCATTAAAGGACTTTCGGATATTTTATGTCATGGCCTTGCTATATTTCCTGTTGCTAATATATTCAAGGTTATGACGTTATTTTTGTGAATCAGAATTGAGAGCACGTACTTGGCTAATAAAAGTGGGATCAAACCTCCAGAGGATATCTCGACTCCTTCGCAGGCTTGTGATTGGAATCCATAGTGTGTAGCGTCTGGAATTCCAGGACGCTGGCATGGGATTAATTCCCCCAGCAGCCACGTCGTATGTAAGACAGTTGAACCCATATGACAATGTTCCAATGGAACTTCATATGTCCTAGCATATGGGGGCCATATGTAGGGCATATGAAGTCTATATGAGAACATTGTCATGTATGATTAATATACTCCACAAATGAATATGCTGTTGGAATTACTTCGACACCCGTAACTACACTATAGGCTAAACGTATAAACTATAAAGTAAGGCAATATATTATTATTAGACCAGTTCCAAAGCATCATACCAACCACGTAAAGATGCCCTGCTCAATAAATTCAAATATACGATATATTTAAGTAAATACATAGGTCCTACTTTGGGCCTAAACACGAAACACGTACCCGGTCTTGCATAAGCTTGCAGAAATTAGTTGTAGGCCCTATATAGTATATAGGGGCCTATATAATTATATGGCTCCTGTAACACTGTTCCCGTGAGTTTATTACTGTTGTATGGAAATCGTTACAAGTGCAGCTTGTTTTAAGTGCGCACCATCAGTTCATTACACACATAGGCGTAATTTGTGGGGGGTACGAGGGGTACCCGTACCCCCCACTTTTTGGACTGGGGGTACCGTACCCCCCACTTTTTGAGCAATTCCAGTCAATATTTGATTCTTGTGCCTTACTAGAGATCGTAGTCTCCGCCTTGCTTCATGTATGTAAGAAATTGGTACCCCCCACTTTTTAGACCAAAGTTACGCCCCTGATTACACATCGGTGCTTTAGACATCGGTGCAATAGATGTGCATCAGAAACCGGCGCTATAGAAGTTACTAAACTCAAATTACAATACGTTAAGTTCTATCCAGCATTCTAACAGTGGATATGTCGCACTTGTTCTGCGATATCCGGAATTGGATTTCTAATGACACTTAATGTGGCGTCGGGCGTATTACTATACATTACAGTTAGTAACGCTTTTTTCTTACCTTAAGATGGTCAAACGACGTGAATGCTGAGCTGACGAACTCTGATTTGTCCCGTGGTGCATGGGTCACTTCTACTGACCGTCTATCTGACCACGGTCACTGTAAGCTGCTTTTAAGGATCGAGTCACAAGCGGGACGCGAGCAGGCCAATCATCGATGCAGCGACAGAGCGATATATATATATATATATATATATATATATATATATGTATATATGTATGTGTATATATATATATATATACAGTATATGGATAGACAAAGGAGCGGGCGAAAGATGCGGTGGCGGAACCGAGGCCGCAGGCGTTCATGTGCTATGTGCCGTGTGCGAGTCCGTGCGTGTGCGAGGTTCTGTGCCCAACAAAAAAAGCTTATCCGGGGCTTTAGTAATCTATTTTCGAATCTTAGGACTTCTATAGCTATGTTACAATAGGCTAATGCAAAAGATACCAATCGATGGTCGCTTCGAACTGCAGTCTACACTACACTAGCCAATCCGTTGCATGGGGAAGTATACGTTCAGGAACTTCAGGTGAAATCCAGCAATCCATAGAGACCGGAAGACACTGCAGGATGAGCAAATCGAATCCCATAAATCTTACTCCCACATTATATATATATATATATCTATGTATATGTTGAAGGTGTGTCTGCGCTTCGGCGTGAAAACACCGACTACGCTCGGTCTTGGTTTTCTTATATTATCTCAGTTCTGAAGCTTTCATTTCTTCTTTATTTCGACAGTTTGAGCGCCTCTGAGTAGTCGCCTTGAAGGGGCACTATATAAATTTCGTTGATTGATTGATATATATATATATGTATATATATATATATATATATATATATATATATATATATATATATTAAACAACATAATAACCGATGTACGTCCGTCTGTCTGTCTGTCTACACTGTCTGTCTGTCTGTCCCGTAACAAACACTATTGTGACGTCACTATGCTGCCGCCTTGGCAACGGCTGTCTTGACGACGGCTATAGGCCTATAATATGACGTCATAATATAACGGGGAAGTAAGCTTAATTGTTATCACTGCAATAATAATTGTTTTATATATACCGTGATTTTTCACGGGTTACAGCTGTATATATATATTAATATAGTTTCCCTATATGCAAATTTGTCCGTCGTATGACGCTACGTCACAGACGGCTTCTGTTCTACTGTGAAACCGTTTGTGACGTCAGTACTGCCGTCTTGACGACGGTCGTCTTGACGACGGTCGTCTTGACGACGGCGATCAGAGCATTTTAACCAACCATACATATAATAGGCCTATAATGATACACTGTCGTCACGTCATAATTATGACGGGCAAATACACTAGTATATATATAGGCCCATATTGGCCTAGTGTCAATCCCGCAGCGCAACTTAACGATTCGTCGCCTAATGCGATTAATCAAATGACCTTTTTATACCTAAACCTCTATAGTACTTAAACCTACTTTATCATCATCGTCATCGTTGTCATCATCATTTTTATTATCGTCGTCTCATTATCACCATCTTCTTCGTTTTCACCATCGTCATCATCAGTACTGTCTTCATCTTCGTTTTCGTTGTCGTCATCATCATTGTAGCCGTCTCAGCATCACATCTCCTTCCTTTGATCGTCGTTGTCACCATCATCATCATCGTCGTTCATCATCATCATCATCATCGTCGTCGTTCATCATCATCATCATCATCATCATCATCATCATCATCATCGTCGTCGTCGTCGTCGTCGTCGTCGTCGTTCATCATCATCATCGTCGTCGTCGTCGTCTTCATCATCATCGTCATCATGCATCCATTAGTTCCCTATCTATCTATCGGACTCATTCTGTCGGATGGTAGCATGATCACTATACTTATCACTGATTGTCTATATTCTGCAGCGTCTGCATCTAAGTTTCGATGCCGGATACGTTATATATTAGCCTAGACTGCTGAGTGGTTCTGTGTTGAGAGTTGCATAGACTGATATAGACTTAAAAGCTGTAAAGGTCGAGAGGACGGTGCTGTACGTCGTATTCGTGTTCTGTCTGGACGGATTCTTAAGCCCCAGGTACACGTACGCTTCACGTGACTAATGAAGCTTGCGGAAATCAGGGATTCTCTGTTTAAGTCTACTTTATCCCTCTTACCTTATCATGTAATTATCTCGGCTTATCTTTTGTCCACATCATAACCTATCGATGTCACTTGAAGCCTTGCACTCAAGTAACGTCATTCCTTCCATTCCGTGTCTCGTGCCCTGCAGAGGGCCGTGTATGCCATCAGATACATTTATGTCGTCGTATCACAAATCACGAAATGTTGTCTTAGCTGCGCTCGAATACCATTGTGCGTCAAACCGCAAGCAGCGATATTTGCCTGCGTTTGCAGATACGTACATATATCTTGTAATAATGTGCATTTAGGCAGCGGCTGCAACAGGTCTTGTATCTTGCAATGAATAGGGCCTATACGTATACGATGACACGTCCGTGGTTTTCAAGAGGCTATATATATACATATATATATATATATACATATATATATATATATACATAATATATATATATATATATATATATATATACGATGACACGTCCGTGGCTTTCAAGAGGCTACATATTTGCTTTAGACGTTTGACACTGCGCTCTTTTTATGGTGAAACTGATTATTAGCCTAAATAATATTCCGGTTAAGAAATATCGTTCGCCATTATTTTTCCAGATCGCTGCTTTGAATTCGTCTTTTGAAACTATCACAACTGCAGCGTCGCACGTTGAAGATTTGGTGAGAATTTGCCAAGATTTCCCTATTGGCTTCTTAGGCCTATATGCTACACATGGACTCAAACGTAGGACATAATTATGAAGCCCACGTGTGGTTATTATGTCTCACCCATAGGCGATAATAGGCGTAATTTGTAATTTGTACCATACCCCCACCTTTTAAACAATGCCCACGTGAGATTGACATTTCTATACAAGACCCTTTGGGGCCCATAAAAAATTAATGAGAATACTGGCAGGGTAATTTGTCCAAAATGGTCTCCAGGCGAAAAGCGAAAGCGGAGAAGAAATTGGTACCCCCACTTTTTAGGCCAAAGTTACACCCATGGTCTCACCATATTCATTCATTCATTCATTCATTCATATCGGACATTTCTGTACCGCCTCTCCGAGAAGAATACTCAGATGTGCACCCGATTCCAGCGCGGTTGAGAAGAGTAGTCTTAAGGTGAGAAAGGAACACAGGGGAATTGGTTCCGGGAGCAAGCGAAGCGCCAGAGAGGGGCTATTCCAGGTCGAAGGCGGCCCATAGGCGCATCCACCCTTTGGGACCCATGGGACTCGTCCCCCAACTCTCGAGCAGGTTGGGACGGTCCCCCTCCAACTTTTGCCAACTGTTGTTAATAAACTGTTCAATAGGGATTGGAATGTTGACAAAACAAATGACATTCGAGAATACTACGTAGGGGCCTACTTGATTCCCAACAGTTCCTAAACTTTATTCAAACTTGCAGCATCTTATGACTGACAGTGTTGCAGATCGTCGGATTGGAAGCATGCACGTGACAAATTTAGTAAGCATGAACGATATGTTAGCCATCGATTTGCATGTTCTGTTAGCCCAACAACGTCCTGGTGTACAGGTAGCGGCAAAGATTAATATCCAGCTTGCCACTGAACAGGCACTGGCACGGAAAGTTCTAACAGCAATTATCAGCTCAGTGAATTGTCTGGCTCGTCAGGCTATTTCCTTGCGTCGTCACGAGCATGACGATGGAAATTTAATACAACTACTTCGTTTGAGACAATGAAACAACAAGGATCTGTCGACATGGACGAATTCCGGTCGCTTCAAAACCTTCACCAGTTGGGCCATGTTCTAATTAATAGTTGTTTTTGCAACTATTGGTGCAGAATGAACTGCTGGAATTTGCAGCTCTACAGATACTGCTGAAGGTTGGTGACAACATCCGCAATTCTGGAATGTTTTCTATCATTTGCCGTGGCTGGGCTGAGAGCGCTTCTGAGTAGGTTTCTTGAAGGTGCGCTATATTAAATTTTTGAATGAATGAATGAATGAATCATTGTTGATGGCACCTCGGACATGACATCCATTGAACAAGAGCCTATCTAGACCTATTCGTTACGTCACTGCCAAATTGCGTCTTCGGGAGTTTGTTGGGTTTCTACAACTTTAGTGAAGGAACTGATGCGTAGAAGGTCAAAAATATGATCTGTAACGTAGGCCTATTGCTGAGGTTTCAACTTCCGGTGACCGGACAATTCGGAGCCGGACAATTCGGCGCGGACAATTCGGCGCGGACAATTCGGCGTGGACAATTCGTCGCGGGACAATTCGTCGCGGAAAATTGGAAAGTCTCTCTCGCAGGACAATTCGGCGCGGACAATTCGGCGCAGGACAATTCGTCGCGGGACAATTCGTCGCGGGACAATTCGTCGCGGGAATTTTATATAATATAAAATATTATCGCGGAAAATTTAATTTCAAAATTGAAGTAGGAGTAATTGAAACACATGATATAATTGATGAAATTAATCAGTTCTGCTTGATTAGCTGTCGTCGATTTATTGGGGGTATATCGCACATTTGATTTAGTTAAGTGTAACTATTGGATTTCATATAAGAGTGTCTATATTCATACAATTTCGGACAGGATTATCCAAACTATTTTTTGTATTAACATTTAGTTGTATTAGATTAGTTACTTTTGAATTTCATTTTAGAGTGTCCATCAAAACTCGATATTAAATATTCTAATAAACTTGATAATCTACTATTATATTTCACTTGTAATATTGGTGTTTATTTCTATGGTGGCTTCATGAAGCAGTTAGCATTTTATATTTTGCTTAACCGCGCCGAATTGTCCTGCGCCGAATTGTCCGCGCCGAAATGTCCGCGCCGAATTGTCCGCGCCAAATTGTCCGCGCCGAATTGTCCTGCGACGAATTGTCCGCGCCGAATTGTCCGCGCCGAATTGTCCTGCGACGAATTGTCCTAGAACCCAACTTCCTATAGTTCGTTTGAGGAATGCGAAAAAACGACAAATGGTGAAGCAGCGTCTAAGGCACATGGTTTCCCGCAAGTCGTCGATTATGGAAACTTAATCCTAGCGCTGAAGTGCAACTGTCTGTCATCATGCATGTTGAAAATCTGAACAGAGCAGTGCAATGCCGATAAAATAAATGTTCAGGCTAAACTCAAGTCCGCAAGAATTCAATGCAGAATGTTGCTGTAGGCCTATAATTCACTCTTAAACTTTACTTTATTTCGCTTTTAAAAATCCGACTATGGCTCGCAGTAGAAACTATGTAGCCAACACGTGGTATGCGCGTTACTACAGTTGGCAGGATGCTTTACTGCTCGCCTGTGTGGTGGGGTTTTGCGAGCGGGCAAAAAGCGGGAGGCCTTGGAGGGAGTAATACGTAGGCTGGTGCGTCAGTGGTACTTACCTTCATCATCCCCTCATATGAGGCACTTTGTAATAATGCTGACGCTAGTCTCTTTGCTAGTATTTTGCTCAATGCTGCCGCCGATTAAGCACACTCGCTACGCTATACGCCCACAATCCCAAAACCATGAGCTTCCAAGGTATGACAACGTGTCTCAGAAATGCTTCCTCGCTAGGATGCTATACAAATAATTATGCTTTCCAAGATTTGGCTACCATACTCCTCTCCAATCCTCCTTATGTATCACTTAATTTACAGTAATTTCTCTTTTTATATAATTGGTTATATTGTTTGATTATTTGACTGTAATATGTTTACCATGTACAGCGCTGTGCGTTTGCTAGTGCTTCTCAATAAAGAAAATACTTACTTACTTACTTACACGTAGATGGACATTTTTATTTTTAATGCTGCGACTGTATATGGGGTCATTCAACCTGGAACAGTCTTCCCCAGTCCCTCCGCCAAGAGCTTCTTGCCCTCTCTCCTCTTCAGTTCCGTAGACGCTTGAAAAATTCTTTTGTCGGAGCTGGCACTGTTGCGGTTCGAGAGCGCCGCTGATCTGATCGGCGCTATATAAATGTTCGGTTAAAATCACAATTACAATAATACTAGATAATAATTATAATCGTGACGTCATCAGTTGGCTGTGTAAGTCGAAATTTCATACTTGGCGAAGTTGGCGTAAATTATATAAATTCTTCAGCTTATGTAGGCGTTAGAGTTCGATTTCTATATTTATTATTAAGTCAACATCTCATGATTTCGAAGACTTTGTCCATCGAAGCTGAATCGCCCAGGATTCAGGACAGTTTGGTTTGAAATATTTTGTTATCATCATCAGCGATCATCGCGTCCTTTAAAATTTCGCCAAATCATGTTCAATGGCCTATGACGTCATCATTGCCATGACAACGCATTTTCTCTTGCAGGCCGAGCATAACTTATTACCTTATTAGTTCCGTTTGAATAAAATTCTTATCGCTTGAAACAACATAAATGGGAAGCCTACTAAGGGAAACGGAACTTACAATACACTGAAACACAACTAAAAATTTATAGCGCGCTCGATCAAGACAAGTCTGGCACGAGAGCGCGTTGCGCTGCATTCCTAGTCATAGTGCAATGTGAATAGATGAGTTTTAATTTTTATTTAAATTGACCAACTGTTACAGATGTGCATTAACGGACTGAAGTTGGAAGACTTCCATTCTAGGGTCCTGACTCCTGAGACCGAGAAGGCACGACTACCAAACTTCCGGTTGGTGCGAAGTACGGTAAAATCTCCTCGTGTGGCCGAGTCCTTTAGAATTGGAAGCAGAACACGGCGTGACCATGGATGTCATGTACGAGGGAGAGGTTCAATAGTGGAAATCGTACATGAGGAGGGAGCTTTTGAAGGCGATACGGGCGCGGATGGGAAGCTAGTGTAGTTGTTACAGGGTTGGCATGATGTGATCTCTGGGACCAAGGCCTTTCATTAGGCGAGCGGCAATGTGTAGAACCGATGATAGGGGTTGTAGTGTCGATGAAGGCAGACCGGATAGGACAGAGTTGCAGTAGTCAAGGCGAGAGATAACGAGGGCTTGAATGAGAATACGAAGGCAAGTTTCATTTAAGCAACGTTTCACTTGTCGAATTCGGCGAAGCTGGAAGTAGCATGCTGCTCTGGCAACGGAAGAAATGTGTTGAGTCATGTTTAGACTGCAGTCTAACAATACACCGAGATCGCGAATCACATCGGAGGGTGGAATAGAACAGTTTGAGTCGAGGTTGAGGGGTTTCATTAGTTTATTGTCGTCCAGACTGTTTCGACGGTCGAACCAAATGAGTTAATTCTGTTTGAGTGGCATTTAGCTTCAGACGCATAGATGGACATCAGGATTGGATATCACGGACGCATGCCGCGATTTTAATTTTGATGTTACCAAGTTTCTTTCCAGAGAGCTTTAGGCCTATGTAGAGCTGGGTGCCATCAGGTGGATCACGAGATCGTAAATATTGCGAAGCGATGTTAACTATATTGGAGGTGTATAGAATAAGTGGACCGAGAATGGATTCTTGGGGGACGCCGAAGAGGACAGAAAAGATTTTGATGAGCACTCACCTTGTTTAACACTGTGGGACCTCGAGGAAAGGAACGAAGCAATCCACTGAATAGCTAAAGCAGCGACAGGATTTTAAGAAGAATGTACTATGACCCACGCAGTCAAAGGCAGCGGAGAAATCCAATAGTAGTAAAGCTGTGATGAATCTATAGTCAAGGGCCAAGGGAATGTCGTTGCAGACTTTAATGACCACGGTGTATGCTGGGCAAAATTGAAAATATATACATTCATCGGATGGCACCATTCATCGTCATGGGCCTAGGCCTTCTCCTTGCCGCGGATCTGGCCAGCAACCGGCAGAGATACTAGCCTCCAGCGCGATTTTATCACCTTCCTCTGCAGCAGACCGTCAAAATCACATATCCAACCTAACGCAGCCAGATTCGGACGGACGACGCATTCTTGTACCTTCAGTATCGAACCTCTTGTACCCGGTCGTAAGGGGCGCGCTCGTATATAAAGAATTCGGCAAAAGCATCGTGCGCCGCCCTATTGAGTCAAATCAAATCAAATCAAATCATTTTATTTCTGTAACCAATCACAAGAACAAATGAAACAAAATGAACCAATATGTACTGGGTACACGAGGGGGCCCAAAAGGGATCAAAGATCCCGCTACACAGGGAGACCTAAGTAAATTCAGCATGATGTGAAGAAGGCTGCTGTTTCTAAATCAGAAGTAAATACAAGCATCTGGCTCAAAGAAAAAAAATAAAAATAAAAAAAAGAAACGAAGTAATGAG
Organism: Allolobophora icterica; assembly: GCA_963556255.1. Lineage (NCBI taxonomy): Eukaryota > Metazoa > Annelida > Clitellata > Crassiclitellata > Lumbricidae > Allolobophora > Allolobophora icterica. The sequence goes on along the minus strand of OY744607.1, from coordinate 18,540,195 downwards.
AAAAAATGGTTCATCAAACAACAACAGAAATGAAATATATAATCAAAATCATAATAACAACAAGACAATGAACACCAAATTAAGCCACGTTTTTCATGTATTAGAATGGATCGCAGCTGTTTTTTTAAGATGGATAGACTATAGGGGAGTGTCGAATGGCTTGGGGAATATTATTCCATATATTAAGGTACCAGCAGATTTAGGCCTAATAGAGAATAACCGAGTATTAGTGCGAGAAAAATTTCGATGATAGGAATCTAAGTTTCTCGTGTCATGAGATTGAATGCGACAAAAAACCTTGCAATACCATCGGTACATAATAATAACAAAGGCCTCTCGTGTTCGCTGGGTTTTGGTCGACAGGCCAGACACAGCGCCATCAACGACCTTATTCACCGCAGTCTTAATAGAGTGGGTACCCCGGCAATGAAGGAGCCGTCGGGCCTGACCAGATCCGACGAGAAAAGACGAGACTGCCAGACTTTTATCCATTGGAGTGGCGGACACCCCTGATATGGGACACGACCGTGGTGGATACGGTGGCCGTATCATATCTCCCGAAACGGCGGTCGCGGTCGGGGGAGCAGAGAGGGCTACCACAAGGAAGGACATCAAATATTCAGAAATCCAGATGATATACACCTTCATGCCGATCGCCGTGGAAACACTGTCCCCCACCAACGGAAGAGGTCTCGCCTTCGTTTCCGAAATTGGCCTCCGGTTGTCGAGAACCACTGGCGACGCCCGCGAGACAGACTTCTTCTTCCAGAGCTTGTCGACAACAGTTCAGCGTTTCAACGCCGTCGCATACCAGGGCACCATGTCGGGCTGCCCGGGCTCCTATCCAATCTGGACCTAACTAGGCCTACGTATATGTCGTGCTGATATATTTTATTACAAATAATAATAATAATAATAATAATAATAATAATAATAATAATAATAATAATAATAATAGTAGTAGTAGTAGTAGTAGTAGTAGTAGTAGTAGTAGTAGTAGTAGTAGTAGTAGTAGTAGTAGTAGTAATAGTAATAATAATAATAATAATAATAATAATAATAATAATAATAATAATAATAATAATAATAATAATAATACTGCATATGAATTTGTTGGCTGTATGAAGAAATAAATGTATAATAATAATAATAATAATAATGATAATAATAATAATAATAAAATATTAGTAATACTAATGATAATGACAATAATAATGCTAATAATAAACTTGCTAAACTGCAGAAGTGATTTTATTTTAGAAATATGTGACAGTGCGACGGAATATAAGTGTGCTTTTGATGGCAAGTGATGTGATGGAACAATTGACTGTATCGACGGTTCGATAAGCTGACGAATTGTGGTATGTATCCATCATCCTGATTATCGACCACAGAGCCTCGAAAATGGGGATGTTGGATTGGGGACTTTGGGCGGAGATGATGGGTTGCAACTATATTGAGGAGATGCAAGCAACAGAGTGCAGGCGGTGGGCTGGTGAATTTTGTGGGGTGGGATGGAGGGCGGGACAAGCAACGATGCTCAGCAGTAGGTCCTATTGATTTTGAAAATAATTGCAATTCCACTACTTTTATCTTTACCTCCCCACCTGTTTTTGAAGTCAGTATACTCATTTTTAAAGATCAGTTTGCTATTAGAGCTGTTGAAACAGTCGTTTTGAAATATTTTTTGTTCTGGCAGGGATTGTAGGGGAAACAACAAATGAATAAACATAAAGACATTCTGTCATTTGCTGTTCAATTACATTACCAGAGTTTTGCCAATTTTAGTTCTAGAGTTAAATGTAAAGCAGGTTCTTGTAATGACCGTAAGAGCACAAATTTCTTTAGTAATTTGTTGCATAATTTCTCATCAGTTTGATTAAGCCTTTCTTCTTTCATTAAATTTTAGCCAAGATGTGTTCTTTAGTTAAGGTAGTTCTTTAGTTTAGATGTGTAGTTGTGTACTTTAGTTAAGATAGTTATTTAGTTAAGATGTGTTCTTTAATTAAGACAGTTCTTTAGTTGAGATGTGTTCTTTAGTGCTGTTTAGTTAAGATGTGTTCTTTGGGTAAGATGGTTCTTAAGTTTAGATGTGTTCTTTAGCTAAGATAGCTCTTTAGTTCAGATGAGTTCTTTAGTTAAGATAGTTCTTTAGCTTAGATGTATTCTTTAGTTAAAATAGTTCTCTAGTTTAGATGCGTTGTGTAATTAGATAGTTCTTTAGTTTAGATATGCATGTTTTTATTTAAGATAGTTCTTTAGTTAAGAGGTATTCTTTAGTTCAGATAGTTCTTAAGTTATGTTCTTTAATTAAAACAGTTCTTTTGTTAAATGTGTTCTTTAGTTAAGATATGTGGTTTAGTTAAAGATGTGTTCTTTAGTTAAGATAGGTCCTTAGTTAGATAGTTCTTTAGTTTAGATGTGTTCTTTAGTTAAGATAAGTTCTTTAGTTAAGATATGTTCTTTAGTTAAGTGGTGTTCTTTTGGTTAAGAGAATTCTTAAGGTTAGATGTGCTTTTTATTTAAGATATTCTTTAGTCAAGATGTATTCTTTTGTTAATACAGTTCTTTAGTTGACATGTGTTCTTTCGTTAAGAATGTTCTTTAGTTAAGATAGTTATTTACTTGAGATGTGTTCTAGTTAAGATATATCCTTTAGTTAAGATGTGTTCCTTAGTTAAGATAGTTCTTTAGTTAAGGTATGTTCTTTAGTTAAGATGGTTATTTATTTCAATCTATTCTTTGGATAGATAATTCTTTAATTTAATGTGTTCTTTAGTTAAGATAGTTGATAGTCTTTGGTTAAAATGTTCTTTAGTTAAGATAGTTCTTTAGTTTAGATGCGTTCTTCAGTTAAGATATTTATTTAGTTAAGATGTGTTATTTAGTTAAGATAGCTTTTGTAAATTTAAGATGTATTCTTTAGTCAAGATAGTTCTTGTGTTAAGATGTGTTATTTAGTTAAAATAGTTCTGTTTGTTAAATGTGTTCTTTCGTTAAGATATGTCCCTTAGTTAAAGATGTGTTCTTTAGTTAAGTTAACTCTTTAGTCAGATAGTTCTTTAGTTCAGATGTGTTCTTTAGTTAGGATTTTTTTGCTAAGATGTATTCTTTAGTTGAGATAGGTCTTTAGTTAAGATGTATTCTTTAGTTGTGATTGTTCTTTAGTTTAAATGTGTTCCTTAGTTGAGATAGTTCTATAGTTTAGCTGTGTTCTTTAGTTAAGATAAGTTCTTTAGTTAACGTGTGTTCTTTATTTAAGATCGTTCCTTAGTTAAGAAAGTTCTTTAGTTTAGTTTAGATGTGTTCCATAGTTAGGATGTGTTCTTTAGCTAAGGTAGTTCTATAGTTTAAAATATGTTCTTTGGTTAAGATATATTGTTTAGTTAAGAAGTGTTCTTTGTTTTAGATAATTTTTTAGTTGAGATGTGTTTCTTATTTAAGATAGTTATTTTTAGCTAAGATAGGTTCTTTAGTTAAGGTGTGTTCTTTAGTTAAGATAGTTCTTTAGTTTAGATGTGTTTTTTAGTTAAGATAGTTCTTTTATTAAGATGTATTCTTTACTTGAGAAAGTTCTTTAGTTAAGATGTATTCTTTATTTATGATAGTTCTTTATTTAAGACGTGTTCTTTAGTTAAGATAGTTCTTTAGTTTAGATGTGTTCTTTGTTTAAGATAGTTCTTTGGTTAAGATGCATTTTTTAGTTAAGATAGTTCTTTGGTTAAGATGTTCTTTAGTTTAGATGCGTTCTTTAGTTAAGACAGTTCTTTTGTTAAGATGTGTTCTTTAGTTAAGATAGTTCTTTAGTTTAGATGTGTTCTTTTTAAAGCTGGTTCTTTAGTTAGATAGTTCTTTAGTTAAGATGTGCATTAGTAAAGATAATTATTTAGGTAGGACGTGTTCATTAGCTAGGATAGTTCTTTAGTTAAGATAGTTCTTTAGTTTAGATGTGTTGTTTATTTAAGATAGTTCTTTAGTTGAGACGTGTTCTTTCGTAAAGATGTGTTCTTTAGTTAGGATATGTTCTTTAGTTCAGATATATTATACAATATACATATCCTGAAGTTCTTCATGTGCCATTTGTTAATCTTGCGTTGTAATCTGTTATGATTCCTAAATGAAGAAGAATGAAAAATGAATGAATATCTGCTTAAAATATTTTTGTTTGACGTGGTGTTGATGCTGCTGATAATAATGATGACAACTGTTCTCACAATTAATCTGTGTACAATTATTGAAATCGAGAGTGGAGTGGATGTCGAGGCTGCCTTTCCGTCTCCCGGAACAGGGTCAGTGTGCCAATGGTCACTGTATTCTGACTCCCGAATATTGCAGTGGCAAAGTAGTTAACATGCTAATAATTGTAATTGCAGTATATAAGATTGATTGATGGTTGGTAAGTAAATCGTGGTGCTTAACAAATCCATGAAGTAATAATCGTTGTAGTGGTAGTGAGGTAGTCGATGCAGTTGTATCAGTAATAGTAGCGGCGCTAGTAAAGAAATGAGGTAAGCCTAAACAAGAGCCCAAAATGTACTACATTTGGCATCAAATGCTCAAAATTGTGTCGGCTTCTGGAGTGGAGGAGCTTACGATTCTCTTGTCTTCGGCAATCGCGGCTTCGTGCCTTCGGCGCTCACAATTCCCTCCACTCAGACTTTCTAGTATGTCCCCCCAAATTCTAGATCGTGGTTGCGCCTAGGCGAAGGCCCACCACCGAGAAAGCGCGATGCTGCCTGAATGGTAGAGTTACGGGCAAAAGGAACGAAGAGCAGGCCTGGTGAGACGAGCGAAGGAATCGAGAGCACCGTGCGCCGAGGACGAGGCAGAGCTCGCGGAGGTAGGCTAGGGCGAGGCCCGACAGGCAGTGCCAGACTAGGGCAGCCAACCTTTATGTGATTCGCTGCTCAAGTGGAAGCCAGTGGAAAACGCCGATCACGCATGAAGCTCGTGACGTGGCAAAATTTGGGTAAGCGGCCAACCACACTGCTTTTCGGGTCTAAGGCCATATGCAACGACTTCGATCATTCACTTGTTGCACTTACAGGTTTAATTGCAACGCATAAATGGCGACCTATCCAACTCCCAGTTTGTTCTAAAGCAAAACCCTCTGAGTTCACACAAACGACTACAAAACAGGCGTGCGTGTTATTTCAAACACTGGCACGAAGTTACCGTATTATTCTTTGAATGGGGCTACGACCTGCCATTCCGAACTCCTTCGGGAAAGTGTAAAAGCTATCCCTATTATTGAGTAGTTACCATGGGTACGTGTGGTACAAATCCATTATCATGTCCATCACGTAACCCAAATCACTGAGCAATGGGGGGGGGTTCCAAAAGTCTGGCTGACGTGCTTAACTTTATACCTGATTTCTTTAAGTTATTAACCCTTTAACGACGAACGTGTACTAAAATGCATAGAAAACTAATCCCTCCCCTCTGCGTGCGCTCAGAAATTAACGTTCGATCCTCCTTCGAAAACCGAGTAGGTAGGCCTACAATTATTAAAGACCCGAAAAGGTCAGGCTCTTAATTTTTTCAATTAAGGATACACGATCGGCGCCCTCGCTCTTAATAGCCTAATAAGTATCATAAACAAATAAAAATATATAGGGCCTGCATTAACATTATATAGTTTTGTTTATCAGATGGAAACTTGATCAACAGAAAACCGTCCACCGCAGATTAGCGTGCCAATGTTTAATAATTAAACAGTAATTTGACATTTAAGTATAAAAACCTAGTATCTATGGAAACATATGCTGAAAGATGATAACAATGACTCCAAATAACGCAGCTGTCGTGAATAACAATAATAAAAGCCGTATATAATCGCTATACATTATAGCTAACAAATCTGCTATATATATAAAATCGTACTATAAGCCTGGCTATGCTGCACGTTCACGGAGCTCCGAGAAAAGTAAGACACATAATTATACACGGAAGTAGGAGGAAGTCTAGGGCCCAGGTCCGATTGCGGCCATTTTGTACGCAAGCACGCACGTGGGTCGACAGATGCGTGTAAAGGTGGCTGAAGCTTTGGTGCTGGTGTAGGCGTTAATTATTATTAGTATTAATCAACCACAAAAACTTATTAGTAATGACTATAATTGTTGCGCTAAGAATCAACTCCGACAACATATAAAGAAACCAAACTGACGGAGAAAAGAGAAGTAAAAAACATGCAACACCAACAATTCTATCTTTAGTAAAACAGACAACCTATGTTCATTCACACCTAACAGGGATTAACATTTACAAATATTAATAAATTACTACCTACGACTACCTTAACATTATTCATAAAGTATTTATTTACAAGTCAAGAACATCCAAAACAGCTTCTTTGGTGTATGCGTGCTGTTTGTGTTTGTATGCTCAGTGTTTGTTTCTGTGTGTGTGTGTGTATGTGTGTCTGCATGTTTGTCTTTCTGTGTGACTGTGTTGCATGCATGTGTATAGTAAAACCAACAAACTTTCTTAGCAGCACACCGCATCTGCAAAAAAACACAATCAACTTGCTTTTCACAGACTAGCAAAGTTCATTTTTACACGTTAGTGTAACAATTTTGTTATTGAGAAATTTTGTAAGAATTCTGCCTTTGTGAAAATAGTAAGAGACATCAACAAGTAAAATAAAAAATTATACTGTAGTTAAAAAGCTTTATGATCCCAGACAAAAATTAGTAAACACTGCCATTCATAGACCTGCCAACCAGTGCCTCAGTATATATACATATTCAATACATATAATATATATAAAATATACTATATTATGACGTATATATATATTTATGTATGTTCAATTAATTTGATTGCTTCTGTGTGCATATGTGAATAAATATGTTTGGTTATGTATAATTATGCACAAGAAATTAACTTAAAAGCAAGCGATTGCCAATTGCTCAAATTTGCAAAATTGCACGTCTGTTTGGTACCACTGGGTTCTCAATACCTTCGACAACACATGCGGTTTGGAATTAATGTAGAACAGCATATTGATACAAATAATATTTACATAGAAACAATGGTCTACTGTACTAACCCACTAGATATGTAGCCTTAGATATATCTACAACTTCTATGACCCATGACCTACATATCAGAAAGTATTTTCATCCATATCCAATGTTCCAACATCAATGTATCAACATATACATAATATATATCAATATGTGTATTGTGTCTGTATATATATAATTATCTAAATGCATGTATGCAAATAAATACACATGTATTCTTAGGTTCGTATATCTAAAATGGCTAAAATGAGAAATAAGATGTATGATATATATATATATATATATATATATATATATATATATATATATACACATATGATTCCATTTGCAGTTTTACTTCACACAGTGATTACCAAACCTTAAAATTATGCTTTGACAATTTATTTTAACTACAGATGGTGGTGGTGATGATGAGGATGATGATAATAACATTAACAAATACAAGCTGGTAATACCTGCATGATGAGGAAGATGATGATGATGATAATATAAATTTATTTAGTGGTGTCTTTATATTATATATATATATATATATATATATATATATATATATATATATATATATATATATATATATATATATATATATATACAAACTGGTATATTTACTTGTACACACAAAAAGGATAAGTCATGACAAAACTTCCACATATGTAAGGCAAGCTATACAATGCTTCAAAAAATGAGCCACATAAAATTGTAACCACAGAGAATAGGGTTTTAAAGGTGACAATGTATCTAGTAACACAATAGGTTTGCCTCCTTTTTAAAGCACAGCCTTTCCTAACATTCCTCAACAAAAGAAAATATTAATCTGGGCTTTTGTAAACTTTTGAGTTAACAAAATTAATTCACATTGCTGTATACAAAATGTTCAGTCAATAAAATCCAGGAGTGAAACATAGCAAAACTCGTTTGCACGTATAGCAACAGCTCAAAGATTTTAGAATTTAAGTCATGGGGGCTCAGAGATGGTGGGTGGGGTGTGAAGCAATCACATCAAGGCTGCCATCTGAACTCTTTGGATAAAACAATTATTGAGAATGTACAGCTAAAATTCAAAATTGATCAGCAATAACAAAAATTCCCATGAGGTCCGCTGATCTATGTAATACTCCGATATAGGAGCTGCATTATCACCAATAACAATTCTATATAACATATATAAACACTGTAGGCAAACGTCCACTACTCCAATTTCAATTGATACTGTTGTATCCAATTCATGTAGGCCCCTAGTTTGACTGTTATACTGTCAGTAATGCTGTTCCATGGCTGGCTTATCCCTCCTTGTTTCCTCCCACTGTCTGATAAGAAAACCTGACACCTAAAGTGGCTTGTTCTGCCTTGGCTATACCCTTGAACTTGCACTTTCGATGGAGAGGTAGGGATGGAACTAAACGCCTACCCTGTTGCAGTTTCCTCAAACATTTACCTCAAGTGCACTTAAGTCACCGTCTAGCAACTGGAAACACTTCCAGTCAACGAAGGACCTAGTGTTGACACATCTGCCCATTCAGAAGCCAAGAGTCTTTTATTAAATATTATGACATACGTCATAAATTAAAACCAACAGACAATATATATATCAATATGCATTTCTACAATTACATATATTCATATTATATATTTAAGTATAGTATATATTTCTGTTAGGTACAGAAGAGTACAGCTATGTCTCTGCAAAAACGATTTTTTCAGGACTTTGCAAAGTCTTGTAGAGTCGGATATGATAATGGTTTTGTACTGTTTACACAGTGTCTGACTCTTGCAAGCTGTTGTTTGTGCCATAAAACTATAAATAGGGAGCTGAAAAACTGACACTTGATTTAACAAAACCACTTCTTGCGAAAAAAACATTTCTTGCGAAAAATCAAATAATTGACGTTGTTCACTAAAAAAAGATGAAGATTTCACTGTTCTAAGTCAAATCAGATTCCCAAGCTGTCAAAAACTTGAAAACGAACTTTTAAGAGAACGAAAATGATTAGGTACCGGGTACTACACGAAGCATCAACACAGTTTAATGCATATGCATTAAGATATGCATATTCACATACGTGTACATATTAAATAAAACACTAGTAAATATGTCCAGACAGAGTTTTGGTCTGTTTTTACAGCTGAAACTATAACACAAAGAAAACAGAAAGAAAAATGAAGTTAGCACATGCATAGAATTAAAATGTAATACAACTACTTATGCAAATAAATATTACTAAAGTAACTACAATAACTAGACCCTACAAGAAAAAGACATCACTCTCACAAGCATAAATACACAAACGCACAAGTACATGCGTACATACAGCACGCATACATCGTATGCTCATACGTCGCATACAGATATCGTATACTCTGGTAATTATGGCACACAACACTAATCAAGAATACAGCGATATTGCTTCTTAAAAGGAAGTAACTTAATTTGCCTTAACAATCTTTCAAAAACAATAAATACTACGCAGTCAGCGTATATGATCTTCTCCAACTACTGCCATGAAAGATGATGACACTCTTCCATTTAACTAACAAGGCAAAATGGCAGAAATGTTGAATTCTGCACTGATTCGTCAAGCTTGTCCTCAAGAAATCAGTTTAACAGTCTCACATGAATGATCTGTCATCTGTTTTGATCTGTTAAAATGACTCCAGCCAGTACATTAAAATCAGAAATAAACTCAGCCTTCTACTGAGCACAGATAAGCTGCTGAAATTTATTGAGTTTTCATTTTTCTCAGCGTCATTCTTTACAATTATTTATTTAGCTTGCAAAAAGTTTAGTAAATTGAAAGAACTGTTAGGTAGCAGATGTTTACATCAGTCAGTTTTCAGTACCCCGGTAAGGGATTTAAAAAGCATAGAAAACACTCTGTTATTTCCTGGTTTCGGTAAACATAACTCAATTCGGTCTCTAACTTCCTAATCTATTAAGACTTCATTTATTAGCCCAGTTTTAAGATTTTTCTCTGCACTATACTATATCACAGAACTCGGTGTACTTCGCATATACTGACTTTACACACCATCATAATCATAAACACCAAATTTCTAAGTGCTACTCTAAAGCTAAGCATAGGGCACCAGCTTATTCATGAGCGCTGTGTTGTATCAGAGGTTGGTTGTCTGTATAGTCGGTGTGTTTTCAGAATGTACAAGGAGAACTGCATGAAGAAACCTCCATGATGAGCTCTCCATTTTAATAACACTGCAAATCATAAAGCAGTGTGTAGCAATTTGTAAAGTATTAAAAAAAACTGGACTGTCCCAACTATACAGAAAATCAGCATTAAGCATACCATCAGGTCAAGTCATACATTTCTTTAACGTTAAAGTACTGAACTGTGTAGCATTTTGCCCAGCAATTCCCTAATATTTTATCCTATAAGAAAGCGTATAAAAGGAATCCAGTCACTGTACTGAGTTCAATTTTTCAGGATTTTCAAAATGAAAATGATTTTAGTTGTTTAACCCAAAAACTTTATAAGTTTGAATTTTTACACTTAAGTAGTTTTGATTTGAACAGAAACTTTACCAAGAAGTCCGTTACTTTTTATACATAAATGTAAACCATCAGTTTATAAAATAAAGCCAGTAATGTTTAACCTAATAGGCTTGATTCAATTTGATCAGAGCAGAATTTCTGTTATGCAACAATATTAAACATAACACTTCAATTCAGCATGGATATTTTAGCGTTTGTTTAGGCAAATATGTGCAAATAGTAAGTATTGTAAATGCACACATGAAAGACTCGAAAGAGTTGTATTGTAGTTACAAGTTGATACAAAAAGGATTTGAAGCAGCAAATTTTCTGACTTAAAACCTTCCCAAGAAGACGACTTTTTTAATGACTTGTAGGGTTAAATGCTAAAACTGGTGTTTCACGGCATGCTAACTTCAGCTTTAACTGCAGGCTGTATGCCACTTTCAATTGAACAACAAAAAATGCTGGTTTTATAACAAATTTTCTTTGGGTCAAAATAACCCAGGGGAGGGGCGTCCATTTCATCTTAACTTAAGGTTTGAAGCTGAATGATATATATTTAGCAACATCACGTATTGATGTGAAGTTGTGAACAGTAGTTTCTAGCTAGTCTTTGCACCTATGGTAATTATTCACCTGTGCCTAGTGTTCTATTAATTCTCGGAGATCAGACAACCCTTGTAATGGTGCACTTATCCCAGAAAGGCCATTTTAAGTGCTTTAGCTTCATCCTGGTTCCTCTGAGTCTGACTTACTTAAGTTCACTGCAAGTTCGATCAGTTCCATTCCCTGGCCAGCGAAACCATCCAGCAAGTGATGGTGGGAGCTATTTTACACCGAGCTATTTACAGACTTGGACAGGGAAACTCTGCTCACACAGCAAATCGTCCTATCACCAAAAACGTACATTACATGGACGGCCACCTAGCGTTTTTCTGCATAGTCTTTTAAACACAGTCGGAGGCACAAGCCTGCACACGTGATCACTTAGGTCAATGAGAGAAAGAGACAAACTTCATGCAAAACACTTAAGAAATTCTAGTGCAACATCCTAACTATAACCGCCACAAATAAAAATGCTGACAAGGGGAATGCAGAATATCGATGTCATGGTGGCCTGACCAGGTTACCTTGGTGACCAACACGGTTTGCTACTGATGGTTTGGTTTTTTGCAAATCTTCAACATTGGCGTTTCTTCTAAGACAATGAAGCACAACATTAATTCCGTAACTACTCGAGTCAGAAATTTCATGACACGCTGATAACTAGGCCCCTACGTTTTAATTTTTTGTCTGATTTCTACCATTTGTATTTTATTCTTCTTATCAAAGGCTTTCTACAGCGTCCATGTCTGAATTCTATAATCATATTCTTGTGCTAGCTTCATCACCAGTATCCATCACAACAGCATTTACCTTTACTTGTAACAGTGACCTAACAGTTAAGATGAAAAGAAGCAGGTAAATGGTTGATTTGGTTTTCACAACTAAGTTTTACGTTCTGCTTCACAGAACAGTAATTACTGCTCAAGTCCCCAATGGGGCAACTACCCTGCTGTGTAAGGAACCTTCTATCATTCTTCCTAGTAAACCAGTCAAGTCTATCTGTTGAAGTTTGTACTACCAACAACACAGTGGGTTACACCTTTCAGCAGTGAAGATATAAACGCTGATAAACCACCTGCAGTACAACGTTAATAAATTCAAGTAAAAGCAAAGGAAAACAATTTGCCACCAGCAGCAGTCTATTGGTATAAACGATCCAACAGGTGTCTGCAGTAGACATTGTCCTAAATTGAACCAAATCCTAAATCAATCTTTACTAATGCCACTCCAGGCAGCCGTGTACACAGCCAGTGTTAATAGCACCACATGGCTACCGCCAGTACAATCTATCTGTAGATTGTACAATCTATCTATCTATCTGGTGTAGTTATCTGTTCAATTACCAGCTTCTGTGTTTTGCAGGAGCAGATTACTATGTTTGCAAAGCGATACAATTCCAAAAGAAACAACAAATTAAAAATACACTGGTGCGATATCATCTAGAACTGTAATCTAACTAATTAATGTTTATTGGGTCACAGTAAAAAACTGATACATTAGTTACTAGTGGTAAGGACTAAAATTATCGTTACTAAGATTTTGCTGAAAAAGAATTGCTAATACGCATCCATGTATCATAAAAATCAGCAATGTACGAAAAACATCTAAGACGATCAACTCTCAAGGTGATTATCTTAGTCAAAATACCTAGACTACTTTTCAATAAAACCATCATATCTATAGCCTAATATTTACACTTGTCAGCATGCTCAGCATGCGCATGCAAGAAGCCACGGGGATTCAATGGCCAGCCTATGAAAGCAGATCATCACCGCTGTGCAGTGATCTTGAAGGCATTCCAAGGAGTTTAGAGTTTATCATTCAAACGAAAATGAAGGAAACCATCAGCTGGGAACTATGAGGTGGAAAGATTTGGCGAATAAAATGTATTCTGATATAGGAACAAAATTTGATCGAACACAGAGGCCGAATTATTCACTTCCAACTGAGAGCTTCATCAAGAGTATGAGTGAGATATCTAGATTAGAAAGTCTGAAGAATGGGACTAAACTGACAGAGGATGCAAGCAGCTGCTGTTCACAGGCTGTGCTTTGATTTTGCAGTCATCTACAGCAAAACTAGAAAAACATTCAAAACTAAACAGAAAGGCAAACGAATGATGTATCATCGAATGACGTTTCCATCCATTCCACAACCGGCTTTTTCGTCATCAACACCGCAGTTTCCAAAACGGCAACTCAAAGAACTGTTTATATCGTATTTACAGACAAATATAAATGACTATATGGGGACCTGTACAGTTATTTCCAATTCAAGTATATCCTTTCTTCTTCTTCTTTCCTTCCCGACCTTTTCCATCGTTCCTTTTGTCTGCTGGTGGCTGCCAGTCACAAGAGGATTCTAATAAATCTTGGTGCAGATGTGGTGCAGTTACTTGGCATTGGAGGTGGCAGTGTCTACGACAGAGTATCGTGCCTGCATTGAGTCGGCCGATGCGAAAGAGTGCCGGTGCTTGTAAGGTAGATGGGGTGCAGTGGCGCCGATTTCTTGAAATGCGTTGGCAACACAAATCTACGGAAGAAACAAACGCATTGTCATTCACAAACATTTTTAATATTAAACATTTCTGATCTAATTTAATCTTTCAACTTCTATAGCGCCATCATGATGCACTAGACATCAATCATTGGCACTCAAAAACAGATCCACAGTCCGGCCAATTTCCACGACTAGGTACCTAGTGAGATAATAGATTTCTAATAACTAGGGTCTGATCAGACACTTGTTAAGACATGTCTAACAATAGCAACACAAATTCTTATATTTATACTGTGCTCTGGCACATAGATCGCTAATTTTATTCAGTTTAGAACACAATGTTAACCTAAAGCTGTCTTGTTATAACTAGCTGCCACTTGATGTGGCTCCTAAAGCTACTGTTGTGAGGAGGCTAACATCGCCATAGGTGCAAGATATAAAGTATTTTTCCCTGTTTAACGAATCCAATCACAAACACCTGATAAATTACATCTCTAGATTAAGTCTGTTTTTCTTTGATCGTGAACAAGGTACATGCAAAACATTTATATGGAGCCTTTCAAGCATCTCCCACAAGCACTGCTGTCTAACTCAATCAATCAATCATCAATCAATGAATCAGTCAATGAATCAATCAAAATTTATGTAGCGCTCCTTCAAGATCTCTACTCAGAAGCACTCCCAGCCCAGGCCAGGTGGAACAGAGCAGTCTTAAGCAGTATGTGAAACTGTGAGCAGGGAACCCTAAGAAGGAGACGCATCTCCAAGGAGAACCCATTCCTAATTGAGTATGACCTAAGGTAGCCAGAGAATGTGTATTGAACTTAATCAATTGATACAGTAACTTGATGAGTTATAACCATTCCAGATGTTCAATCTGTTGTCTTCGGACACTAATTTCAAGAACTCAATATCGTCAGTGTTTGCTGTGCAATTTCAGGCAGTGATGGAAATTTACTAAGGCATTCTATATAAACTAGGTTCTTTAAATAAAATATATATATATTACAGTAACTAACTAAATACTGGAAATAATAACTTGAAGCAAAAACTAAGGCAGTATAATGCAAATAAAAATAAGCTTACCTGTCAAATAACTTTTAACAGATGACAAACTGATGAAAACAAAACTAATAAATGTACAACTTAAAAAGAACAGAAACAGGCAAATGTTCAACAAGCATAACATTTGAACACTTAAAATAAGCTATTGTACTTTCATAATGACTAATGAGTAAAGTATTGTATAGTGTACTATCTTTATTATTTTTTATGCAATGCATAATTTTTATTGGAAAAAATGATTTCCATGTGGACACAATACGAAAGCTTAAGTTTGATGAGACGTAAGCGTAGAGATATATGTTGAATTTGGCTTGCATTTATTGTTTTCAAACATTCCATGTTGGTTTTAATGCATAGCTCTAGCACTTTAGTCTTGTTCTAAATGCATATGTTTTCCTATTCTGGAATTGAAAACACTGACCTATGATTAGCACAATGACCAGAAGTCAATGTTGATTGTTGGCCAGAGTAACAGCATGTGCTTGAAAATGCACACGAAACGGACCTTATCCCGAGGTCGCTACTGGAAGTGTTACCAAGTAGTTGTTTATAATAGCGCTATATAACTTATCTGCTACACTACATTGTCACAATGGGCAAGCACCTAGATTTAAATCACTCTATAAATGAAACTGGAGCTGTTCTGAGATATGCAAATTTAGATTTAATAACATCTTTCATGGTGCTGGGCATTACATAATTGCATTTTTAATCTTTGTCTGACTTTCAGCATTATGGAATTCAGCCAATAATAAGTCTTTTATCACCATCTAAAAAATTCAAATTAACTATAGCATGACGGGAGTATTGTTTGCTAGTGGAGGAAGCAGGACAGCAACAGGAGAGAGATTGCAGTAGAGTTAGTTGTAGTTGATGGAGACAGACAGACAGAAAGACAGACAGACAGACAGACAGACAGACGGACGGACGGACGGACGGACGGACAGACAGACAGACAGACAGACAGACAGGAAAGGAAAACTACACAAGAACAGTGGCACAACATAATTTAATTTCCAGCACAAAAAATACCAAAATTATGTCTGTAACATTTTTCACTCCCAGAAACAAACAGACATTTCTTACGCGTTGCCATAAATTTGTGGCTAACAACACACTCTTTAAATCGCCGTTGCAAGACAGACATACATTGTATCTAAATAGACTCAGTGGTGCACAACCTTTTTCGGCCAAGGGCCACTAAACGATTTCTTACACCCTTTGGAGGTCAAACAAGTGTGTGACAACTCAGCTTAGTTCAGATGAATGCTTACCAAATTTTATGATGATCACGTGTACAGTAAACCACATATAAAGTAAACATAAAGAGTTGTAGAGAAACAGGACTCAGTACTTCTATATTACTACAATATCGACAGTTTTTTCCAATGACCACAGTGTGCAAGTCATTGTAGACTTAATGTCAGTGCTGCATCTTAAATAGTCTAAATAGTCACTTTTCTTGTTGGACATTGTCTCATAGCAATCCAGATTTGGCCCGTTGTGCATCACAGAAATAGAGCATCATTTCCAACCAGACACTTTTGTCCTGTGATCAATCTCTTTAATTTCTGTCTCACTGCGGGCCACATTGTGACCTTTTCCATCTAAGTATTTAGTCTTTCAGAATTCTAGTTGCACAGAATTCTAGTCAGTTTTCTTGTTGGACATTGCGGGCCACATTACAACTCATCGCGTGCCAGATTTGGCCCGTGGGCCGGACGTTGTGCATCACTGAAATAGAGCATCATTTCCAAAAGCCAGACACTTTTGTAATTTCTGTCTAACTGCGGGCCACATTGTGACCTTTACCGTCTAAGTATTTAGTCTTTCAGAATTCTGGTTGCACACTTCAATTACTATACCTTAAATGTTTATTTTCTGACACATGCAATTAGAGCAATTCTAATTTTATGTTTATTCGTTTTTCTCTAATTATTTAAAGCAGTATTAACAGCAGAGCATCCGAGTCTGAGGTGCAAATGAATGTTTACTAGGGGTCCAGATGGAGCTGAGCAAAGCCATGAGTAAATAGTGCATCCTGACAGAGTAATTTTGTTAACGATGCGCAGGTTCATCATCATCTGTGGCACGCATCTCTCGCAGCGGTGCCGTTTCCATGACACGCTGCAGATAAAATATTTTATTATTATTATTGTTCACAAATCAAATAACTGTCTCTATTCTGGGCCAGTCTCCAGACCGTGTGCAATACAAGGTTGCGTGGGTATGGGTTGGTACTGTTAAAATCAGCCTAATTTTAATGCCTGCTACAGCTGCGCATCTGAACTTCTAAAATAGGTTGCTCAAGACGTTAACGTGTGACCTTGTTATGCTACCAACATCACCGTAACCATTATGGCATTGCATTTTGAACACAAACGACACAGACAGCATGTGTATTGTAACTCAGTTAACAAAAGTGAACAGCATACGTCAAATTACTTTATATATTCTAAAGTAGAACACAAATTAAACCCCATCTTATAACGATATATTATCATTGTTTCTATAACTATAATTGATTTTCATTAAAAGACTTTAGTTACAAATTTTGTTGTAGAGATAGTTGTGGATAGCAGATTGTAGTGGACAATTACACATAAAACTTTATTATTTGATTTGTAAACAATAATAATAAAATATTTTATCTGTAGCATTAAAATGTGGGTCCAAGTGTTAATAACACAAAAAGCTGTTATTATTTCCAAAACGCTAGAGGAATATCATTCAGGCCTTATTATTAAATATTATGCTCCACGGCATTCACAGAGAGCAGTTCACGATGAAGTAAGTAAGTACTGCTGCCCTTACTCTGAGGAAAACAAAGGGTAGACACTCATCTGTTATCCATATACTCTGAGCTAGCAAGGGATAAATCCAAGTATCTTTTACAAAACTCATTCACAGCAGGCCATACCTCCTAACTAAACAACTCTCTCAAATCAAACACCTAACTAAGCCACAGTGGCAATTCTGCTTCAACACCTTACAGTAGGGTTAGGCTTTTAAAAACCATACACTTCAGCAGGGTTTAAATTCATGATCCTGTCATTCATTACAAGGCAAGCACACTATTGATTGATGTAGACACAAAGTCACAAGCAAGGTGCCAATTTCATGCAATGATATACTAATTTAAGAAATGTCTGTACACAGTGCCAAGACCTTGTAACACATTACATAACAGACAACATAAAATGTAGTTATTACACAGGTGACAGAAAACTACAAAACAGGTTTCACGTGAATATTCATCCTATAATGCAGTTACATTGAGATACAGATGTCACTAGAGTACACTAAGCTGCAACATATTCTTAAAACATAAAAATACTGAAAACCCTCAGAGTGATTTGACTGAGATTAACAACAGGGAGTTCAACACTGATAACACACCAAACTTCAGTAATTAATTATCACTACACATACACGCTGACTATATTATATATATATATAATGTTTCTATACATTTAAATCTATTGCAACAGCTCAAATTAGACTAGAAAGTTATTAAACAACAATTTATTAAGACATATACATAACGCGGTGCAATGGCACAGAAAATTATTTGACAAAAAATAAATACTGTTCATGCAGTAATTTTCTCTGCTGTGTATTACAACCTAGGCAGTTTTGCAGGGCAAGCCACCGGCCTTGTAATACAACATAATATCATCGGAGTATCGAACGCAAATGAAATGTGGATAGCATCATTGTCGGGATAAAAATTAGCAATATTTAATAAGCAACTACATCTAGTGGCACAACATGATTTCTCGAACGTTTAGGCTCATTAAGAAACTGTTGTATGTAGGCAGTTCATTGCAACCATAGCAGTTAGGCTTCCTGTCTGGACACTGACCAGGATCTGAACCCTGAACCTATTTTCTTATTCTAGTAAAGTCCAACTGTTAATCAGCTGGTTTTCCAAATGCGTCAATGGATGTCTTGTATTAACATTATATATGATTTACTTTTACAATGCCATAAGAGGAATTCAATGCCTAATTACACACTTAGTCGTAAAGCAATGCAATGCGATGTAACCGTAAACTTAACATTTCTAAAGTGCTACTCTGAAGCTAAGCACAGCTTATTCACAGGTGCTAATGTTATAATAGTCTCACCACAAGCACCCATATGCTATTTCTAGGATGCTTTACACAGTGTGGGAATTGTAGAAAAAAGATTGGGGGTTGAAAATTTTATCTGTATTTTGCAAACTGATGTCAGTGCCGGCCTTAGGATATTTCGGGCCCCGTGCAGAGTATAATGTACGGGTCCCCCATGACACAAGTCAAATTGTTTTTCATTGCTAATCATTTTATTTTTGTAGATTATTAAACGAGAATTCTGGGATATAGGGGAAGTTGACTTTTATTTTATTGGTGAAAGAGAGGATTTAATCAAAACCATAATACAATTATTAGGGTGTCTTGTTCATGTTAATTTTCTGTGACATTTTCGAGCCCTCCTAAGTTGCGGGCCCCATGCGACCACACGGTTCGCACGCTCCTAAGGCCGGCACTGCTGATGTCAACAAAACTTGAAAGCAGCTGATTTCAATGCTAGCAGTTTTGCAAGTCAAATCAAAATCAATTCCTTTGTTTATAAAATTCAAAAATGCATACATGATACACCATGGAAATTTCTTCTCTTTGTCAGAGACGCAGAGTCGAATAATGCTAAATCAGCCTAGCACAACTGAGGGGGTTGGAAACGACCCCCCTGGGGTATGCAATGAAGACTTAACTGTGGGGGTTCTAAGAAAGACTAGGAGAGTTGAAACCTCCCCTTAACCCTGACAATTCCCACCCTGGTTTTACATAGCCAGCGTATAATGCTCTGTTGCATTTCTTAATGTGCATAGGAAATCCTTATTATCATTTGAGACGCATTTTGAAATTCACCATGTAAATTACGATTTCCTTCTATGTTTCACCTGAAGAGACCATTGACTGAGCCTTGCGTTTTATGATAATGGTGTCACAGAAGTCAAGAGATTAGATTAGATTTCAAGAGATTAGAGTAGATTAGATTATAACTTGACTTCTGGTGTGTTGAATCTAGGCTTGCATCAGGTTTAGTTCCAGCTAAGCCACATGAGAAAGTTGCAAGATAAAACAGATCTCGACGTACTGCCGTGAGATAAGACAAACTACTGCTAAATCAAAATTTGATTTTGTCGTGCACAGCCAGTGACAACATTAATTTTGACAGTTATTGGCTGTTCAGGTTTTTGATTTACTTGAAAAAATAAATTTATATCCTAACTGACTCAAAGTATGATGGTTGTTGATTCACTTTATGATAAAAACAAGACTGCTGCAACTAAATATAAAAACCAAACACACCAAAATATCGGGAATCAAAACTACAACAAAAATTTACAGCGACCTAATCATATCAATAAATTAATTGAAAAATTTCATGAAAATTAAAACAAATACAAAAAAATGAACACGTGGCGATAAATTATGACAATGTCCATGTATATAACAAAGGCAAGAGATAGTGAGAATCTGGCAAAGAGAAGGTGAATAAAATTCTGTGGCTAATAAAAAAAACCTCAACATAGCACAGCGCAGTTCAACTTGAATTTAAAACTCTAACTAAAAATCACCAAAAAATGTAAAAAAATCAGTGGAAGACATGCCCCAACTGACGGAGAAAATACGGGCCATAAGTAGTTTGTTGTCTGGTAAACTTTGCACAGGACAAAACTAGTTAACTCATTTATGTCTCGTTTTTTTCAGCGAAGTGTTTCACAGGTTAGTAGTTCTAGTTCGATTTCTCCTTCTTTTTGGGAATAGAAACCAAAAGCGGAGAGATTCTCTCGACAGCCAGTCCGACGCATTTAGCTTATGTCGTCCCATCATCATTCCTCGATTGTATTCAGTAAATTGTGGGAGACCGGATGATCTGGCTCGCAAGACCTCTGTCGTTGCAGGGCTGGTGCTTGCACACCCAGCCTGATGGGGCGACCCGTCATAAGCGACAAACGGCGTACGTATCGATTTTCCGCACTAGGCGGGCAAGCGCTGTCGAGGGATACGGATGCGTTCAGCTCCTTTGGATTCCATGAACTAGCAGTCATGTCGGTCGACAGGCGCTGAAAAGACAGACGGTGGCGTTCAGGATCTTTGATTTTTTCGTTTGTCAAAAAAAGAAATTCTTGCTGCTCATAACTGTGCCAAGGGGGGGGGCTTTGCTGAAGGGGAAGCAATGGATGGTTTGCTGGAAAAGGTGTGGTAAACAGACGAAGCAGAGATGGAAGCAGCAAGTCAAAGGGCTGCTTCCTCTCCAGTAGAGGTAACTTAAGAAAGGTGTAGATCCACTCAAAATTCTGTCTATGACATAGCTCAAGATTTGGAGGTTTCATCAGAAACCAGAAGGAACAACCAGAAACCGAAAAATAATACTTTGTCCACTGTCAAACGGAACCCACTGGATGTTTTTCTCAGCTGTAAGCATGCTCTTACTGCATTTCTTAACCAGGCAATATTAGATTACTGTCCAGGAATCTACATCGTATTCTTAGCTTGACAGTGAGCTAGACCAATGGACATCAAGTGCCGAGAAAAAGTTATTTCAATTTAAAACGATGACGTGTCTTCAGCTATGGGAATGGCCCAAAGAAAGCACCTCACCCATTTCTAGATTGAACTTATGGTATGCAACAAAATAGGCCATTGGTAAAATTTTACGCCATCATAAAAGAAATGAAGCCTTTGGCAAATCTACTCCACTTAAAAGGTAAATCTTATTTCTTGGAAATCAGATCATTCTTGCATTTCGCACTTTGCAGAACCTGTCCGAGGATGCAGGTTGCCCGTTTTATGGATATTCCTACATAGCTGTCACTTGGCACTGTCTCAACTTTCCTCGCTAATACTAATGTTTCATCATCTGTCCAAACATCTCTGACCTTAATTTGACCTAAATTTTGACCTAATGCAAACCTTGTCAAGTAAGCCCTACAACCTGTCTAATTCCCTGCCCACGCAGCTTCCTGAGTATGCGGGTTGCCTGCTTTATATGGACTATTACTACATAGCTATCTCTTTGGCACTCTATTTACAAATGCTAATGTTTCATTATCTGTCCTTGACCTTGACCCTAAGCATAAACCTTGTCAAGCCCTACATAATTCCCTGTCCATGCAGCTTCCATTAGTGCAAGTCCCAGCTATGTATTTTTCCATCTTACCCTGGACCCAAACAATTTCTCTAATCCAATCTAAATCCTATCAATGCTTTTGACCCCACATCTTTCACAAACATACATTACCAAATGAAACTCTTGTCACAACTATTCCTAAGCACAACACATCTTCATGACAGCAATGCTCACATCACCGCTCTTCTAACAATAGAGTATGCTTAGAAATTCTACAAGATTTCTTAAACTTATTCGAACTTCCTAATGCAACAAGACTTCCAAATTCTCATTTCTTGTCTTCACCTCCAACTTAACACTTTCACGACGAGCGTGCACTAAAATGTATGTAAAACTGATCCCTCTCGCCATTAAAGGGCTAACAATCAGTTTCATAGCAGAGCTCAAATAGGAATAAGTAATTATTACTATGCAGATGGCAACAACCTGGCAGTTTTTACATGTTTACAACTGTCTTCAGTTACACTGGGTTTAGCTAACAACTGGAAGTACTGCACTGCTCTTACTACAAGGCCCTGACTTTTGGTTGCTAGGCAGATCTCCATGATGCTTTGAGGTCATGTTTTAAAAGGGTACAAAAGCACATCCGTTACAGTTGTATTTGCCTGGTTTTAAATATCCCGGCGGAGGCTAGTTCATCGGCAGTGATATACTTGGTAAAGTTAAAACAATAATCAAAGGCAATTCTCAGTATGAGAACTCTTCAGATGTCTTTGGATAAGTTTCTTAAATGGCTTTCCCTATCAAAGTGACTTTCCTTAGCAAAAATTCGGTAAACATGCTTTGCCTCACTAGGAATTACCTGGTAATACTCAGTGTTTTTTAAACTCTTTTAGGGTGGATGCGAACTGAAATGCCAGCAGCTTTGATTTCCAATATCTTCAGACTCAGGGGCTGAAAGCCAGTGATTTGTCAACTTTGAACTTTGCAACAGAATTCTTGAGTGAATCTTAATCTCTCATATAACATGCAGACGTGAGACTCAAATAGGAAGTTGCCAATGAAAAGCAGGCAACAAAGTAGTATTTGTAAAAGGAATCAGGCCTGTGAATGCAACAAAGGAATTGAGAATTTGCAACAACTGAAAAGGGATAAATATACAAAAAATTAATTGTAGATGACTAAGAAAAAAAGAAACGGGGTTCTTAAAGCAACAAAGTAATCAGGGAAACCCTAGCAAAAAGGAATGCAAATGCAAAAAATTAACAAGGGTTGGTAATGCAACAAAGAAATGGGATCCAAATGCAACAAAGGAATTACAGATGCATATGCGACGAGAAATCAAGTAAGGCAACTAACAATTCAATGTAAATATTCATTAAAATATCTAAAAAAAACTAGCAATGAACAACCATGAAAACAATCATGCATAAAAAATCAATAAAATTTTTCTAAAATTTTGCAATTCTACGAAAATGAAGGCATAAAGGAAAGAAAATTACACAAAATAGTTTGCTACATTTATGTATTTCAATTTATTTCAGGTTATCCTAAAAATGCTATGACGCAACAAGGAAACTGTCCATTAATTTGAGAACTACGGTCTATTGAGCACCGTTACTTCGTACTATTATGGCTTTGGATTACAATTTCTCTAATTTTATTTATTTTATTAAACTTTATTTATTTACTCATTATTCTTATTTTCTGCAGTGCAGCCCTACAAACCTCAGAAATCTCTCTCCCAGAAATATCAGACCGACGTGACCTAGTCACAATCAACGGGAATGTGGCACCAACAGAATTTCCATACAAGAAGTAACCTTGTCTGAATCTTACATCATGCTAGCTCACATTACACTACACCTAGCACAGAATAGCTGATTGAAGAAGGTAAGCCTATGACCCATGCCAAAACTCACAAAACAGAGCTTAGAGCAGATAACTTAAGATTCTGACATGCTTTTGATTAATGATGTCAGCGTGGTTAATGAACTGTTTTTTTCTACCTCTGTCTGTTAATATTTTGTAGTCGATGGCTTTGTCAGCCTTGTTTGGAGTGCCACCTCACAGTTTCCATGAAACTGTGCAGTATTCTACTGGGTGAAATTTACCTAGATCTCTTTTGTAAGTTTTTTCAGTGTACCATGATGCCAATCTTATCTGCAGAACTTGTTAAACAAATGAATTAAAATAATGGACTATAACAGAGGAGAAAGAAGTAAAATTCTAAAGAAATATATTGGTGCTAGAGCTATATAACCTTGGCTGAACAGCCGGTTTTGCCGAGTGGTCCTACCTGATGCTGAAGACGCGTCAGTCCTCGAATCCAGAGAATCTGACCTCTGGGAGCGAGGTCATCCACAGTCTCATCCTCTGCCTCCTTCTGCCGTTCATTCATCTCAATTTCTGATGTAGCTGCTGAAACTAGTTTCTTTGGGAATGGGTGAGTTGGTACTGAGGTCACCACCTGCAACGAAACAGTGATATCAAAATCAAACGATGCGAAAATCAACGGAAAGGATATACGTTGTTTAGTAAGCCTCTGAAATAAATAGCTTAGTAAGATTTGTGTTCTGTTCAATTCTTCTACGTTCTGGAGATTATATAGCCATATCGATGTTGCAAACATTGTCTATTATCCTCCATCGAAGGTATATCTCTCTCTGTTTTGATGGACAGATCTTCTGGATGTTGGCCTGATTATGGTTTGGTTTTTGGCATGTCACTGGTTGATTCTTTGTGCAATAGAACTTGCTACTTCATAATAATAACAATGATTTCATTTTTGAGCCAGTCGTGTGACTTTTCGTAGCGACCACATAAATGATTTTTTTATAGTATGTATACACTCACATCCATCACCATGCAGTAGAATTTGGTATTACTGAAAGCTGGAAGTAAACAGCAAGTTCTTTGATGCACTGGCCTCATGTTCAGGACCTTGAAATTGCGGTCTCAATGGCCACAGAGCAGGAAATGAGCACTTTCCATATTTTCCGCTATAGGACATGAGATCACAAGCTCTTTATTTTACTTACTTTACTCACAGCCACTTGCAAAACACTGAAAGTTTATTGCAATTTTGTTGCAGAAAATTCAGGCCAATCTTGCATTGCAAAATGTACTGTATCTAGAAAAAAACGAGACAGTAGATGTCTTGCTGTTTAAAATAGACAGGAAGAAGCGACTAACCTGACCCCAGACCAGTTCACCCGCACCAAACAGGAGACACCAGATCCACTGGTCAAGCGTCAGGCCAGAAGTTGAAAAAGCTGCTCCTCCAAACTCCACTATGATGATCTACCACAAACAACCACATAACGTTATCAGTTACATGCTGACGGCCGACCAGCTAGCCTGCCAAACAAACAGTTAATAAACAAATCAAAACACACAAGTCTACAACAATAAGTCAGTCAGTCAGTCACTCAATCAATGAGTCAGTCAGTAGGTCAGTCAGTCAGTCAAGCAAGTCAGTCAAGCAGTCAATCAATTAGTCAGTCAGTCAGTCAGTCAGGCAAGTCAGTCATGCAGTCAAGCAATCTACAATTAGTCAGTCAGTCGAGCAGTCATTCAGTCAGTCAATCAATTAGTCAGTCAGTCCTAACTTACTCACTAATTGATTTATTGACTGACTGACTGCTTGACTTAGAATTGCTTGGCTACACAATAGAAACTTTGAATCCAAACATATGTCTACAACCTGTATGGAATTTCTGTGTGACCTTGCATGCATTAAAAATGTTTGTAATAATAATAATAATAAAAATAATAATAATAATAATAATAATAATTATAATAATAATAATCTTTGCATGCATTAAGACATTTAAAGAGGCACTTTTACGTACCTAACAAAAGTTGTACCAAAATTTGCACCAGCATTTATGTCAAATGCAGTGTGAAAGGGCTACTGATCATTAAGCAATGACCTATAAGAGATGAGCAATCCCTTAAGCTAGACCTGAGGCAGCCACGATATGAAGTGTTAGCGACTTCATTTTCTTAGCCTTGGCATACGAGGGCGGGTGGCAAGTCCTCGATCTTGCCTTCTCATCTTCCCACTGACCTTGTATGGTTAGTGTACTCATTAAAGCTGAGTTGGCTGTGGGGGCGCAGGTGGAACAGAAATCTTGAACCAAATTTATGCCCTGACATAGATTTGAACCCCAGACCTCTCAACTGACAGTCCAGCATGCTAACCACTACACTATCAAGCACCCTAATTATTTGTTAATGTTGCAATTTATAAGACACTGAAGCAATAACTAACTGGGGTTAAATTAAATTATTGCTAATTAAATTAAATTGTTATATACTACGATTTAATTTGAGAGACATAAGTGCAAGAACTGACTTGAGCTAGGAGTGTACCAATCCAGATTCCTACGAACACCGGATTCCTGTTCAGTCCCTCAAAGACATTCCGCTGACCGTGAATCTTGCGAGCGTTGATCTCGTTGAACAAGGTCATCATGACGAACGTGTTGAAAATTATTGTGAAGTGCTGGGAGGGAGAGGAGTGCAGGGTGGCCTCTCTACCACTGTCTATGTCAAACATCAGGTCACCTGTGGGGCAAGTTAATAATACACCGTTAATGGCGAACAGGGCTTCCTCTCAATGGCTAGTGGGAAAATTTGACTTTCTATGTATGTATGAATGTGTGTGTGTGTACCCAGGTATGTAAGCATAGAATTTTTATGTACGGATTTATGTATGGGCAATGTATCAATATCCTGGTTGGACCAATTCCTTTAGATGTTATTGATGCAAACTTGACTCTTACCGTAATCCCAGTTAACTGATCTTTTATTTGTAGAGAAACTGAACTGATTTGAATTTTGATTTTGGTCTTTCAACAGTTAATGCAACACCCAAGGCATAAAAGTTATGGAAATCACTGGTAGAATTAAAAAAGGAAATACTTTGGCAGAGCTATTGTTCTATATCATTCAATTTTTTAACTTCTGTAACATTCCAAATGACATTTTATTGTTTTATCTCATTTTGTAACTTCTGTAACATTCCAAATGACATTATTAAAATTCACTTTTCTTTAACATATGCATATTGTTTCAATCGTTCTGGAAGGAAAGTGGTAGAGCAACTTCAGATACAGAGCGATTACCAAATTCAAATATATGTAGTGAATGGAAGAGTGTAATCTTAGGGGAGAGGGACAACTGGGATGGAAGTGTTACGATAAGATGGTTAGGGAGATTGGAGTGAGTTGTAAGCAAGCAATTAGCAATTGGTTAATAAAGAATATACTTACTTACTTACTTAAGTAACAGGATATTGTATTCCACTGTCAGGGCCTTTCTAAGCCGTTGAAGACAGTTGAGAACAGAAGTGATGTGATGATGTTTAGGAGGTCTAGTGGGACAAGAACTCTCGAAGGATTAGAAATGGTTGATTTGAAACAGAGACACTACTCTGTAATGTTTGTGATAATAGAAGGTTGCCACTGTCATTTTATAAATGACAGCGGTAAAGAACTAGAGCAATAGTGTAACCTCAGTAGTAATTTAACACCTACATACAGATATTTTCTACATAAGTCCCAGACTCACAATCATCTAGCTTGTAAATTTAAGCGTAATAACGGCAGGTGAATTCAAAATTGGATTAGAAGTCGTATCTGAGGTTCACCTCCTCAACCCCACAAGCTCCTCGAGTTTTTTACCACACTCTGAGATCAATTTGTGTATAATATTTGAGAAATGTAATCCACTACAGAGAGTTCAAAAGCCTCATCTAGCAAAAACGGGTAGCAAGAATTCAATCAAACTTACCAGCAAACAAAATGGAAAAGACAATAATTAATTGGTAAATAGCATGGCCGGCAATGTTCTTCCACATGGTAGCCGATATGAGGGGCTTCTTGCGACCATATGGTTTTCGCTCGAGCAGTTCCTCTGAGGGTAGTTCAGTTGCCAGGGCCAGAGATGCCAGGGTGTCCATGATAAGGTTTACCCAAAGCATCTGAATGGCCTTCAATGGTGAATCCTAACAGAAAACACGTGAACTGTTGAAAAGTAACAAGAAACAACTGGTAAATTTTTCACTATCTGCCTTAAGACAGATCTGTTAATTAGCAATGTTTAGTACCTTTCTGGGGTTTCTTGAAAGATGCTCTCTCTCTCTATATATATATATACATACATATATATATCCAGATACATAAATGCATCCACACACCCATACATCCATACATACCAACATGCATACATATATATATATATATTTATATATATATAATTATATATATGCTCAAGTGCTTGAAATAAACAAGTAACTAAATTGATATAATTCAATATTCTATTGGCAGTTTTAACTTGTTAAGGCAAGATAAGAGAAATGATTGTCAAGTGACTTACAGCTTTCAATTCAAGATTTAATATTATTTATTTGTGCTGTGTTATTTCTTTCGCCTGTAAGCACACTTTGTAAAAGCCGTCTGCACATGTTCATGATTGAAATCACAATTCACGACAGCACCTCTTCAAGAAAACTCATCAAAGATGCTTCACACCTGACAATACCTGGTCACCATTCAACAGAATGGTATTCAACCACATGCATCCTTGTCACTCACTCACTCGCTCGCTCACTCACTCACTCGCTCACTCACTTGCTCACTCACACACTCACTCAATCAATCACTCAATCACTCATTCACTCACTCAATCACTTGCTCACTCACTCACCTGCTCACCCGCTCGTTCACTCACTCGCTCACTTGCTCGCTCGCTCACTCACTCACTCACTCACTCACTCACTCACTCACTCACTCACTCACTCACTCACTCACTCACTCACTCACTCACTCACTCACTCACTCACTCACTCACACTAACTCACTCACTCACGCACTCACTCAGCCATCCACCTAACCACCCACCCAATTACTCTTTCACTAGCTCATTCATTCACTCACAATCACACACACATACAATCTCACTCACACGTTCACTTAAACAGTCCCTGAGTAGGGAAGACTTCCTGTTTGGAAGTCTTGTCTTCTCAAGGTCACAGGTCATCGTACCTTGATAGCACAAGCGCCAAGAAAGGCAACAATGACAGCGACAACGTTGACCGTCAGTTGGAACTGCAAGAACTTGGCGATACTGTCGTAGACGTTTCGTCCCCACATGACAGCCTTCACGATGCTCGTGAAATTGTCATCAGTCAGGATGATGTCAGATGCCTCCTTTGCAACGTCAGTGCCAGCAATACCCTTAAAGAGCAGCCACCAGGTCAGTAAGAAAAAAAGTACTGAGGGGTAACAACCCCGATGACTCTAAATAAATATTAATAAAGGCACTTGCATCTTAAAGGTTGCAATAAAAAGGTAGGTGAGAAGAAAACATCCTGTGACAGAAATTCCATTGCGTGGAAGTCCATTCAAAGCTTAGGAGTTCCGAGATAAGAACAGATAACAATGCACTGAATGTCAATCAATAGTTACAGTAGTTGACTTACTTTAACACATTTAAAAATCTAACATCATGTTACATATTAGAAAATCTTGAAAGTCAAAAGATTAGATCAAAATCAGTATCACAAAGTAAATAAGGTTTAAGCTTATGAAACACCAATAGTACTAAGGTGTATACATTCACACTTAAAACTGGATGGCCTTGGAAGGGATACTAAGAAGGTGAATACTGGATGATCAGAGTCAACTTATCTAAAGTTCAGTTGGTATTAAGGTTTCAGATGTCAAGACATAATGAGGGCATGTGGTATGGTGTAGTATGTGGTATGATATAGTATGTGGTATGGATCTTTGGTCCTTCTGGGTCTCCTGGTTAACCTTTACCCGGCTTATTGAAAAAACTGTACCTTGACATTCAAAAGATTTTATCATTATCGAATAAATGCTTTGAAATTGAATTGAACAGTAGGATTTACAGAAATGTTTCCGAAGTTAAGAGGGTATGAGATCTGGTACAGCAGGATTCGTAGAAATAATTCATGAAAATGATTGAAAGAAAACAGGTTTTAAAGATTCATAGACAATTTACAGTAATGAATAATAAAAAGGAATCACAAAAAAAACATGAAAAAATAGAAAGAATTCATAGAAATGATGCCTCAGAGAAAACAAGAGCAATAAAACTTTGACTCAGAGATAGTCCATAGACCATATCTAGACAAAGCTCGTGAATTAGCTGGTGCTCTGCACTTAGCTTTAATCGTAATCGTAATCTTCAAACTTCTAAAGGGCCACTCGAAGGCCAAGCGCAGGACACCAGCCTATTCACGAGCGTTACATCAGATCAGAGGGGATTCCAGAGAGTACACCGAAAGAGGTCCGAGTCCGGTTTCCAAAAGGCCAAACCAAATCAGAGGGGGTTTCCAGAGAGTAGTCCAAAAGAGGTCCAAGTCTGATTTCCAGGAGGTCAAACCAAATCAAAGGGGGTTTCCAGAGAGTAGTCCAAAAGAGGTCCAAATCCAATTTCCAGGGTACCAGATCAGGAGAGGCAAAGCAGCTGTCAAGGCGGGTGTCGTTTACGGCGACAATAATTGGAAGGCGGAAGATCAGATCAGCTTTATGGTAACGTACATGCACCTAGCACAGATTAGATTAGATTAGATTAGATTAGAGCACAGACCATGGCAAATCCAACGTCCGCTCTCTTCAGTGCAGGTCCATCATTTGTTCCATCACCGGTAACAGCCACAACCTCACGATTTGGATTAAGTCGACTTTCAATGATTCCTTTGACGAGCGTGTGCTTATCTTGAGGAGATGATCTGGCCAAGACTCGCAGTTTCGGCCAAACTTTGTCAAAGAGTTCAGGTTTCACCTGAAAGTTGAAAGTCAAAAGAAAGTCACCTTGCATATAATGAAATAAAATTAGTTCTGTTATTTCTTCAACAAAACATTTATTCAGCACATTTTAAAAGACCATACTATTGGAACATTTTCAAAGACCATACTAATTGGAACATTTTCAAAGACCATACTATTGGAACATTTTCAAGACCATATTATTGAAACATTTTCCATCGAGTGAAGGTCGGTGAGGTCAGTCAATGACCATATTATTCGAACATTTTCAAATACCATATTATTCGAACATTTTCAAATACCATATTATTCGAACATTTTCAAATACCATATTATTCGAACATTTTCAAATACCATATTATTGGAACATTTCAAAGACCACACTATTGGAACATATTCAAAGATCATACTGCTGGATCAGTTTCAAGAACCACATAATTGGAACATTTTCAGGACCATAGATCATACTATAAAATGAACGGCATTACAAAAAAATAAATTAAGAAATAACCATTAACTGCAAAATCTTGTACCAGTATTTATACAAAAAATCTAAAGATACAAGTTAATCAATATCCAGTTGAGTCTTCGTTATCATGACATATACCGTGGTAAAACGTTTTCAGTACATTATAATGACCTGGCAATCCGATCTAAACTAAAGTCATTCCATAAATTTACATTCTTTGAGGCAGAAAGTTCACAGGCAGGAAAATATGCTTTGAATAGAAATGGCTTTGTAGAAGCCACTGACATTGATGGCACAACCATCAACTGACATTGACGGCACAACCATCAACTGACACTGGTGGCAGAACCATGGCATAGTCAATATTTAATCAATCATTCAATCAAAATGTATACAGTGCCCCTTCAAGGTCTCTACTCAAGAGGCGCTCCCAAATTGGGTCAAGCAGAAAAAACCAGACTATGCAGACACTATTTCTGGGTGCACCACTCTTCACTCCTCAGAAAATGACATAAGGATATAGAGCAGCAGTTTGCGTACAAATGACCCAACTCCAATCATTGCAGTAACGTACGTCTGACCTTGAGACCAAAGAGGCTTAAATATTCTCCCACTAAGCTGACAATATATACAATTAATAAGAAGGCTGCTTGCTCGTATCAATCCAACTGACCGGACCATCAGGGTTTTCTCGTATTCGTCGATTGAACTCCTTTCCATCTATGACTAGATAGTCTTCACCCTGTTTTAATATTCCACACTTTTGTGCAATCGACCGGGCAGTGTTGATATTGTCGCCTGTCACCATGCGCACTGTTATGCCAGATCGCTGGCATTTGCGAATGGCATCTGGAACCTTCAGAACAAAAAACAATTTCGGTTTGATTGACATCTTAATCTTTGACTCACAGTTTCAAAGTAGTCAGTAGGTAGACAGTACAGCAGATTAAATCAGAAAGTTTTCTTATTTCGTGAAACAATGATAAAGATTTCTGGATTCAACTCTAAGCAGAAATTTCACAGACTACTTCAGCACCTTGTATTTGTTCTAATGCAATGGATGACATGCATCCCAGTAGGTAGCCTCTCTGAAGTCCAGCTTCTCTTTGCAGCTACTGTTTCATCACAGACTCCACTATCAATGTCTGTTTTTATTACAATAGTCTTACAACACAAGCAGCAGCCTAACCCTTTAATGACGAGAGGGAGTAGTTTTTCATGCATGCATTTTAGTACACGTTCATCATTAAAGTGTTAAAAGTTTGACAAACCTCGGGTCTGACTGGATCCTCAATGCCAACAATTCCAACACAAGTTAAGTTTGCAACAATTTTCTCTTCTTGTTCCCAGTCAGGTTCTGCAGCCATAAGCTCCTCATTTGGGTTTGGAGATTCTGCAAGAAAAACAACGCCCACCACCGTTAGCAGTTTTCTCTATCATGTTTTATCATATTATACAGCATCATATGCATCAAAGTTCCCCTGCCTGTTGATTACCCCAAGGGAACTCAACCCTTGACATTGTGTAACCAAGTGAGCACGCAATCAGTGTTCCTTTGAGATCTGAGTAAAATGTATTGTGGCTGGCACTGAGAGACTGCAACCAACCAAAATACAATGATCATAATTTATCATTAGAACAATGATCATATTCTAATGATAAATTTATCCAGCGTCTGTTCCAAAAACCTCTTCGGAGGCAGTTAAGCAGACATTCAGTCTCGGAAGCAGAAACGTTTTGTCTTTATTGTCCGTGATTAAAAATCCATGTTTTAACAAGAATTTTAATCTCCAATGCACCATAAAACTGGCACCGACAAACAGAAATGCATGTCCTGATCAAATAAAATTAACAGATTAAATTCCAGCCATTTATGTGGCTGCTGGGATTTCATAAAAATGATGAATATTAAATCTAGTTGTGAATGCTGAATATAATTGCTGCCTGGTAATGGAGCACAGTCACCTGGCTGTAAGCCACACGAAAAACTTCCTCTTGTTACCATAAAAAAGACCACATTATTGTCTGACAGGCAATCACAATGTCAACTGTGTTTAATTACTAATAAATAGTTTGAACGTTCCAGTTAAAACAGTATCTGCAATTAGCATCCACCATGAAAATTATGAAAAAGGAGGAATCGATTTCACAGTAGAATATTTGCTGTTCAACTAAAAATTATGGTTCGGCTGATGTTCTTCCGTAGCATTCAAAAACTAATCTACTATGGTTAAACATCCATTTCATTGGTAGAAAGACACTGTATTGTAAGTCAATAAAATTCAACAAATGACCCTTATTTCATGTAATTGCTACAATGCAGCACCGGGCTTTCTCTGTTATCAGCCCTGTGCTGTGGAACGGGCTTCCTCTGGAGGTGTGTCGCCTCCCTCAGGTCTCTCGGCCCCTCAAGACTGTTTTTTTCTGCTTAGACTGGGTCAGGAGTGCCTCTTAGTAGACCTTGAAGGGATGCTATATAAATTTCGATTGATTGATCGATTGATTAGTAATTGACTCCACAAAAATTGTTTATCGATTCATGTTTAGAATTGATCTACTCCTGCTCATATGCTACATTCTATTTGTCCTGAGGCACATGAAATCTTGGTAATGCTTTACTACATCAACCAGTTCTTAAACAAACTGGAAAATAAAACTGAAGCAATAATTAAAACTTCTACATGTGTTAACGCTGACACGAGTTAATAACTAAACCATAACAGTTGGAGTCAAATTAGTCATCCAACTATTTATTGCTTTTGTCAAAGAATAAATCTTAAAATACATTTAATTTTTAATATTTAACTCTGGAACTACTTATTTATAAAAAACTCTGTAAAGATATCTTAGAACACAATTAGGTCTTTCAGCCATGCCAGATGTAGATTCCTCTCCATGTATTAACTTTCACAGTTTATGACATTAAAAGTGATAAGCCACACCACACCACAAATAGCAGCTAAATGTGACGCCAGGGGTCAAAACCCGTGACATGTCGGTTTCTGACCTTTTTATTTAGTCATTATTTTGCAATTAATCTGCTTCAAAATACTTTTTACAGAATGAAAATATATTTTTGCTAACTGAAGTTATGCTCGTTTGATTCTTTCATTAATATATAGTGAGAAAATCGAAAAACAATTTCGGAATATTCATGTCATCAAAGTCCTCAGCAACCATTACTTGATTATACTACAATTTTGATGGGCGATAAAGGGCTATATCCTGTATCGAATAAAACAAACGGCATCAAAATCGGACTACTACATTGCAAATTATGGCAAATTCATAGGCAACTGGTGAATTGAAGAATGTTCAATATTTTGGACCTCTCTTGCCTATTTCGGCTTCTAGCTCAATATCTAGGAAGCGACAAGCGACGGGTTTTGAGCCCTGGCGTCACAAATGTTAATGAATTTGAAACTTTTTTGAAACAGTTTAAAAATTATAATCTTGCATATCCATATTCTTCTACAGTGCAACTACTTCAAAAAACAATACCATGATGACAATGCACCACTTTGTGAAGTAGGTACCTAAAATGCTATATATTAGGTATCTAGATACCTACAGAAGTTGCTAAGAATTCAATACTTTACCAGTGACGTAGTCCTTGTAGGCCAGGCAGATGGTACGCAGACCTTCTGAAGCCATTGGTTCAATGATGCTACGAACTATTTGTTGTTGATCATGTGGTAAGAATCGCTTCACTTCACCATCTTTACCATGAATCCAAGTACATCTGGAAAAGCAGATAAAATAACGGTAAGTAATACAGGCAGAAAGAGAGCGGTGAAATCGTTGAAAGATGTGCCAAAATTTCACTTAGTACAGTGAGATTCAAACCATTGACAAAGGTGAAAGGCAAATATGCCACTGAATCCTGATAATAACTAATATAACCTATAAAATATTAGAAAACTTTTACATAAAAGACCTGGGTTTTGTGTTGTTTGATGTCATCACAATAATCTGTTACTCACACTGACGTCTGGCAATGTAAAGCACTGTAGAGCTGGCTGACAACTTACTATGTTCTAGAAGACTCAGTTTTACGTAACATGACATTACAGTATCAGAGAAGTTTCGGTTTTACACAAAAGTCTAGTGTAGAAGTTAACAGTGCACGTGCAAGAGATGTCTCAGTTTTACATGACATTACAGTATACGAGAAGCTTCAGTTTAACATAAAAGTGTAAGCGAAGTAGTCAATGGTGTAAGTGTAACAGAAGTCTCAGTTTTACATAACCCCATCACATTACAAATTGTGTCGCCCTACCTCAGGGGTCTTGAGGCGGTCTGCTCTTTGCTCGGCTGACCAGGCTGAGCTCTTGGTACGCCGCACGCGGACAGCCATTATGCAGCGCCGTTCTTTTTCGGTCGCTGGCCCCGCAACCTGGAATGGCCTTCCTGTTGCACTCCGCCTGGTCCTTACGATTCACACTACCTTGTTTCTTACAAACTTGAAAACTACTCTCTTTAGCCGTGGTTGGACTAGGAGTGCTCCTGAGTAGATCACCTTGAAGGGGCGCTATATAAAAGTTCCTTAATAATAATAATTACACTATAGGACGAGAATGGTGTGGTCTGGTGACAGTGGTGAGCAACTCACTTCTTCAAAACAATTTCCGAGGCTCCTTTGGTGAGCAGATGGAAGCCTCCGCCTTCCCGAGGAATTACCGTGCTCATTGACTTCCTCACTGAGTTGAACGTATATACTTTGTGTAGCCGTTCCTCAGGCATCTCCTCACGTATCACCTCATAGTTCTGACCCAAATCTTGAACAAAACCCAGCAGTGAACACTCTGTTTTATTTCCAACCTGTTTCGGAAGATCACCTTTGCTTTCTGGTTGCTGAAAACGAAAGAAGAAACACAACAAGAAACTTATTGAAACAACAGAATCGCAATCATAATTGTAATCAATTCGTGAATAAGCTGGTGCCCGGAATTTAGCTTTGCAGTAGAGCTTTAGAAATTTGCAGTTTTAATAATAATTGTAAATTTATACAGTGACACTTAACACTTTAATGACAAGCATGCACTAAAATGTATGGAAAACTAATCCCTCTATTCTTTAAAGGGTTAAAGAAAAACTCCTCATAGGCTCTATGGGTTGATTTTCACCTCTGATTTATTTATTATTCATTACGAACATTTTTAACGTGCACAAAGTCACATATAAATGCGAATCTGAGGCGTTGCAACTTTATCTGATAGGTTGTAAAGAAAAACTAGTTAAATTCTTTGTCAACTATCCCTAAAGTGTCTGATCACAGCAGACTGAATACACCAGACATCCAAGAGCCATGCTCTGTCTACCAATACAGTGTGGACTCATCAGGGCACATATCTTATGAAACAGAGTGTAAACCGGACTGCACATAAAAAGAGGTCATGGTGAAAAATTCAATACTTAGCTCTATGCTGCAGTTCTTGTAAGGCATGTTAACCAGTATGGCATGCTAAGTTAATAGCTTTGGGGAACATAACTCAACTTTGAGTCAAGCAGAATGGTATGCAAACCGGAAGCGTGTAAACGAGATCGGTGTAGTTATTATTATCATAACAGTGAAACATTTGCTGCTACAGGACACGGAAAGATAGACAAATATTTATGTAACCTTGTCACCCCATCATGTTACAACCAGACTTCTCCATCAGAACATAGCTACTTACAACGATTACACTTGAAGAGACCATCAATGCTTTGTGCATTAGGATCAGTCGATAACAGCACTACAGAAATCATTAGATTAGATTGGAAAAGATCAACAATGTTCCTTGCAGGCATGGTCTTTATATGCAGAACGAAATACGACTTAGAACAGAAATCGAATGGAAGTCGCTCCCAAATTGCTGTACGAAGTAGAGTTGTAAGAGATTTGTTTGTGAAATTACATTACGAAGAACTTACCAACACTCTGGATGTGTAGCCGCTGTTAATCGAGATGACTTTAAGGAGCATCTCACCCACTTTTGGTGGTAGTTCGGTGTACAGCGGAGATGTCTTGTGGTGTTTGTCTGATTAAACAATAAATTGACAAATTAAAATGTGCACAGAAATCTGCAATAAGGAAAAATTTAAAATAGTACCAGTGCAAAACATAAAATAGAATCATGCTCTAGCTACAACATGAACTCAAGTGAAATAATACCTTTAAATATTAATCGTAATCTCCAAATTTCTAAAGCACCACTCGAAAGTCAAGCGCTGAGTCAACTCCGAGAAGATTTTCCAGTTATCCAAAGGAGGTACAAGTATGGTTTCCAGAGGTCAAGATCAAGGCCTGGAACAAGATCAAGAGATGAGGCAGAGCAGCTGTTAAGGTGGGTGTTATTTAGGACGACAAGAATAGGAAGGCAGAGGATCAGATGAGTCAGATTAGGAGTTCTTGAAGAGACAACACTTCAGTTTTGAGTGGAAAGCCCTAGTGTGATAGATAGAGGAGCCTGAGGATGATGATGTAGGACGGATTGCAATGATGATGGAGGAACTGAACCAAGAATCTGTGGAACTCAGGTGGGAGATTGTTCCAGAAGTATGGTGCTGTGTTGGATGTGGGTCGGTTGAAGAACTTGAGATGAGTAGTGACTGGGGGTCGAAAAAGACTGAGATAGGAGGAGGATCGAGTGGAGTTAGTAGCTTAAAGGACTGAGCACTCTTATTCTTCTTCTTCTAACAAGATACACAATAGACTGACTCACTGGCAATATAACTTTGAACCACTGTCATCCGGTTGGTTGTCAGGGTACCAGTCTTGTCTGAGCAGATGGCTGTTGCGTTTCCCATTGTCTCACAGGCATCCAAATGTCGCACCAGGTTATTGTCATGCATCATTTTCTGCATCAGAATTAAATCTTATGCATCATTTTAGGAAAACTTAATACTCTACCTCATAATAAATATTCAACCTCAAAATAAATATTCTACTTTATAGTAGCTATAACTAAAAGAGCTATTCTAAAAATAACAATAAAAACAATAAAGGTTATGATGATCACGATGATGAAAGAGACAATACAATTTTAGAAGATGATGATACTAAAGTTGCTTACATAGCTTAAGGAGCAATCTCTACATAGATTAGACACAAGGCATCACTAGACATGCACATGCATGAATGATGGTGGCCAACCGGTTAGACCAGTCACCTTGTAATACTAAGAGTATGGGTTCGAGTCACTGAGACTGTTACTGTTTAGGGACTTTGAGCAAGTCCTTCACTCACAATTGCTCAGCACCATTGACCGATGCTTGGTCATTAGGCAGTGGTGTTCTCTAGTGGTGCTCCACTTACACCAACCTCTCTTTACTGCCTGTTTTGAAGCTGAAGTAAATGTTGCTCAACCAGGTTAGCATCTGCGTCTGCAAGCTGACAAGGGAAATGCTTTGGGAGAAACTAGCGTGGCCGAATACCAAGTAACATCATCACATTACAAATTACAGCAAATTAGCATTAATAATATGATACCTTGAACCAACAGGAATTTCAAATTTAAGCTAAACTATGTTAGTATCAATAGTTTTTCTAAAATAAGGAATGAGAATCAACTTATTCAAAGGTGCTCAACCACTGCAAAGTCATTACAATTAAACCAGGGTTGGGTTTTTGTCACTGCAGCTGAAGGCTCCTAAAGGTGCTTTCCCTCCTAAGCACCGTACTACTTTCTCTGTCTAGATCCCCAAAATAAGCAGATCTCACAAATGCAGCATTTTGTAGCACTAAGATATTTCATAGATTTACATTATATTACATTCACACATAAACCATAAATATCCAAATGCATAAAACATTGAGAATTAATATTTAAAATAATTAAATAATTAAATAAAAGAGCAGCTTGAATTACCCGGACTGAATACGCAAGGGCGAGGGTTACTGCCAGTGGAAGCCCTTCTGGCACAGCGACGACCAAGACTGTGATACCAATGATGAAGAACTTGACAAACTGCTGTATATACTCGTGCCTCCACGGCTGCTTCTGCATTCCAAATGTCTCGATGGAGAAACGCAGGATAAGTATTAGCACGGTCAGCACGGCAACCACAGTGCCTGGCAGAACACAAACAAATCCAGTTGACAATCTCACAATATGGCACGTGGTGGTGTAGCGGCATGCTCTGTGCCTTGTAATCGGGGGCTTACAGGTTCGAATCTACCTCAAGCCACTGCGTAGCGACCTTGGACGAGTTGCTCACCCACAGTTGTCTGTGAGGAAGGCAATGGGAAACCACCTCACTCATCTCATCTCCAGGTGGCATAAAGCCAATGGACTTGCATTTGGGTAGAGAACTCATCATCATCATCGTCGTCGTCGTCATCATCGTCGTCGTCATCATCATCATCATCATCATCATCATCGTCATCATCATCATCATCATCATCAATCTCATCATCATCATCATCATCATCATCATCATCATCATCATCATCATCATCATCATCATCATCATCATCATCATCATCATCATCATCATCATCATCATCATCATCATCATCATCATCATTATCATCATCATATAGAAAAAAACCGATGTTATTAAACTGACAGCCACATTTTCTTGGGTGAACATTGGGCCCATGATAGCTCACAACCAGTTACAGTGTGAACCCATTAACATGAAGTTGTCAGAAGGGGATGCCTTATGATACAGCGTGTAAAACATGACGAGACATAAAAACGAATAATGTTGCAAAAGTCAATATTTACTGATACACTGAAGTTCCTGTATGGCGTGTTAACCAATATGGCATGTTAAGTGAGCTTTGGGGAATGTAACGATACTTCACGTTACGCAGAATGGCACATAAACTGGGAGCACGTAAACAAAGCCAGACTGTACCATCATTGGTACAATTCAGGTCTGCTGTTGGTCCAATGAATGTCTTTTAAAAGTAGCCTGAAAAGCATCAGTGCCTCAACCACAGTTGGGACAGAGTTTCACGAGCAAGTCCTTAGCCTCAAGGTCATTTCTTTTTTTGTTGGGGCGTGGTGGCTCAGTGGTAAGTTCGGTGCCTTGTGACGTGATGGTTGCAGGTTCGAATCCCACTCTAGCTGCCGCGTATGGACCTTGGGCAAGTCCTTCACTTGCGATTGCTCGTGGCGCTTTGGCGTGAAAACTCGGACACAGTATCAGTGCTGTAGTCGGGAGCGCCTCTGAGTAGTAGTAGACTTCAGGAGGTGCTAGAGAAATATCCTAAATAAATAAATAAATTTCTGTGCCAAATTCTAATGACGCTGGTCTTGGTAACCAATTCCTTGTTTCGAAATAGAAGCTCTTGGCCTTGAGGGTCCTGGCCTTGGCCTTCTTCTTTTTTCTTGGCCTTGACTCCAATCCTCAAAGTTCCTAAAGCAAGACTGAATGTGGCGGCACAATAAGCCACAAAACTTATCCGATCAATTCATTGAAAAATGAGCAGGGTTGAGGCCAATTGGTGGTCGCTACAGAAAAACGTGTACCGGTACTTCACATTTACAGTTACAAAAGCTGCTAGGACTTTTAAGAGGTTTTACAATATGCTATTCATTCATTCATTCAAGGATTTATATGGCGCCCCTTCTAGGGAACTACTGAGACGTGCTCCCGACACCAGCACACTCAAAAAGTACAGTTTTAAGGTTAGCAAGAAACAGGCCAGAGGGGACTCAGGGCACATGCGGAGCTCTAAGGGAAGTCTATTTAATCTCGAGGTTTGTACTTTGTACAAACAAGACAGAGAAGATGATAACCACTGGCTCTGCATGTGCCCTGTGATCACCCCTAGCCTGTTTCTAGCAAATCTCAAAACTGTCTTATTTGAACGTGCTGGTGTCGGGAGCACCTCTCAGTAGTTCCCTTGAAGAAGCTCTATATAAATCTTCGAATGAATGAATGAATGAATGAAATGAACAAAAGCAGGAACACAGTCTTCGATTTTAATACAATTGAACCAATTACAAAGTATGAACTGAAAAGTAAGAACAAACAACTGCTTCAAATTTCAAAAAATAGCTAGGGCAATGACCTGCACTGAAGACTAGTGGAGAGGCACACAAAAAGATTAACTTACAAAATAAAGACAGCTGAAAATGTATAAGCTGCCAACTGAACCTCTCCCCAAGACCACTTGATGCGTAAATCTCAGTTCATTTCTAAAAGCACTCTTAAGTTTCCGCTAAGTTTCTCTAACACTGATGGCTATGAAGTCCCTCTCACTCGACTACCAGACTGCTAGGGCTACCAAGTACTTCATCCAACAGTTCAGCAGCTGTATTACCTCAAGCAGCCACTTTAAGTACCGAATACGTAAGGGAGGTGTAGGTTCACCGACTTCCAACTTTAACCCTGAGCTTCAAAACAAATAACTTCTGTAGTGTCAGTCTTAGAACCAATAATAAAACTGGTATCAACTGACGTGCTGTGCGTTCAGACAGAGAGACTTGATGTATGGTAGTTAGAATTGCAGTGGTAAAAAAAGAGCAGTGCCAACGGCTAATCTCAAGAGCAGAAACGGGTATTAAAAATGTTATCAACTACAGTTTTGTAGCCTCAGGATATCAGGGTGGGTGGCCAGTCTTCTCCCTCGTGGTCCGATCTTCCTACAGACAAAGAATGGCTAGTGTACTCGTTTTATTGCTGTGATTGGAGCGCTAGTGGAATAAAAGTCTCGGACTATCTCCCTGTCATTGCAGAGAAGAAAAGTAAGATTCCGATAATAAATATTTAGGTTATGCTGCATTGACAA
Organism: Allolobophora icterica; assembly: GCA_963556255.1. NCBI lineage: Eukaryota > Metazoa > Annelida > Clitellata > Crassiclitellata > Lumbricidae > Allolobophora > Allolobophora icterica. Next base: position 18,498,386 of record OY744607.1, on the reverse strand, counting down.
CAACAGCACATCAAAATAAAACTCTGACCACCCAGTGATTTCTGACTGAAGGGTCAGATGGGATATTATGGGAAAAGGAAGAGGTGGTCTAGAGGAAGACCACTCCATTCAGCTGGAGCAGCTTCAACTACGAACTGACTGCAGAACTTCAATGAGAAAGGAAATGGTACAGTTTGGACTTATTTACATGCTCCCAGTTTGTGCATCACTCTGCTCAACACGAGGTGGTGGTATGCGCTCAAAGTTATTCACTTAACATGCCATACTGGTTAACACACTGTGAAAGAACTGAAGTGTAGCACTAAACACAGACTTTTTAACATATTCCTTTATAGCCAGGTTTACGTATGATGTATATCATGAGGCACGTCCCTCGATGATCCGCACAGAGTACGTAGAGCATTGTGGGAGCCAGTTGAGTGGGAGTAGTATAAAGCAATTCTTCCAGAACTCCGCTATTAGCCATGGTACACATCACGTTTAAGAGGTTCAGATGGGGCTATATAAATGCTTTGTTTCGTTTTGTTAAATTATACGGCAGTGTTTGAAGTTACCTGCATATCCAATCTGTATTGCTAGTTTTGTAAGTTTTGCCTGTAAGACGGACTTCTCCTTGCGAGCTGCTTCACTGCTTGGAAGCTTAGCTTCAACCTCACTACGCTCCTGCAACTATCACAATTGAACAGCCCAGTTACAATAAAAAATTAGACACACTCATCATCGCTATCCTCAATGTCATCATTATGCCAATTTTAATTGTAGTATTTCAGTTGTTCTCATCGTCAGCATTTTGAAACCTGGATAAGTCAAGAAAGAGGTGTGGAACAAATCAAATTAATTCAGAAAGACATAAATTATGACAAGCAGCAAAAGGAAAAAGTCACCACGGGCACTGCAAAGGACATTCTCCCACTGTTCAGGATAATATATTAAGATGACGGAACAGAAAAAATGGTTTACAATAAAGAGAAGACAATAAGGTCAGAACGTACTTATTATTTCCCTTGCAAACAATTACCACGTAAGATGACTACTGCTCCTTTTAAAAGCACTGGTCTCAATTTTAAATAACATTAGCAGTGGAAAATGAAATAATCTACGGCCTGACCTGGTCTGGTGTGGTATGCAGAGGTATATCACAACAAGAAGTAAAAAAGCCAGGAAATATTTTGGAACGTGAGACAAAGGTGGAATGCAGAGTTGAGATACATGGTAACATAACATATCAAGATATGGAATACATAAACGTTTCATTACGGAAGATTTTTGATAATTGGGAAGGAGAGAGAACATATTTTCAGCAACTCAGAATGTCTCTACTAATATTGCTGTAGGCCTATAAACAGATCTTATTTTGTTGAAAGTCGGACCATCGTATCTTTAACGTCAGGCAGATATTGGAATAGTGAAGTAGCTCTTGTTTCTCATTCTATGGACACCACTGTCCAAGCAAACAGCAACAACATTCTTTCTCTCTGTGTAACTACCATATAACGTGCACATAAATCCAGAAGCAAATCATTACCAGAAGCGCTGCAACGAGAGGTTTGTGTAACGGCACATGTGCATAAAACTGTGTATATTTGTGCAATTAACGTTTTGCACTGCCTTGTGGCTCCCTTGAAAGGCATTTTGCCAATGCATGCTTTGGCTGTTTCCATAAGATACTAAGTGTAATAACAATCAGTTAATTTGTGTAGCACAACTTTAGGAAATTTCAGCATAAGAGACATTTTCACATTTTCACTGTGAGAGGAATATCTGCCAAATTTCTAAAGCAGTGTATGCCAGGAGTGTCGAAAAACAATTGTCTTGACTCCATATAAAGAAGCTAGTTCTACCTACTTAAGTTTTGGGTGCATAATAAATTCAGAATTTCAAATAATTTTGAATTAAGGTTTTAGTTAGAAGTGCAAAGAACCAATTGGTTTGCAAACAGGTTGTTCTACGTGAAATTGTATAGCACAATTTATTTAACTTTTTTAATGAACTGAAATTTCAGTTGAAATGAAATTGAAATGCAATTACACTTTCTAACATAGTTTCGTTAAAAGGAAAACTGAAATTCCCATAAACCATATCTGACCTCAACCGTTTCGCTTGCTCCCTTTAGGTTCTGTCCATTTGTGGGTGTCACCTTGTTACCCAGGTTGTTATGCTCCTCATTTGTAGTTCCTCTGAATGCCACCTTCTCATCATTTGACTGAACATAATCTGTTTCAGAAATGGAAGACACACAGAATTCGGCCATTTACTACAAAATCATCGTCATTTACTACAAAATCATCGTCATTTACTACAAAATCATCGTCATTTACTACAAAATCATCGTCATTTACTACAAAATCATCGTCATTTACTACAAAATCATCGTCATTTACTACAAAATCATCGTCATTTACTACAAAATCATCGTCATTTACTACAAAATCATCGTCATTTACTACAAAATCATCGTCATTTACTACAAAATATTTCACTCATTTTTCAGATCTGGAAGCGAAATTAGAAGACGTTGGCATTAATACTACCACAGCACACAGATACACTGTATACATCAATAAAACACCTTTTTAGTATCTAGGTAACCATGGTGGGCGTAAAAACACCAGTGGGGCACTTTTATCATAGTATAACCGTAATCATAATTATAATCTTAAAAGCTAAGCAGAGGGCACCAGCTTATTCACGAGTGCTATGTTGTGTCAGAGGGATTGTCCAGAAACACTAATAGCTGCAACATTATTACTTGACATCCACTGTAGCCATCTGCCATCGTCCAACACAGCATTTCGATCTGCCTCAGCTCTGGGTCTGGAACTAGAGCCAGAGCCAAACCTGCAGAACGGACTGCTTCACTGATTTTGTTTCTGACTGATTATCTGTTAATAAGGTTTATTATTATTCGTTTATTATCGAGTCACACTGACAAACCGCAACATGTTACAAATACATTAGTAATGCTGAGAAATAGTAATGTAACGTTAGGAGGATTAGGTGAGGCTGGAAACTTAACAAGTATTGAAAAAGTTACAGTTTTTGGAAAAATTAAAGTATGGAAAAAGTTATTTTAATGAGGCATACAGAACTCTTGGGACAAAATTGGAATCGTCTTTACGGGGGAGGGTAAAGTCACGAGTTCGATATTTTTAGGTGCTGAAGAAATCTGAATATTACGACCAGGGCTGTAGTGGTAAAATTAGAGGTGAGTACACGCTACTGGTTAGTTTTCCTAAACAAATTAGAGGTGGGTATATGCTACAGTATTTTGTGAGTATACGCTATAGTATTTTAATATAAATATATATAAATATTTTGTGAGGTGCGTATACAGTCTCTAGAGGTGAGTATACGCTGTATACCTGCGTATACCCTCGACTACAGCCCTGATTACGACTGCAATTGCTGTTTCTGATAATCTAATACTACAAATAGCTCTTCCATCCAGCTCCATAATTTTTACTGATAGAAGGGAGCTCGAGTACCAGTAATTAAATAAAGTTCATTTGCTTCCTTACTTACCTATTAAGTTCTACAGAAAGAGAGAAGTGATACTAACAATCAAAGAACTTCTACAGCATTACTGTAACAATGCTCACGACATCAGCTAATAATCACTATTAAGTAAAATCACTGTGCAAACCAAACACCACTTGAGGTGAATCCAGTAAAAAGTCATGAAGGGACTCTGAGAAGACATGGAAACAGTCCACAGAAAAAATAACTCCAGACGAGGTGACCAAAGAAAGCAATCATTTTTATTTATTTATTTTATTTATTTATTTATTTCAGATATTTCTATAGCGCCTCCTCAAGTCTACTACTACTCAGAGGCGCTCCCGACTACAGCATTGGTATACTGTGTCGGAGTTTTCACGCCGAAGCGCCACGAGCAATCGCGAGTGAAGGACTTGCCAAGGTCCGTACGCAGCGGCTAGAGTGGGATTCGAACCTGCAACCCTCAGGTCACAAGGCGCTGAACTTACCACTGAGCCACCGTGCCCCACAATAATAAGACGACTTACTATCTGCCTTGGGTCTGACCTCCTCTTCTCCCTCTGGAGAGGCACCCAACAGGGCAAAGATGATTCCAGCCTGTGAGTTCACTCCCACCGCTATCACAAGCATCTTGCCACTGCCCTCCATAATGTGAGTACCTGCACAGTGTAACAAAATCAAACACAAATTGTCAAAATATGATAAATAAAAATCTAATTTCTTGTTGCTTTTTACAGAGTTTTAGGATAATGCATCAGACATTAAAAAAATTGGGAATTCTTTCTAAAGTTGGTTCCCTTCAAAGTCATGTAATTTATTCTAAATATTATTAAATTATTATTATTATTAAATATGTATTATGACAAACGGCTTGTGGCTAAAAGGCATTAGCAAAAATACATGCAAAATTCCAATTTTTTACTACCAAATCCTCCAATTCACAATAAAATCCATAAAAGATCTCTAAAATGGTAAGAAAACATGCGAAAATAATTTTTCAAAATTTCAATTAAGAATAAAAACTAAAAATTTTGAAGCATTGAAACAATAAATTTTTTTTAACCCTGACCTTTCTCGTTTGATGACAAGTGATTCAAAGAATCAACAAGCAATCGACAAATGATCTTCTCAAAATAAATATTTTTCACAGGATAAAACAAAATAACGCAAACAGAAAAGAAACTGATTTACTGCAACTGAAATTTATATAGCACCGTCGACAATTTTCCGAAAGCTCGGTAAGAGATTGAATACTGACCGGACAGTAACATTGGATCCGATACTTCGCCCTTTTTAACATGATCTGACTCTCCGGTGAGCGCACTTTCATCAACTTTGAGGTCATTGCACTGAATAATAACACCATCAGCTGGAAGAAGGTCACCTAAAGAGGAAACCAAAAAAAATTATGAATAAAAATCAATAAAAGTTCTTGAAGCATCGAATCAATAAAATTTCGTTAACCTCTGACCTTTCTCGTTTGATGACAAGTCATTCAAAGGATCGATAAGCAATCGACAAATGATCCTAAAATGTGTACTGCTTTTAATTATGATTTTATTTCAACACCAATAATGTCTGCTAAACGCAGCCAAGAATGGGTAGAAGAAAAGCAGTCCCCTGAGAAACAGCCGGACTTGGACCACCAACGGACATCGATTGACAACCCCTCGGGTACGACGCAGTGCTCGTGAATAAGCTGGTGCTCTGTGCTGAGCTTTACAGTGGCGCTTTAGAAAATTGGAGATTACGATGGGAATGAAGTGTTAGTGACTTCATTTCCTTAGCCGCGACATATGAGGGTGGGTGGCCAGTTTCTCCCGCATCGTCTCATCTTCCCATCGACAGTGCATGGTCATTGTGCTCACTGTAGCTGAGTTGGCTAGGAGGTGCCGATGAAGCAGAAATCTCAATAGAAATTTCTCCCCTGACTGGGATTTGAACCCCCAACCTCTCGGTTGATGGTCCAGCATGCTGACCATTAGATTATCGCACAGTGGCAGACATTAACTGTGGTATATTAAGTTTGTCATACATGACTCTAAGTGTATTGAAAACAATAGTGTCAGCACAGTGGTGTAATTGGTGTAGTGCTAAGAAACGGATCTAGTGTAAATAAACGAAGCTTATCTGTTATCTGATAAGTCTTGAAGTGTGTTGCAGTAATCATGCTAGTGAGTAGTGAGTACCATTTTAATCATAATGCCGTCAATTTGCCTTGTTTGAAGCAAAACAGAATAATGGCAAGCTAACAGCCAGGCAATCATTACTTATGGGCAATATCATTCAAAAACAAAGAATGCAAGATCTCATATTATCTACTGTAAATTGAAACCTGTATGCAAGCGTGGGACGCGGTGGTGTAGTGGTATGTTCTGTGCCTTGTAACCGGAGGGTCGCAGGTTCGAATCTACCTCAAGCCACTGCGTAGCGACCTTGGACAAGTTGCTCACCCACAATTGTCTGTGAGGAAGGCAGCGGGAAACCACCTCACTCATCTCATCCCCGGGTGGCATCAAGCCAATGAACCTGCCTTCGGGCAGAGAACTCATCATCATCATGCAAGCGTACGCAAAAACCATACGTATGCAAACGTGGCATTAGTGATCTGTCTCTATGCCACACACCCTGTACACAGCGGCATAATGGTAAGAAGAGTGTCTGGGTGTAATGAAGCAACGCTTGTCTCTTATCAGATAACGGGTGTTCTGGTCACACTGGTCTGTACCAAAATGCAGTTGGTTTTACTTTCAAGAGTAATCTGAAGTGTGCCAGCGAGTCGGCAGTAAGGATGATAAATTTAAAAAACAAACCAGTGTGGTAGACAGTGGTGCAATGATAAGAAGCCTGTGCAACAAGCTGCACAGACAGGAAATGAAATAAGCTGACAAAGGATCAACTGCAGATCGAAAGCTAACAGAGTGTTAATCATGACATAGAACAGTTTTTCATAAGTGATTTGTATACTGCAACAAAACTAACAATTCAAAATGAATATGAATGAAGTAAGCCTGCAACAGTTGGTGAGACGTGAATGCCCGGGGTTGCAAGTAGATACTGTTGGGTCATGCCAAAACATCCGTTTCAACTTATCCGGTCGGTGGTTCAGTTCTAAATCTTGTTTTTTGTCATGGCTTTCGAGTAGTTTGGTACTAGGCCACGGATCAAGCACGTGTTTAAACAGCTTTTGTCGAGAGGTTCCTCCACTTGCCCTAAACGAGCTGTCGTCTCGGCTCAGATCAAATATCTGGGAGCCTTGCAAGCACAACTAAAATGTTCTTCATAATGATTTAGACTTTTGGATCAGCAGTGATTTTAGTCCCAGTGATTATAGTACCACAATGTTTTCCACGTTCACAGATGCTGATCCTCTATACCCAAAGAATTTTACGATGTTGTACCATGAGCATTGGGCAACTACCTACCTTGCAGCCTCTCAGAATCTTCTGTTACAAGTCATGCAGTGAGCGTGCCTTATAAAAGCATCACACTCCTAAGTCAAGAAACTATTTTTATTGATTGATTAATTCAATTGTTCTTCCATTTGGTCATTTTATTCATATAGCCATTCCACCATTTGTGGAGAGCTTTCAAGATATCTTTTCAAAACTAAGAGCCACTCTCAGTCCCGGCAAAACTGAAGTGCTTAAATCTTGGCAAAAAGGTTGGTCTATTGGCAACATGCTTGGTCACGGATCAAGTGCTTACAGGTTCGACTCCGAGTAATATATCTGGGCAAGTTTTTGTACAAACGTGCCTCGATCATCAATTAGGTACCAGCATACAGGTTATTTTTTTAACATGGTAACTGGTGAGGAAATTCCCCACCAACCCTCTCAGATTCCCACATGCCCTTTTCCCCACCAGTGAATTTTGCCCTTTTTAGTCCCACTAGTCGCCACCAATGATGACTTTAGGCTTGAAGTTGAAATCCTCAGTAATAGTGAGTTCATTTTGATAATTTGACTGCTTGAAAGTTCAAATATTTAAAATATATGTCTCCCAAGTTTCTATGAAAAAAATCCAGTTCTTTTGACTTAAAAGTATGTGCGAAAAAGGTCCTTTTTCAAAATATCCCCACCAGTGGAAATTTCTTAAAATATCCCCTGCCAGCATAAGCTGGGACATAAGCGGCAAGTCCTGCGATACACTGGCCGTGTATCCAGGACTTTGCCATCAGTCTGCTGCGGGTTCACGTCACAAGTGAAGGAAATGAGCATTTCCCTACGTTCTCTATGGGATATTATAGGAGCCTTACTTTTTTCACTATAAGGCGGGCCTGTGCAAATCTGGGAGAAGGTCACTCAACGCAAATGGCCTTACCAGTAAAAGGAAAAACTGAAATGCATCCAACTGTTTGCCATAGTCTCGTCCCAAGTCTTCTGTGATTGCTACAGAGTCACCTGATCCTTTTCAATGATTTGTTCTCAGTAACCTTACATCTTCGCTCCAATATTTATTGCAGCAGAACTCACAGAATCTTCTGTAGAAAGCGGAGAGGAGGATAACCTCATCATGACAGCAGATATCGATCAATCATTCTCTAGAGCTTTTCACTCAGCGTATTCTGTCGCAAAGAGGATTTTCTTTCTTGTCAGTCTATATTCTTCAAGTCTTGTTCAATAGAATGGACCTACAGCTTTATAAGATGAGCAAAATTGAGCAACAGCAAGGCCATGAGGAAATGTGGTAGGTTAGTTTCAGTTGGGTTCTCTAAATTCTTTTATTATTGCTATGCATTTACTAAAGTATGTGCCGCTATCTAATGACCAAGCATCAATCGATGGTGCTGAGCAATTGCGAGTGAAGGACTTGATCAAGATCCCTGCACAGTAACCGTTTCAGGGGAGGAGGATTGAACCCATACCCTGCATTAAAAGGCAAGCGCTCTAGCCAATCGGCTACCCTGCCTGAATAAGGGTGCACCTCCTAATTATAATATAAATAATATATGAGGTGCATCTTAAATGACTTTGACATTTGACAAACTATGATAACCATCATCACACACCACCCAGGAGGTTGGGTGTTCAAATCATCAAATTCCATTTATATCAAATATCTTTTTGCCACCATCTAGTCTAGTCCTCTTATGTCTGTGCACATCTCTCTAAGTGCAATCTGTGAATTTGCCGTAGCAATCAACGTCAGGCAAGACTATCCCACATGACTTTCCAAGCTTTTCAGTTACATGCACAACAGGTTTTATGGCATTTCTCCAGTTCACACAGGTCAACTATAAAAAAACTGTACATAGATAATAACCCATTTCATAGCCAACTATCCCTACTTGATCCAGTATCCTTCAACTCCCTATTTGACACAAAAAGAAGATAATTGACCCTTTATCACCCCAGCGCCCCTAGACGTTATTAGCATCGTAGTAGCGATACTAATTTTCATAACAGCTTCAAATGCTTTTATTATTTACTGACTGTTTACCGCATGATTTATTTATTGCACAGGTCATCTATGCTAACAATGGAACTAAACAACAATATTGCTTTTGGTGATGTTGTTGCAATTTCTGTTGCTGAATCACTTAGTGTCGAACTGGGACGTGACTCTGGGTTTAGATGGATGCAGTCTGTCTGTCGCAACGATACTCTTGCCTCGCTGTTGCTCACGTAACAGCCCCCGTGAAGCGGCAATTCTTAACTTCAGAAGAACAATAATCCTGCATTTTTGTAGTCACTTGGTGCAGTTTGACGTTTAAAATGGCTGCCATAGCTGCAGTTTGGCCACAACGTAGATGTACACCGCTGAGCTGACTTTTGATTCGCTGAGAATCTATTTGATTGTCTCTGGTGGAGGAGCTCAACTGAGGAAGAAAGACGGGAACAAAATACCAATCAATTCTCTCAGAATACAACGCTCGCTCTGCAGAAGGTAGGAAATACTCAGTTCGAAACGAAGACCTTATCTGATTCCACCCGTACTTGAGCAGAATAGAAATACCAGGAATGAAAATAAATCAGATTCTATCGTCTGTTAATACTTGCATCCGATTACATTCCGAATAACGAACCAAAAAGAATTGGAGGGGGTATTCAGCAGCCTCTATGAAGCATAAAGAGCTTTACTTGATCACAGCTGGTAGCATGTCGTAACTTCAGTGTGTAACAATGGTTATGTAAGGTAGGGTAACACAATTCTAATATTCAATGTATGCCTTAATGGAGCAGCAAGTGAGAGAAAAGACAAGGTCCTGGCTGGCAGAGCCTTTGATCCAAGCATAAACATGACTACCCGACTTAATATCTTACCATTTTCACAAGCGGTATGTGTTAGACTTTGAATTTCTAAAGGATGACCACTGATTAAACTGAACATTCAAATTCAAGGTTGAAACCAAATATTTTAGCCGAAAAAATATGAGCTCCTACCATATTTGACTTGGCAGATGTCACCAACAACAATGTCACCGACAGGGATCTGAATGACTTCGCCACCTCGAATTGTAGCAAACTTGTGCTCGTGTTCTATTTTGTTCTGAAGTCCACGGAACTGCCGTTCCTTCCGCCAATCATTGAAAGCAGTGACAAAAACTACGACAAATACAGCCACGAGAATGGCCACTCCTTCAATCCAGCCAGCCTCCGACTCTGACTCATCGTAACCTGAAAACAAAGAAAACTGTACTGTATATTTGCTTAGAGTCCATTTCCTGAATACTTCTCAGCAATGATTAAGGCACACGCTATATTAGACTAATTTACTACAATATATTTGTCGTTTGTTCACATATCTTTATTGGCTGAACAAGGATTTGTAGATGATGTCAGCCAATTAATCTGAATAATTGCTTGAATTAAAATTTTCAGAGTGGTTTCTACTAATGAACATTCTTTTAACAGTTTGCCATCTTGAAGCGAGCGTCAGAAGCACTCATTGTAGCTGCTAATAGCTGACGTTTGGGCTTTTCCTGCAAAATTTTACATCAACTGTCTATTTTAAAAAACTCTCTATTTGAGCATTTCACTTGCATTATTAAAAGCTACTTACTGACTTACTTAATACCTATGAACTGAAATGTTTAAACAAATTTGTGGCAGAAAAATTCCATTACGGTAAGGGAGGCACAGCGGTGAAGCTTCCGAGTGGCCTGCCAGCTGTTAGTATCGTGATACAGTACCGCTATCGCTGATACTTTCGTTGGTATCGTAGTGAGCATTGCGATAACTTATTTTGGTGGTATCGCTTGTGTATCGCTGATATTTTTAAGCCCTAAATGAGCGATACTCGATACTGGTTTCTCATAAGATTTTGTATTAAAAGTTGTGATTGACAAAGCACATAGTGCTGTTTCTTGTAATGCGTGGTAGTTCTCGTTCTATTCAGCAGTCTATGGCTTCGAACTAAAGGACTCACTAGAAGTGCATGCTTTCGCTCGCTGGTTTACGCGATTCCTTTGTGTGGATTTTTAGCTTAAAAATTGCTAGTGAAGTTAGTTAGATATTAAAGATGAATAGGTCTGGTGAAACAACAAAAGCCAAAGCACCATCAGAATAAAGTGATCGAAAAGAATTCTTAAATCACATTGGCCCGAGCGAAATCGCACAAAAATTATTTCACCGGTGCAAAAAATATGACAAGGGTGAATTGAGCAAACCTTTCTCTGATAGAATCAATCATGGAATGCTTTTAAACAACAAAATGTTAGTATATTTTTTCTGATTAATTATTGTTTGTGCTGTAACGTTGCAAATTTACTTCATTTTTTAAATTTACTATGGGTTGTATTTGCATTTTCAAACTGATTCTTACATCAAACTTAGTAACTTTGTAAACCTCGGAAATATGGCTTTGTATTGGCAAGTCTGGGTATGTCTATGACATACGTTACAATTATTATATGTTTCAGTGTTCATCTGTGTTTTGCAAACTAAGAAAATTCAAAAATGCAATAGAAAGCTTAAACTCCTTAAAGTGATGACATCACCAAATTAATTAGTATACAATTCACATGGTCAAAACTTTACAATAAACCAGAGAATTACTTTATTAGTAACCCATAAAGTGAACTGTGAAAGAAAATGCTAAAATATATGCACAATATATTGACACTAGCACAACTGAGGGGGTTATAAACGACCCTCTGCGGTGTGCAATGAAGTCTTAACTGTGGGGGTCCTAAGAAAGACTAGGGGTTGAACCCCCCAACTCCTCTGACAATTCTCACCCTGGCGTAAAATATTTCAAATATGGTTTACATAAAAAAATGTCAATTTCAATACTGAAAAGTAAAATAGATACTTCTCCCTACTTTTCAAGCATTGAGTGTTAGTGTTCGGTGTAGTGCATCACTGTATAGGAATGGCTATTGTCAGCTAGGTCTCTTTCTTAAATAATATATTGCTATGTTTTAGGCAAAGCACCTTGGTTTCTCGGCAACATTTGAGAAGCAACGCAAGCAGCTGACGAAACGCAATCACACTAAGAAACGAACTCTGGAATAATACGACCAACCATCACTGCGACCAGTTCGAAAACAAGTCTTCTGTTAAGCTGACACAATATCTTCTTGAAATTCTGACTCAGATCCAAAATCATATATTCTTTGTGATGCTTAAAACATACTGTCTACATTAACTGCAAAAGACACTTGAAGTAAAATACACAAAGGTTATGAAGCCAAACTGATGTGGGCTAGATGTTTTGCAAGGTGAGAAGGACTTGCGTTTGGCTACCTGCAGCCAAGGTTTAATGTTATGAAAACAAAGCGGAGAGCTCTTCAGAGCAGTCTAAGCTTCCACAGTTGTATTTACCATTAGTCCAAACTGTTTGTTGGGTCAGAGCACAGGTTTGGAAAAATATTTTCCTTCTAAACATGCATCTGAAATTATAGTATTCTTACGTGATAGGGTGCAATATGGTAACTAGGATGAAGCATGGTAGGTAAATTAAATTTTTTCTACTGTTTTCTGACTTTACTGTTTATTTTATGGACAGCTGAAGTTAAATTATTTACCAAAATGTATTGGTACTGCAATACTTTAAAGACATGTTTGGAATTGGTATTGCCAAGACATTTATAATGAACTATTGATCATTGTAATTGTAATTGTAATCAAGAACTTATAGAGTGCCACTCAAAGTAAGAGGTGCTCCCGACCCGGGTCAGTGTCTTCACTGACAAAGAGAAATGTTTCAGCCGCCTGCGGAACTGGGTAAGAGGGAGAGTGAGGAGGTCAACCCTAAGAGCCTGAGGCAAGCAGTTCCAGCTGGAGGGGCCCACAACAGCAACATGGTATTGGCAATACATTTGTCCAGTATTGGTAACAGCCCTGCAGACTGCATGACTATGTGAATAACCATAGGAGATGCTCATATGGCTCCTGTAAGAATATGCTACTTAGGAGAGGTTAATATCTATGCTGAACAGTTTAGGAGTGGATAGCTCTCTGTCCTGAGGAACATGAAGGTCGTGGATGACAAGTGTTGATTCTGTTCTAGGGCTCGTGAATCATTTCATGAAAACTTATGGTGCACTGCTAATCAAAGCATTGCAACACAAATGTAAACGGTACAGCATCGCCTTGTGGAAGAGGTTTCCATATCTGAACAACTACTTCCCAAAACTTGTCTGAACTGGCAAATAATGCGCCCAAATTTGCTCAGAGAATTCTGCAGTCTGAAAGCATCTTGAATTTCATCAATATTTTCCCAAATGTTTTTCTTTGCTAATGGACTTAGAAATCTTTTCCCACTAAACAACACGCCAGTATTTGCTTAGCAAACAGACTCAACACCTGCTTTTTTCACTAGAAGCACTCTGCCAGAAAATAGGTGTTGCAAATTCTGCCATATTTCACTACATATTAGCTCAATAATTGGCTAAATGAATACTTGCAGCTTTTACTAATGCCGCTTCGCTTATCTATATCTCCTTAGAATTGGTATATTGCCATTAAAATGTGTTATGTAGGTAGGTATGTATGTGTGTATAGATGCCTGTCTGTAGGTATTAAAGTATTGACGTTGTATCTTTGTATCAAAACAGTTAAGTACTTCACAAATGTGCTAAGTAACAGGGATTGTAACAATTAAATATAATGTTAGGGCTCCGTACATTTTTTCTCTTGAAGTCCTTTTGCGAAAGCTACAATCCTCATCTGGTTGAATTTTGCAAATGTAAATTTAGTGTAATAATAAAGGACACTTGCCACACGATATTGAATGATAATAACATTAAACATTAGTTTTGTAAAAACTGATGAACTCTTCTTTCCTGGGAACCACACACGCAACCGGCTGAAGGAAAACAATGATAAGCAAGAGAAAACAGTCGAAATGCTCCCATCTGGATTGCTAATGCACTATCACAGCAAGGCAGCATATAACGGTGGAAATGTATGAGATATTGCGGTCATAATCTATGCTACTCATACGAGTATAATGTAGGGCACCCCAAGGTCACAAAACACCATAAAGACGGGAAATGCCACTGGAAATTAAATGGGGTCGTGTCACACAATAAAATCTAAGAGTACGTCAGGTCCTGCCGAGAATTGTTCGCCCTTCTGCAGTCAAAACAAATGCCTGATATCGCCATAAACCACGAGCAAGAGCCGAACACACATGATTTTGAGCAGCTTGAGCACCATTCATTCATCTGCTCTGTGCATTTCCATCCTGTGGCTTGGAGGATTGAGTTAGATGTTGCCTCTTCTGCGTGTTATATGAGGTGAAGAAACGTGGATGGAATCACCAAACAAACACGCTTTGATGAATAAAAAATTGGGAAATTCATGGTGATAATGATGAAGATCATTATGATCGCAGTGGTGATGATAATGAAAAAGAATACTGATGAAAAAGAACAGGAAGAGCAGGAGGTGAAGATAGAACAACGATGATATAAATGCTGATGAGTTAAGGGTAGTCTCCCGCACTCTGACGCAGGCAGCTGCTTCTACCCTTGTCCATGCGTTTGTGGTTTCCCGTCTGGACTACTGTAGTGCCCTTTACGCTGGCCTCCCAGCTGCCCGCCTTGGGTGTTTGGACCGGGTTTTGCGTGCAGCCGCACGTCTTATTGGTCGCATCCCCAGATTTGGCCAGGTTTCTCTTTATATGCGGGATGTTCTGCACTGGCTCCCTTTCCCGCTGCGGATTGCCTATAGGGTCTCTGCACTGGTTAGGCGTTGTCTAGAGGGACTTGCTCCCCCATACCTGCGGGAGTTGTGTCGCTCTACCTCGGGGTCTTGCGGAGATCTGCTCTTCGCTCGGCTGACCAGGCCGAGCTATTGGTCCCCCGCACGCGGACAGCCATTATGCAGCGACGTTCTTTTTCGGTCGCTGGACCTGCAACCTGGAATGGCCTTCCTGTTGCACTTCGCCTGGTCCCTATGACTCACTCTACCTTGTTTCTTGCAAACTTAAAAACTACTCTCTTTAGCCGTGGTTGGACTAGGAGCGCTCCTGAGTAGATAACCTTGAAGGGGCGCTATATAAAAGCTCATTAATAATAATAATTAATAATAATAAATGATGACACTGATGATGACAATAGCAGTGATGATTAAATCATATAAATCACCTTATTTAACCAGCCTGAACAAGGATGCAGTGTGTCAGCATTATTATGTAAGAAACAACAACAACAACAACAACAACAACAACAACAACAACAACAACAACAACAACAACAACAACAACAACAACAACAACAGCAGCAGCAGCAACAGCAACAGCAACAGCAGCAGCAGCAGCAGCAGCAGCAGCAGCAGCAGCAGCAGCAGCAACAGCAACAGCAACAGCAACAGCAACAGCAACAGCAACAGCAACAGCAACAGCAACAGCAACAGCAACAGCAGCAGCAGCAGCAACAACAACAACAACAACAACAACTTAAACAGTGGTTGTACCCCAGGGTAACAGTAAAATGCCATTTTTGTCAGCACATAAAAAGACCAAGTATCCAACAGAAAGTAACAGAGGATGGAAAACTGCACGGCTTATAAACTGCATGCAAGTGAGCAGAGTGGATAAGATTGGCTCAGGAAGAGCGATATTATTCTAGCACTAGTTGATCGAGTTACAGTAAAGATAAGAAAAATCTTCAGCATGTGGTCTCCATTTTCTCAGTTAGTTCTCCGCTCCAAACAGACTCAAGGTTAGATGCCAAAAACCTTAGAATGTCTGCTTAAAACGAAACCTTGCCACAGTCATGAAAGCGAGTGACGTCAATAGAACTACTAGTTCTACTAAGGTGCTCTAACAAAAACACGTTGGCCCAGCCAGGTTGCAGGTCAAAATTCAAAGTATAATACAATCACTAAGATTGCAACTGGTTATAATATCCACTGCAATTGAAATTGTAACCTTAATAAAAATATTTATGCAATGCAACTTCACGATATGCTCATCAGAAGTGCTACCATATCTCACAACACAACCGCAATCAAAAGAAATGGTTTTCAAGCACTTACGGCATAACTGCAAAGAATGGCTCTTACTGTAGGCTGAAAGGCAAGCTATTAAACTATATACCATTATATAATAAATTATATTCCTGTGTTTCTTATCAGCCGTACTTACGTTACAGTTCTCGCTATATAAGCTTGTCCTTCCTAAGGCTTCTGAGTGCAGTGCTACTGTGCCAAAATTTAAATGGAATTCTAAGTGCAGCTACCTTTCACTTAGTGTTACAGTACGGGATTCACCTCCGTCTATAGATTTAAAATTATCTTATCACGTCCTATCACTAAGGCAGAAGTAGGTCCAGTTGTTTCATTGCCTCATTGGTAATGAAAATGTTGATGCTGCAGCCAGCGAACAGATAATATCAGCATACGAATATTCACGATAGCGATATTACTGTGCATCCTTATAGATGGCATTTGCTTGAAATGACAGGTCCTTTGCTAAGAGATTGTGTCATCGCAATTAACTGATATCATGTCCTTTTCATCATCATAATGGCACCGTGAAAATGATTAGGTTATTTATTATGCTGGAAAATCAATTCCCTCCTCCAGTGCTATCTCCAATGTCCAGGTGACATGATGAGTTTTCACAAGTGGAAAGAATGGCGCAGGTCAAAAAGGAAAATATTTGGGATTGCACTATTTACCCGGATATCAGTTTCATAAATGTTTCCTGAAGATGATGATGATGATATTCGTTTATTGTTTATAAAGTAAACACATGCTGACAAACCGCAGCATGGAACAAAATTAGACAGAGTTTTGAGAAGTGGATAATGCTGAGTATAGTGTTTGGGAAATAAATTCTCTATTGTCTTTAACTGGAAGACAGTACTGGTGAATCTGGGGACGTAATGAATATACAGTTTTATGGACTTACATAAGAAAAAGTAGCAAAAAAATTTCCTAACAAAAATAAGGCAAATCAACGTCAGTAATAGCAAACAAATAATAACTAATTCAAATATTACAAAGGACAACAATTCAATTCTTCAAAGTAAAAAATCATTATTATTATTTTTTTTATGCACCGAGGTATACAGGATCCCTCAGGGACTTCAATATTAACTAATGTAACATATAAAAAGTCCGGAATGGCCCTTATTATTATTATTAGTAATATTATTATAGATAATAAATCACATAATGAAAAGGGAGAGAAGTGGCGTGTTCTTGCCACTAGTGTAAAATACCAATAGCTGAAGTGATTCCCTTATAGAAACAATCAGAAGTCGGCAGAGAAAATGGATGGGCCACGTAATGAGGGGAGATTACCTCCTAAGAACCATAATACGAGGCAGAATGGAGGGGGAAAGAACGAGAGGAAGACCTCGAGTGATGCTACTGAATTGGATGATGAAAGACAGTTACAGTGAACTGAAGGAGAGGGCTAAACTAACGTGACGAATGGCCACATTGGACGTACGAACCTGCCTAAGGAGGCAGAGAATCGAAAGACGATGAACCTCCCCCAGTGCTATATCAATCAAGTCTGCAAGAGCCAGGTTGTTTGGTCTGCTTTGGTGCCAGGGCAGAATCTGGGGGGGGGATTCAAGTTGAGGATACAGTATTGTGTTGTGGTGGAAATTGTTGGTGATGGTGATGGTGGTATTCACAAAGCGCTCGTCTTAAGGAGTGGCACTAGCGTTGAAAAGTTAACTTTCAGTCTTAAGGGGAATGCAGATGAGAGAAGGGGAAGAGAAAACTGGTGGAGATCATTAGGGAGTTCATTACAAACAGCTGGTACTGCATTTGAGTTGAATTGGGAGAGGAGACTGGAAGCCATGTTAGAGAAAGGTATAATGAAGATCAGGGTGGTTGGACATGGAAAAGTTGGCAAATGTATGTGGGTTTGAGAGTTTTGTACAGAAGACAGAAGCTACAATTTTGTAATGGATGCACTGAAAGCCACCTAAGCCGACAAAGTGATTTGCAAGTTTTTTTGTTTTGCAACAACATTCTGGAATCTTCCTAGATCTATGTTCTATTTCAGATTGTTTTCCATTCTGACTCATCACACGTTGAAAGGTCATTACGGACAAAAACAATCACCCCATTTAGAAACAAATAAGGAACTGATTGCTTTTATCGATCTTAAGCGTGCTTCTTAGCGATCCACTTCACCGACTGATGGCAGAACATGGACGATGAGTCATTTGCAATCTGTCCCCAATGGGATCGCTCAGCAAACAGGAATCCTAATGCATCTCCAGCGCTCGCTAAATTTGGAACAGCGGCGCAAGTACACTCAGGACACAAAGAAACACGTACATAGCGCAACCCATCGAAACATTCATCGTCTACTTCACCTTAGACAGTTGCCTGACAATATCTTGTATAACCAGCAGTAAGAGAAATTGATTTTAATAATTAATAATAATATAAATGATAATAATAAACATATACCATAATAATGCCGGATAAGGTTTTAGACACGATATATCAGTTTTAGATTTATATCCTGTTTTTATAAACATTGCTGATGGCGCCAACCAACTGTGCATCAAGTACCACCGCCTCAAGGTTTCTATAACAGCAACAGTACTGTTCTATGAGAAATGTGAACATGCATGTTTTGCATAACACTAAGTTTATGAAACAAGTGAAATAAATATCGTCATAGAATATTGCAGCAGGTGGAAAGGAAAGTGTTGTTTATATTTCAGTTTTTATAATTCTTGTTCAATCGCAAACTCCAAATTTCTAAAACGTCACTCAAAAGCTAAGTGCAGCGCACCAGCTTATTCATGAGCGCTGAATAACTGGCATAAGGGTCATTTCTCAAGTTTTTTTCAGTCTATCCATGGACTTTCACTCCAGCGTCTGGGTAAAAAATCTCAATGTCTCATGCAAAACTAGCAGTACATTGATGAGCTTTTTACATCCACCAGTGTAAGGTTACACAAAAAGCAATGGCTGCCTAGCTGTTGGTATAGCTACTGGTTGTGTGTTCCAGACAAACTCTCAGTCCAGCCATTATTTCTTATGAACAAATGTGCCATGAACACGTAATAAATTGGAATTACCTTACTTTGCCATACCGTTCTACTTGGCTAGCTTTCCTTTTGATTTTCTCCACTTTTCATGACCTTAACCAGTTAAAGTTGTTGCAGTTTGGCACCTCTGGATTTACTTGGCAAACAATGGAAAACCTATTTTCTCTATCATCCATAACCTTCAGCATTAAAAGTTGCTGTAGTTTGGCTGCTCTAGATTTACACCACAAACTAGACGAAGGTTAATTGAAGTACATCGTTCACAGACCGCATTACCATTCTCCAAACATACATCAGATGCAAGCAGATGTAGATCGGTTCCTGTAAATCTGGAAGAGTGACAAAATATCTTATAGATGCAATTCGGGAACCGATCTAATGCACTCAAGCATTGGTCTGCCTAACAGCCTGGCATAATTTTCTGTCAGGTGATAACCTATGACTGCAGTCAATCACGCTGGTTCAGAACATCACACTATCATTTCACCAGGCTTACAGCCAAACCATGGAACAAAAATTCAAAGTCTCTTGAACAGTGTGTGCACATAATGCCCGCATCTGCATCAGAAAGTAAAATAAGCAAAATCTGTAAGTTAAATGGAACTATTAAAAGTTTTAGAAGGCAGCTGCCAACTTCCAAATATCAGAAAATTGCTTCTAACATTATTATTATTATTATTATTATTAATTAATTATTATTATTATTATTATTATTATTGCACATTTATTAAATGCCACTATCTAATAATCAAGCATCAATCAATAGCACTGATCAATTGTGAGGGAAGGACTTGCTCAAGGTCCCTACATAGTAACTGTCTCGCTTGGCTTGATACTGGCTTGATATCATACTATCCATGTTACAAGGCGAGTACTGTAACCAATCGGCTACTGTGTCCCGCAACTGGCTACTAGTAATGTCTGTTCCCAGATGCTCAACCACAGGCTGATAAACTTACAACTTAAAACGAGATAACCTTAGTACTTTTACCTTTAAAGCCCTTGCTCGAAACTTAACATATTCGGCAACAGAGTGCAAATGTCATAGCTTTGCATGATTTAGACGTCCAGCCCTCATTGAAACTTCTGCAACGAAAGGTCATGCTATTGCTGATATGCTCTCCTCCTCGAGAGTAGTCTAACACGGAGCCCTGCCATATAGGAAACCCATTAACACAGATGACAATAAATGTATCGGTTGCACTGAATCCCAGGGCGAGGGGCGTAGGCGCCACAAGAAGGAAGATGGAAATCGAAGCAGAGATGGGTCAACACACACACACACAGGCACATTAACACGGACGACGATAAGGTCAACAGGATCCTGCGGTGTTCGCTTATGGACGCTCGAAGAAGACTTAACGGTGCTTTGAGGAGACTCTTCTGAGAAATGCTTGACGGCTATTCCAGATGAGATCGGACAGGGCTGCCACGAGGCATCGGATAAAAACACAAGCCCCCGGGTAAGAAGAGTGCCCCGACTGACCGGTGCTGCGTGCAACATAATCTGACGTATTTGGACATTTACACTGCACCAGCACGATGGTCTCTTCAGTGGCATCCCACTTCTGTAACCTAACAATTGTGGATTTGCTCCTGCTGAGTGGACTCTCGGTATAAATTTTCACACCTTTTTAATCGTAATCGTGTATGATTGCGAGGGTTTTCCTTAGGGCTATACCGAATATTCGCTTCGTATTCGCTTCGGGGCCAAATAGTGGGCCAAATAGCTATTCGGTATTCGGCCGAATAGTAGCGGAAGGACCGAATACGAATAGTGGTCACGTGACATCTGTTTCTGCACATGGCGGCTGCTATAGCGAGTGGAGTGAACGTTAAGTAGGTGACAATTTCTAAGTTTAGTTAAATTATTTCCATTCCTAGTTTACACAGACTGACAGAAGGATGCAAAAATTACATGTAGTTTACTGTTTACTTTCAGATTATTTACTGGACTGTAACTTTTACTTACATTCGAAATTTTGAATGTTGTCGGTAGATTTATTTTGTACACTATTCGTATTCGTATTCGGCCGAATAGTTGGTCCAATTATTCGTATTCGGCCGAATAGTAATAATCACTATTCGGTACAGCCCTAGTTTTCCTATATTTGTTTATTTACATATTGCACAGCTAGGAAAACTCTTCTGCATGGTACAGTGGTAAAGAGTGCAGCAAATGCGTCAAGTTCAAATTCCTGCCAAAACAGATATGCAATCTCAAAAATAACAAATACACCAGCTCTGGCTAAAGTTTAGATAAAACAGATCTACAATTCTACATCTTAGATCATCTGATCATTAGCCATTTCCTCTTGATACCTGAGCTATACCTTTCCGGGGCTGCGATCGAATCACAGCACACTGTTAGTTTTTGTCTTCTTTGAGCGTCCATAAAATAATATAACTCTTCCTTCAGTTGTTCTGATATGAAGAAAATTAATGAATCTCATCGACCATCAGAATATTCTTTGACCAGTGAGCAAATGCCTTTGAGTGAACATCTCAGATCATCACTTGAATATAATTAATCAATAATATAAACCTCACAGAAGTGAGAAACCTAATTACAAACAGCCACATCATAATCCTTACAAACAGAATTAGCTGGATGGAAGCTAGACGCCTTAGGGGTTAAGCAGTGCAGAAATCATCCTCACCCACCCACCCACTCACCAACCCACCGGTTAATCCATATTTCACAGCTAAAGCCATCCAGCCATGTATCTAAGTACAGCAGCACAATGATCTCTGCCTCACAGGTAAACGACAAACTGGACTGACAAGAAACCAGATAAGAAGATTGAAATGGATTCACTAAGACTCGTGTAAGTAATTTATTCCGAGCACATAATTATGCCATGGACAATGCCAACCAGATGAGAAATCAGACCAGAACTAGGCAACACTAGTTGACCAACACCACAAAAATGAGGATTTTCAGTCCATTGTTAACAGTATATCACAGAAATTGAGATGATGACGTCTTGGACTTTCTAAATAAGTCGTCCAATCTTCATTTGCTTTTATTAAGTAAATATAAACAGTTACATAGATCTACTACTACTGATATAATGGTGATATTACATCAGTAGGCCTAAAATGCAGTTGACATTATAAAGTTGACATTATTGACATTATTATCTACGGAGTGCATCTTGCAGCCGGTAAAAATAAAGAATATACTTACTTACTTACTTTATATTTGAACATTTACATTTGTATTATATCAGTAGGCCTCAATTATATTAACATTTACTAATAATTGTATCAATAATAAACACAGAATTGAAACTTGTAGTTCAAACACTGAACTTTTTAGAGTCAATTGATATGATAAACATTTTAAACTTTTTTAGAGTCAATTGATATGATAAACATTTTAAACTTTCACTGGATTTTCGCCAATCCTTCACACCAAACAGTGAAAATCATTCTCGCCCTTTCCTGTTAATTATCAGCAATCTGTGGCTATTACAAAGCCTAGTTTGTTGCCAATATTCTCAGATTACACAGTTCAAGGCAATATCTGTTCTGTGTGGACTCTGGAGCACTGACTGTATCTGCTAAACTGACAAGAAATCCGTCTGCTAAGCTTAATCAAGTCAGAAAAGTCACTGATAAACAGCAGGACCGGTGGTGTTACTGGTGTAGCAGTATGTTCTGTGCCTTGTAACTGGAGGGTCGCAGGTTCGAATCTACTTCAAGCACGGTGACTTTGGACAAGTTTCTCACCTACAATTGTCCAGCGTTCGTGAATAGGCTGGTGTCTTGCACTTGGCTTTCGAGTGGCCCTTTAGAAATTTGGAGATTACAATTACTCTGTGCATTGCAAATACTGAGATTTTATTAACACTTGTTAAATTTTAACATGTTATGTAATTTTATGGAAGCAAAGAAAAAGAGAAACAAGGAGACTTTGGGCCTCACAATGCCTGCACCCACCCACGTCCACTCTGCGGTAGCACTATAAGGTGAGGGGATCCAGCGCATAAGATGTAGCATCATTGCTGTAGCACCATATCAGAAATTCTTGAAAGCACTAGAGTTAAGTGAGAATGGTAGGAGGATTCAACAGATGTATGAACGCCTGTTCATTGGAAGACCTCACCTCCAAAGTCTACTACTATGATACTACTCTTAATGCATTGGACATTAACTGTGCCATCAGTTGATGCCGTGCGTATTTTACACTGGTGTTATAGAAGTTAATGACTGATAAGTCACTGGAAAAGTATTGTAATACAACATTTAGATAGCAGCTTTCGTTGGGTTCTCATTCCTCTCCAGACTGTGCATTGCAAATCCAATATCATCGGTCAGTGCATCGTAAATACCCAAGGTAAGGTAAAAATGGTAATGATAAGGTAAGGCAAGGTAAGATAAATATGGTAATGATAAGGTAAGGTAAAAACATAGTAAGGTAAGTATAGGCAAGTTAAGACACGGTAAGGTAAAAGGTGAGTTGTATTAAAATGAAGGCTGTCATTCTCTGTGTACTTCTCAAGAACAGCCCTCAGGAGCTCTATCTTCAGTTTGAAGTCTACATTACGGTAGATGTGCTTGCCAGTTCTAAGTCAACGGTGACCAGGTACCTGTGTTCAAAACTGTTAACAAACTGTCCTAGTGTGGCAATGCATTCATAGGGGGATTTCTCTGACACCACCCAGTCTTGTCATGAAACACGAATAACCATGCGGTTGCAGATCACTCTCGACAAAAGCAAGCCAAAGGCAGATAACAAACAAAATTAGACCAAATGCAAAGGTTCTAACTATGCAATCAATTGCTTTGTTTTCACCACAGAATCACATTCTATTTGTACAATCAATTCGGTTGCTCAAACAGCATCAACCTCATCAAACGCAACGATTGAATGGCTGATTGCAATTCCATACAACATAGCATGAATTATTGAGAAGTCTTGAAAAAACTGCCTACCTTCGGATTCGGTGGGTGTTGGATGATAAAAGGACAGCCCGAGGGAAATCAGGGCTGCAACTATGAGTATTATTAGTGTTATGTCTTGAAGAGCTTCCCAGACCAGAGCCCAGAAGCTCTTTGGGGGTCGAGGGGGTATGACGTTGGAGCCGAAGGCTTCAGTTCGATGCCGCACGTCAGCAGGTGAGCCACTTAAACCTGACGAAAGCAACAGACAATGACAGAAGATCTTGATTAGGACAGAAATCTGCTGACAGTATACGCAAGCACATCTATCTTCACTCGTAGCAAATGCTTTTATGTTTGAACTGCTACATCAACCGCTGTTCTTTTAACCTTTGTATAAGCCTATTGTTCACCTTCTCCGACTGTTCATCCTCTGGTATCTAAAAACCTGTAAAATATGAATTTTTAAACAACTCTTTCTTAGTTAGGTCTTAGTTAGGGCTGTCTTTCTATTTTACCAGTTAGAAACCCATTCTCTATTTAACCATTTATTTTTCAATAATCATGATGACAGAAACCAACTCAACAAACACAGAACGTAAGGTGGATATGGTCATATTAAATACTCAGTTGAGAAAAAAGGTTAATTGAGAAGATACAACCGCACAAACTGCAAATACATCCAGGAAATATCTGTTTAAGAATCACTTTGACACAGACAATATATGCCATATTTAATTATTTTCTTTTCTTTTTGACATGTCTAAATATAGCATGAGTTTTTCGATGACACATCATCGATTGACACTACTTTGCCAAGTTGCATTAAGAACTTACTCAAGATCCCTAACAGCATTTGCAGTGTCTGCTGTCAAGAGACTTATAACTTTTGCTTCTTACTTCATTTCAATTTTGTTTCGTTCAACATGTCTGTCTAGTCTAGAACCAGCAAACCTAGGCTAGAACCAGCAAACCTAAGCTAGAACCAGCAAACTTTGTTTTACCAAGTACCAAGTAACAAGTAGGGCCTACTCAACCAATCAGTTAGAATGTTACATAAAAAATACATAGCTGAACTAATTCCAAAGCAAACAAACAATTCAAAAGGAAAAACATTTGTGAAAATTTACGTCACTCGTCTGAATTTTCGACGAGCAAGTGCCATTCGTGTGCTAGTAGTTTTTTTGCAAAAACATCACAACAAACACTTTGGACGAATTCTGATATCTCTATTCTCGAATATCTTGCATCTAAAACAAGCCAGAGAGTGCCGATCGAGTCCAATGCACCTTCCAGTGAGGCACCACACTGTATATCATCTATACACCAAAGTCCCAAACGTTATCATTTGATTCCTAAATCCTCATATCACAATGTTTGAATGCACCCAACCACAGCATTCAAAAACCTTGAAACAACATGGCCATAGCCAGTTTCACAATCCAATGAGAATCTTCTCGTTCATTTAAAACACAATGGCTCTGTAATTCGACATAAAAACATCCGCAGCATATCCTCAGCTCATCCTATTAAGCGTCAGACTGATGAAAATTCTCAAAACACAGTAAAATATAAACATAATTATACATTTCACTATGTGTTTTAGATAATGCTGAAATTCATTATATAATTTTTTCCAAATAACTACTCAGGTATTTAAGAATGTAACATTTTAGGAATCAGTTGACTCCATTTCGAAGTAAAATAATTAGTGTAGTTTAGACATTATGTTAATTAGGGTCATTGCACATTTGCTTGGTACTCAATAGTCAGAGCTACTTTACACAATGAAGACTCTCCCTAATGGAAATTCAGAACTTGAACTCACTGAGAATTTTCCTCTCATTCAGCTTATGAATGCACCATTGTCAAGTTTCCTAAAGTTCAGAACCAAAATGTTGCAGACATGCCAACCTGTGAGGCTAGGAGCATCTCCAAGAATTCATCGAAATCCAAGTGCCAGGCTTTTAGCATCGGCAGCTAATCCAACCTCGTCCGTAGAGCCATGCTAAAGATCTTGCTTCTACAGCCATCTCTGAACAGCAGGCAATCCGTTTAGTCTTAAAAGCTGGCTGGTCCCTTGTACAAAAGGCATTAATTAGAGAGCTTCTCCATGATGGCTAATGATTATGCTGCATCCAGTTATGTATGCATCAACTGACCTTTCCAATATTTCATTTGGTCCTTTCTAGTAAAATGCCATCCAAACGAAGCTAAGAACTTGACTTCAGTCCACCTGTCTTATTCCGACCTTTAGGCAAACGTTTTTACTAAGAGGTCAAAACTGTAAACCTTAGCAAACATCATTTGACAGGACTAGCATGCTAACCACTACACTATCGAGCACCCCTAGTAAACTCAGCTGTATATGAGTGCCTAGATCGTACACTGATCGTACACTGATCGTATACTGTCGGAGGGAAGACCAGGCAGCAAGAGATAGGAATGGTCACCCAAACTCATCTACCAGGGCTAAGAAAAGTGAAGTGGCTAACATTTCACACACAGACAATTAATCTTGAGAGATTTCTTCTCCCTCCTAGTACAGCCATTGTAAAAAAACTCAGCAACTCTCGCCCACTGAAAAACTGATATCAAACTGACATGAAATACATATGGAACAACGCAAAGAAAAACGGAGAAAAGACGAGCAGTATTCATTTGCTCAGCATCATCATATGCACGAGACTCACTTACTTACTTATTACTTATTTTGAAAGCATTTTTGTTAAAAACAAAAGAGGCCTGGCTGAGGCCACATGTAAAGGTAACTTACATCAGCTGCCTATTAAACCCCACGCGCTGCACGTGTCTGTGTACGTGGGAATTTACGAGGGAGCGCCTCAAGGTGAATCAGAGTATCAGCCCGAAGCCTTGGCTTCGAAAGCTGCATCCCATCATCTTGTTTGGTAACCATGGATACGCAGCTGGCACTCCAGCAGAGAGAGAGAGATGCACATACATTGTGTGCATGCACAGACCCTGCACATGCATCTGCCTCCCTGCCGTGTGTCACGGCGGCGCAACTTGGTCAAGAAAACGAAAACTGCTTCGGCTAACCAAGAGATGATAAACGAGCAAATGCTCGTCATGTACCTGAGTTCCAATTAGTGGAATGTAAATACATCTGCAAGAAGAACAGCCGGCACAGGGTTTCTAAAGTTCTTCCCTGCATTTCAGTCATAGCTAATAACTGCAGAGGATGATCTTTGGAAGCCAAAATGTCCTTGTCGAAACGGAAGAAGATTATTCAGACGAGTTGACATTGTTTTTTTTTTTTCCGTACAAAACTAAGAGTTAACAGGACTCCCAATTGTAAGGTTGAAGCCAAAATCCAGAGGCGCATTTACGCTTAGGCGCAATAGGTGAGCGCCTAGGGCCCCCAAATCTCGGAGGGCCCCAAACAAATGAAATTTAAAAAAAATTAAAATAAGAACATTTTTGAAATTTGAATTATTTTAAATATACTCTATATCCTATTTTTTACAGTTTGGCATTCACATAAAAGTATACTGTTGTAATTTATAACTGTTTTGTTCATTTGGGTTAATAATTCATCTTTTTGCAATTGTGCAAAACAGCATAAAACTTGTTAGCCATAACGACTGTCTGCTGCAAAAATGTTTGCACCTAGGGCTCCGTTTTCTGTAAATGCGCCTCTGCAAAAATCTGTTTAAAAAAATGGCCTGACGAAAGCATGACATAAAAAGTCTGAAAATTCCCATTTTTGCACTTTCTGCAGGAGGTTCAATGTAAAACAAAATACAACTGAAATTTCATTATGCCCCTCAAAATGTTCAGAAATGCACATAGAAGCCAGGTTACTGGAAACATCAACTATAAACAGAGTGGAAGAGAAAGTTTTGAGTTCAGAGCAAAAAGATAGTCTCCATAAGAGAGGGAGATCTACTGAGCATCTGCCACTGACAACATGCCTACCAATCGTAATCGTAAACTCCAAATTTCTAAAGCGCTACTCTGAATCTGTGTGCAGAGTACCAGCTTATTTACGTGCACTTTAACAAGTTAAAAGGGTTGCCCAGAGATGATCAAGGGCAGTTCCGAGTTTGGTAGACAGAGCGACCAGAGAGAAAAGGCAGAGAACTATCAATATGCAGGAAAATTGCACAACACTGAACGGTAACTACCTTAATAAAAAAACTGTAAGGATTTCTTATAAAATTTGTACACTAAAATAGTAAATTTTATGGCTCTTTAAACTGCAAAGAATTGGATAATGTCAATCTGGTACACAAAACCAAGTAAGGCTGAGACTTTGAAACCAACAAATAACGTGACCCGTTCTGTGCAATTGCCCAGAATAATTATTAAATATTAGAACTGTTATATAAACACGCAAATTGAGTGATGTGTGAGTTAGTGTACACTTGTAACGTTTCCAAGTATCATGAAAAATATGACACTTGTGTAGAGAGGTTGTAAAACCTGAGTTATTGGTGGCATAAACAGAATTAATGAATGTGCCAACCGTGGCTGAACGTTTCTTCACAGTGTTTGCTCAGTTAGGGCGCTGCCAAGATAAACAGACCCAACCGGAATCTTAGAGCATTCACAGCCAGAAAGTGCATTCAATTAAGAACATGTGACATTCGATTATTGCTGATACTCACGCACCACGGATGTTCTGAGGCTGAAAAGACTAGTAAGACTTAACTGATGAAAATGAGTTGATGGACCAGGTCGCTGTGGCACATGCGAATGGTCAAACGCAGGCACTGGTCGTCACAGGGATGTCGACTGAGAGATGGAACAGCCACTCGATGTCATTGGGAGCCTTAATTGGCGAACTGACAGAAAGAACAGCCACTGGACGTCATGTTGAAAACTCACATGACACAATGCACACACACTGGTGGCCATTGAGCAGTGAATATGAGGATGAAAGCTGACACAAAGAATCACCACAGATAGTACACAAATGAATAAGACTAAAAAAAGTAACTATCGATAACTTCGATGACAACCAAGGAGCGACCGTACGTACGGAACGTACGATATTTTTTTCTATGACGTACGTACAATACGCGTACATTATTATGCCGTACGTTACCGTACGTTCACATCTGTTCATGACGAAAAAATAAAATACATAACAATATGCACAAGAAAAGTCAATAATAGTTGGTGATTGACGGTCGTAAACAATTTTAACCATTATATCAGTCATGGCTGTTTAGTGATCTCTACTTTCAAAATTTTAAATTCCAAACTGCTAATATTCTGTCTAATGTATAGGCCCCCTATAGTGTGAAGAATATTAAGATTTTACGGCACACTTTATAGGATGGTCAGTGCCAGTGGTCATTTTATTGGTAATACTAAATTTCGGTACCGTTCATAAATAACTAGGCGGCTAGGTCTGCATACGGGGAGACCAATACTGTAGAGTTAAACTGATAATTTTCGACGTAGGGCCTACTCGTACAGAACGCGTACCTTATAAGACTAAAGTCTAAAGCTATATTGGGATTCTTTGTGAATGATCAGATAAATATGTGGCATTTTTAACGTAAGCGTGCGGTACGCGTACGTTATTTTTTTCGATAACGTACGTACGGTACGCGTACATTATTCCAGGAGGTAACATACAGTCGCACTATGACGACAACAACAGCAGCAGCATACGGAGAAGAAATTTTGCTGGATGTGGAGAAACCATCATTGAAAAAACAGTTCAAATGCAATGGGAAGATAAAGAGTGGACGTTGTTTCCTCAGACGTTTTTGTGCTCTTAACTAAACAGTTGTATCAAAACAAGCATAGACAAAACACAGAAAAAACAAGCTCCACAGAAAAAAATCCATGAGTAAAAAAAACAGGTGTTCGAGAGAACACATAATTTGGGAATAAAACCAACAAACTCAAAAACTGACTGAATAACACTGTTGACATTTCAGCAGAATCACTCAAATAAATCCCTCTGTTAAGAAACCCCATAACTGATGATGAATTAGCCATTAACTGATGAATTAATCAACAAACTAAAGCAGGGGTCTCCAAAGTACGGCCCGCGGGCCACATCCGGCCCGCTAAGGTCTCTATTCTGGCCCGCGGAACTCTCCTTGAAAAAACAAAATAGATTGGGAAAATTTATAATTTTAACGTCGCTGTACTCTGACATGCATATTGCCAAAATCCATGTCGCTGTTTGTGTTGCTCACAGACAGTGAATGGCTCTGGAAATTAGCCTTTTCAGCAGATTTAACCATGCACCTGAATGATTTCAATCTACGAATGCAGGGTGAAACTTCACTCATTTATGATTTGTACTCCAAGGTGAAAGCTTTTCGCCAGAAGTTAACATTATTTGATACTCAGTTAGCAAGAAGCTGCTTATCTCACTTATCACGCTGTGACTAATATAGCCAGGAAGCTGCGACTCCGTTTCCAAGCTTATTTGCTCAAGATGTCATTTCCGTTTTGAAACAACAGTTCCAGGAACGTTTCTCTGATCTCGATGCATGTGCTCTTCGAAAATAAGAACCTTCGAAAAACCTTTTGACTCTGTCATTGAAGACTTACCTCCTGACTTACAAATGGAAGTTATCGATCTGCAATCCAATGACATCCTGAGGGACAAATTTAAGGAAGGAAATTTGATTGAATTCTACAAATGCCTTCCATCTGCCCAATATATTCATTTAAGAAACTTTGCTCGTGAATTCATTTCAGTTTTTGGCACTACGTATTTGTGTGAGAAGACTTTTTCCAAGATGGAGTAGGCCTACACGAAATCCTGCTACAGATCGCAATTGTCTGATGAACATTTGAATGCCTTACTTATGATTGGAACCACTCACGTTGAACCGCAGTTGGATAGAATTATTTCAGAAATGCATCAATTTCATGCTTCTCACACTAATCAGGACTAACGAAAAACCATCTTTATTGTTATTGATATCTGCATTGAAATTCTGCACTGCATCAGACCTCAGGAATAAATAGTCTGTTAACAGTTATTTATTCGCGTTTTTTCGGAGTTTTGGCCCGTGTAGCTTTAGAAAGTCAGCAATGTGGCCCCCCGCTGGAAAACTTTGGAGACACCTGAACTAAAGAATCAATCAAACAATCAGTCACTGATTGAAACGGTTAATACATCAAACCGTCTTTTGATTGATTCGCTTACTGTGTCATTTTCACTTTAAATTTCATACACAGTGCTCTTTTATTTAAGTAAGTAAGTAAGTATATTCTCTATTATACCAGTTGTGCACCCACACTCTGGTGTACATAAACTGATAATAAACTTCAAAAACATACAAAAATGTGGAAACTTGAAACACGAAAACTGGCAGCCAACAACAATGGCACCCATCCCATCCCATCTGTTGTATATAATCTTAAGTTGTTATACTTTATATTTTCAAATTACCATTTTCACTGTAAAAATGCAAGATTTGTATCACACTCTTAGTTTCATATTCAAAGTGAAACAAAATCAGTAAGAACAGATAAGAAAACAACTCCAAATAATGTGGCATTTTAAATTCATACACAGTAAATTAGGTCTGACAAGCATAGGCGACTTTCCACTGGTACGAATGCAAACTAGTACTTCCAAAACCACAAGAAGTCCTGTAAGAACTCTGACTGGAATCTTGATCGGTTTTACCACACGAATTAGCCATTCCAGACCAGCCAAGAACTGGCATGCCTTTGAATCAGAGCCAAATCGATTCAGACAAATGGAATGCGGATCTCTTGTTCCCAACCACAGTTGACATAAAAGATACAGACGCAACTGTGACGCAGGCATGCAGCTCGACAACCAGACCCGCTCGATTATTGACGGTCTGCTCCATATGTCGAAAAATTTTCTGTGCTCTATCCTCTGACATCGGAATATTAATTTCCTGGAAGAAAGAAGCTATGTTTGTGTAAAGGCATACTATGCAAATGCCACCAAAGAATGGAGCATACGAGAAGAATCAATCTGTCATGTCTTGACAGCAAAATATGACTGACAACTCAATGACTTCTGCAAATTTTGTAGGTTAGTAGTTTAAGCAAAGCATTACTCACTTTCCAATATGCCAATATGTTACGAGTTCTAAAACATCTTGCAAGAGACTGACTTGCAAGACTTGCACTTGCACGATACCTGCTTTGTGAGGTTTAATAAGTGGTCAGGTACATAGTGGCTGTCCATAAATGACGTCATGTCCAGATGGGGAGTAAGGTTACTCTTGTGTTACACTATGCACGAACTTCATGCTCAATGTATATGGAAGTTCATATGAATGTGACGAGTGGGGGTCAAATTTGTGCCAAAATAGTGTGATGTCATTTATGGACAAGCCCATACATACTGCATACAAAGACTTCTCTGTACTCAACCAAGTTTTCTAACTTTCCCAATCTGACTGGACAAGGATGGCTCTCGGTAGGCATGCCTTTTTCTGTTGCTGGCACTAGACTCTGGAACTCTCTTCCGATAAAAGCTCGCTCTGCAAAATCTGTCCTGTCCTTCAGATCTCAACTGAAAACTCATCTTTTCCTTAACTCATTCCTCTTTAGGATGTCTTCGTGTCTTTTCAAACTCCCTTCTTCGCTTTCAATGAGACTGAACCTGAAATTTGGCTTGCATGATGGCTTTGATTAGTAACAATCATCAACTCGTGACTTGATCATTACGACAGTGGAGCTACAGACACTGTACTCACACTGCACAGCAAACCAGTCTCTGACTTGTTTACAATAGAGACCAGTTTGTCCTCAAAGACACTGATTCTGATTTCTTGGTAGTAACCTAATGTCATACACATACATCAGACCTACCAGGATCTCTCACATATCAATAACCATGAATGGGAGTTACAGCTTCTCAACGTTACAGCGATAATTTATTTCTCCATACAATTATGTCTTATGTATCAATGTAGGTATGTATCAAGACACTTGCATGGTGACTTATAAGTACTTCACAAAAGTGCTGCACACACGGCTACCTGGCTGATCTAAATAAGTGTGTTTTAAATAATATTGTAGTAATAATATAGTCTTGATTGATAATAATACTATTAAAATCTGATTATCCTTTACTATGGAGCTTCTGAAGCAGTAATATGTAAACCAAACTCATAATATAACTGCAAAAGTTCCCCTATACAACCGTCTCACAATTTCAAATTTTTTCTACCCATTAACCAACCCTCTCACACCAACGCACACCCACCCAACACATAATCCTTCTCAACTGAATTCAAACTCTGTAGTAGTCACGCCATTCACTCTGGACAACAGTGGACAATCGCTGCCCCTCCCACCCCCCACCTATCTCTCTCCAAGGATGAACACAGTTCGCATATTAATATTCTGCCGGCCTTTTCAATATTTCCACCGGAGTAAATCAGAAACGGAAACACGTCAGTCAAACCCCGCCTGAACCAGCACCACCCATCCGAGAAGAATATTTCACCAGAGTTCTGGCTGGTAACCTTGCACGCCTGAACGCCATCTGCCAGCCAAAGCACGCTTAACATTTTCACGTCCCAAGACGAACATCCATGATGGTCGGCTGAACTATCTTTGGAATTCATCCTAAGGATTTTTATTCTCATGTGAAATTATTACTCTATTATAGCATCGTATATTTAAATTTATCCACATGGAAGATGTCAATCAACAGCGCTGAGCATTTGAGCCTTTACTTTTTTCCTACACAGTGACCTTCTCATGAGAGGCTCAAATCTGCATACTCCTCTGTACAAGGCAGGTAAACTATCCTCAACAGATTAGTCACAACATATGGTTTGCCTTACTCTATCATTCTAAAAAGTTCTCTTATCTGCTAAAAGTCTCGCTTTTCCTTCTCTTGCTTATAAATAATCCATTCTCTGCTCTGCAGGTCTTTGTTTTAATTTGTTGTTCCCCTACATTCATTGTTTTATGCTTGTTTGGCACTCAGGAAATTGTCAGTATCATCATCATCATCATTCGCTTTGTGTCCACGCTTTACTTTTTGGTTGTTTATATCTTTGCTTATCATCCATTGTCTTATTTTCAATGATCCTTTACAGCTACTTTTCATTCCTATATAGTTTCACTGTTGCAAATAAGTCATTTGATCATTTATCAATAATGACTCATTCTCTCTACTCATTGTGACATCATTTCAATCCTAGCCACCAACAAAAGTCTACAGCTAACCATAGTTTGTCTCTCAAACTGCCTTTTGCACCAAGCTTATATTCTTTACACCAAATCTGGAGATTTCCAAGCACTTCCACTTTTCCTATTGATCCAGTATCTAAGCATCTCTCATGTCACCTTCGACTGATTCATTTGAAAATCTGACTCCGACTCAATCCTTCTTTCCAAACTTCTCACTAAGTCATCTGAAACGAATTTTCATTCCTGTCAAACCTTCAACGAAGTGCGGCAACGTTTTTATTTTCTCCAGACGTTCCAACTTGGAAATTTCCACACTAACTCAACCCAGACTGAAAGAAAGCCGAACAACGCTTTGTATCAGACTGCCCCCCCGAAAAAAACATTTCACACCGACAAGATATATATGCCTTGTTGGACAGACACATCCAAGCAGACAAAGCCCCAAGAACCGTCCATGCATGTACGAGACGGAGCACCGAAAACGGGAAACACACGCTCCTTCAAGATAAATAAACGACGCCATTAAAGCAAACTGTACGCCCCAAGACAATGGCCTGCAGACGCCGATGGATACTGCCCCGGTACAGACAGGCAGTCCCGTAATTTGATTCTTCCTGAGCATCAATCTTTTCCGGGGCACAATCCTGCAAGGCATGTGGGAATCCGGTACGGCTGAACTCTAAAGATTCCGAATCCCGTTAAATGTTGATGCGAACGTTGCCCGTGACATCGACATCGAGGGAGAAAATATACTTACGAAGTTGGCAACATCTCCTAATCACCAGCACACTAAAACAGATGGAGCAATCGGCGTCCGACTGATCACAATGGCCTACTCCATTATTTTGGCAACACAGGATAAGATAGAGTCCAGCACTGTGAAATGTTATCCTTCACTTAGCACAGGCTACTCCAGTAGCCGGCACCGTAATGCATTCGTAATAACTATGAAATCCAGAATCATAGTCTTAACGATATATTATCTACTCTTCAGACACAGCTCTTGGGTGATATAACATCTGAGGGTGAAACGTATTAACGCAGGATTTCTATTTGACTCGAAAAGCAAAAACAAGCATGCAAGAAAATCACACAAATTTCTGTCAAGAATATTCCTTCTTTGAAGGACGTTGAAGAATATCATATTCAGATTGTCTGCATGCTCATTT
Source organism: Allolobophora icterica (assembly GCA_963556255.1). Lineage (NCBI taxonomy): Eukaryota > Metazoa > Annelida > Clitellata > Crassiclitellata > Lumbricidae > Allolobophora > Allolobophora icterica. The sequence continues at coordinate 18,463,274 of OY744607.1, read as the reverse complement.
TAAATGTTGCTAATACGTGCCATCAACAAATATAACATATATAGAAAGATGTGATTTAATTTTAATTTCCTTTAACCTTCAAAAACCCACTTAACCTTATAACAGCATTACACAACTTCATACTGAAGCAAATAAAACTGAGATAAGAAAGGAGTAATGAGAGTATATTTTAATTTTGTTGCATCATCTTAACCCTTCAGGAATGAGAGGAATTAGTTTTTTCAGACATTTTAGTACACACTTGTCGTTAAATTGGCAAAAGTTACTTTTTGAAATACTTAAACACTCATAATTAATTTGCAACATATAGCAAACTTAAAACTGAGCTTCAGAAATGAAAGCAATAAAATGGCTAAAAGTAATGTAACATAGATTTCATTTTCAGAGAAAAATCCTCTGCTCTGCTTCCTATCTAACAACACCAACCTATCATCAAAGGAAATAGTTTTTCACCCCTGAAGTAACAAATGCAGACGAAGTCTAAACAGTTCTTGTCTTCAATCAGCAGAAAGACGTTCAAAAGTACCTCTTGCTAATCTGGTAGATCTATGCTAATGTTTGAGAAGAACAATATGTTTGTCTTTAGTCAAATGGCAAATTCACTTACGTTTCATCATTGTTGCCAAAGACTGTCCACCACAGCCACAGCATACATATATATATGTGCAAGTAAGTAAGTAAGTAAGTAAGTAAGTAAGCTTTTATTAGCACGAGACCAACGCTCATACTTTTCAACAACAATGCATACAATGGCAAAAAGTAGAACAATAGCACAATATCAGTAGAACAAAAAACAGATGCAGCATAATAAACAGTTTTAGAATGTCTGATTTATATACAGTTATATCTATAGCTATGATCTGAAGAACATAACCCTTACTCAGGTCTACAAATGAAACAGGTTACATCTTGGAACAAGCATCAAGACTAGCATGTTCCCATTTTTTATAGTTGTACAGCGAGCGAATGATGAAGGATTTCTTATGCAGCTGTGTACGAAAGTACGGTAATTCAAATGCATGCCCCCCTTTTTCGTAAGGCACATGTATGCTGAAACTTATGTAAGATCTGACTGCATTTTAATTAAAAGCATCCCATTAAATAAACAGCTTTGTGTGGCATGGAGAATCTGTGCTTTTGTCTCACATTATATCTTGACATTTGTGCAATATGTAAGTCAACTCAATATACGAAATAGTTTACCTTCTGTGGGTGATGTGTAAAGACGCTTGCAAAGGTCCAATGTACCGCCATACTGGTTTTGTATCTTCTGATAGGCTTCCTGGCCCCTCAGTTCCATAAGTTCCCGTAACTCCTTCAGCGCGCAACCAAACTGCACTGGTTGCCCGTCGACTTCCGTTGACGTCATTCGGCGCTTTTCCTATAAATAGGAATTGTTCGTTAGACACTGGATCAAAATACTGTAGCAAGAGGACTTCCGAATTTTTAACTAATTATCACAAAATAAAAATCTCAGCCTTGTTTTCAACCTCTTTGAAATGACTTTAGTATATATCAATATAACATCACATGTTAGATAGAGTTGGTTATTTTATTTCGCCCTTTGAAAAGAAAGAAGAATCAGATGTGCAGAGTCAAGACTATGACAATCACCATTACGATCGTCTTTATGATAATTTAAGTATACAATCAGCATAGCTAAATTATCATAAAATTGATTTAACACTTTAACGATGAGCGTGTACTAAAACTGTTGACTGGGAAACCAATGCAGCTCGTCATTAAAGTGTTATATAAACTGAAGCCAAATATACTGTCCTCTCCTTCATGGTTATCTCCATCATAAACAGCTAACAAGCAGCCTGTGCAGTTTTAGTGTACTTTAACTAAGCTTCTTGATAAGCAAATCCCGTGTTCAGCGCACACTGCATCCTTCTTTTAACTCTGTTATTTCAGCAGCAAGGCACTCCAGACGTCAGCTAGAGTGTTGGTGGTGCTACTCTCCTCTTTCATATGACCATACCAGATTTACACAAAAAAATATAGTTTATCTTTGGTGGGTGACATAAAAAACAATGCAAACTTGTACAAAACTTGATTCATCAGCCAAGTCTACATATTTTACTATTTTAATCTTCAAGAGATCTGCTTCATCTAAGGCTCTTTACTGGGGTTGGGTCGAAACGTTGCCAATGCTGTGCTTGGAGCAATCATGAGTAGGTGTTTTGAAAAGGTACTACATAAAGTTACTGAATGAATGAATGAGTGAATGAATGAATGGTTTCCTTCAACTGCAACTGCTGTCCTCATAAAAAATTCATCTTGAAGTCAGCTGCTCATTGTATGGCCAACTTCCTCTGGATACGCTGGTTGGACCGAAAACATACCTAGCAGATGGTCAAAGGCTTAGAATTCAAAGGTTACCATGCAAAAAATGAACAAGCAACTAGATACTAAGTTATAAATGAGTTCACTGTAGACAGTGACACGGTAACGGTTACCGCGATAATTCCGCGCTAACCGCGGGAATGGGTAGAGTTTAAAGTTGCGGTAAGAGCACGGTAATGGGGAAACATTGTACGGTATTCCCTACCCATTCCCATGGGGATGGGTAGGAAAGCTGCGGTAATACCATGGTAATGGTTACAGAGCTCATAAATTTCATTTATTCATTTATTTTCAGCTGATTACTGACACTATAAATGATCTTCTATTCATTCATGGCTTACACAAATAACAGGCTGAGGTTCAGCATTTTCAGTGTTTTCAATTTCATAAATTTTAATAATATGCTATCAATTTATAATGTTACAAGCTTATATTTCTTACTTTTAAGATGAAAATCCATCATGCGGGGATGGTGAGGGGATGGGGATGAAGGTTGCGGGGATGGGAGGGCATGGGGACATGGTTCTGCGGGGACGGGAGGGGATGGGGTTAAGACTACAAATGTGGGGTGGGAATAGGGACACTTTTCTGTCTCCGTGTCACTCGAGTTCACTGCACAGACTGGCCTTCAACAGATCCTTCGATAAGACCATGGCGTCACTGTGTGATATGCGCTAGCTTCCATACGGATGATAGTATTTTAGAGAATTGAATTTCTGGCTAGCACGGACAGTACACATGCTTAAACTGATGAGTTGCCAAATCCAAATGGTTAGTGAGGGAAGAGGAGATCACCCTATAAAATCATTCGAGAATAATAATAATAATAATAATAATAAGACGATTTTTATAGCGCCGTAGCACAGCCGAGGCCGAAGAAAAGGGCGCTGTACATGAGTCACAGAGTCAATGACAATCGTACGAAAGTTTAAAAAGATATGTCTTCAGGTGCGATTTGAATGACTCCAGAGAATGCTCATAATCACGGCCATGTGGCTGTTGTAAAAACGTGTTCATAAATATGACTACAAACTCTTAAAACTAATGTTTTATTGCAAGTAAAAATATAATTATGTGTGTACAATTCTGCTAGAGAGTGCAAAAAAATGCAATCAAATTTCTGTTACAGCATGCAAGGACAGCTTGTTAATTATTCAGTCAACTTGTATCATCTGTAGATACAATGGAGCACATGGCACCAGCACATCGGCCCACATGGCACCAGCACAGCGGCCCACATGGCACCAGCACAGACATCCTTGGCACTGCATTGTCGTCACATCACATATTTCACGGCAAACAAGCCCAAGGCATTGCAGTGATCCACTTTTAAGCTGAATGAAGTAATTATCGAAGCATCCGGTGATTATCGCAGACAATGCATGATCGATAACAAAGTGTCCGTGAAGCATAACCATTTCCATGTCATAGGGAGTCAAGTCAGGCAAGTAGGATTATTAATTTGTCATGCTGAACAGAAAACAGAGGTCGTTGGTTTGAGCAGAGAAGGCCGACTGCCTCTCTGTCTGACCTTCTGGCTTTTGACGGATCTTTTGAGTTATGATCTGGAGTTTCATCTGTCACGGCTAGTTATTATTAGGAACCCCTTAGGATCGTCTGACATGAATGCAATAAAATGGATAAAATTAATGTGATGTGGATGTACAATATATACAGGCATTTCAGAGAAAATCCTCAGCTGTGCTTCCGAACCAAAAACATCAACCTATCATCAAACGAGATGGTTTTCCACCTCTGATGGAACGAAGGCAGAAAAGGCTGGAGTTCTTGAGTCATTTGGAAATACATTCCAAAGTGATAAACCAAAAACAGCAAAGATCCCAAGTTGCATATTGGAACTTACACACAGTTTGAAATTAGCAAACGAGCCAATCACCTCTTGTGGTAGGGCATAAAGCTCTAGTACATGAAGTGGTGAAAAATAACTTACGGCAATTTTATCCATTCTCTTTCTACTGGCATACTTCCCAACTCTCAGAAGAAGGCATAGGAATGCCCCTCTTGTCATGGCATAGAAATCCACCTCTGTGCTGATGATACCCAACTCTATGTACATCTGCTACTAAATGACACTGCAAATTCTACAGAGACTTCGTACCTACATTGATGCCGTCATGCTATGGAATCTGTCTATGCATCTTAAACTTAGCCCTGGAAAATCTGAGTTCATCTGGTTTGACCGTTCCTCTAAGCTCCTACAGTATGAACTCTCACTCACTACGTACACCTCAGAAGAATCCAACAGCTTTGCTCTACTCTGGAATCAGCATCACTGAAAACACTGATCAAATGCCTTAGTCTGATGCAACTCTATACGCCATGGTCTCCCTGAATGCATACTGTTTCCGAGACCATATCACACCTGCTCTTCGTTCTTGACACTGGCTTCCCGTCTGTAAGCATATCTGCTTCCAGCTAGCACTCCTCATGTACAGAGCATGTGCAGATCATCGGCCATCCTACTTACCTTCCATGGTCAAACCCTGCAACTCTGTTAAAGGCTGCTCCTCTCTTAGATCACGATGAATTGTTGGATATGCAGAATGATTCCTCGGCACGTATATTGTTTCATGAAAAAATGCTGACAGTTCTGGTGTGCTATGTATCAGTCTTGTCCAAATGTCACCATGCTTGCCATTGGAGTTTTACTTCCATTTGCCTCTACATATCTCTGCAAGAGTGGACTTCAACGCTTCTTATATCACAACAAAGGCAAGAAACAGACTGCATGTTGAGAATGACATGAGGTTGGTTTTAACAAACACTAAACCACATATTTTGAAGGTGGTTGCCCAGGTGCAAGCACAACCATCGCATTCAAATATTAGGTTAGAATTATATTCTGAGAAATCTATTTTTAATATGCTTTCTTTACCGTAGGGCCTAGGCAAGCTCAAACGATAATTATAAATGCCTTCTTATGCAAATACCGCAGGGGTCGCAGGTCACTTGGCTATTATAAAAGGGGTCGTGACTCAAAACAGGTTGGGAAACACTGACTTAGGCTGAGAAATGTTAACAGGACAAGATGGGGCATGATGTGATGCTCACAGTGATGAGTGACAAACACTGTTGGAAACTAGGATACAAAGGGAAGAGCATATCTCTGGGATGCAAAGAAAGGCACATCAGTTTGGCAAGCACAAAGAACCGAAGTAACATGAGATGCAGCACGTTCCGTGAGCATATTTGTTCTTCTACTACCCGCTTACTGGTTTAGCACGAGAATAATGATTCCAAAGAATGAACATGACATGAGCATTAATACCATGTCTCCTCAGACAGGCGATTCTCCATTCCGCAATATGCAGGCCCTTCCACTTCAGGCAATAAAGCAATCCATTTGCATGCCGGTCCCCTTTCCCCTTCCGTAATAATGTTATTTGGAGGTTTTTTACGACGGCTAATGCCGTATCTTTTCCCCCGGGATTAATGAAACGCCGGTGTTTGGTAGAAACACAGAGTAGGATATTAAACTATTTATTGATTCAGAATCAACACACATTGTCCCTCGGACCAGGGGGCATTACAGCCGGACCGCGATCTGGCAACACAGTCGGCAAATGACGCTCAGCGGCGCAAAATTTTAGGGTCTGTGGATGTCAGAAGGAATGAATGAATAATGAATCGGGAATGAATATGATTAGGCTGAATTATAGATGAACTAATGGCGAACAAATGACTGTTTTTCATATAAAAACTGCGCTTGGCAGTTAATTGCGTTCCCGAGCTATAGACAGAATCGCTGCATACAGTATTCACATCATGAAAAGCAAGCGGTTGAACGATGAACTGACTCATTTACCATGAAACACCGAACAAATTATGAACTCAATGGCAAAAATATTTGTCAATATGCTATCACAATTTTCGTGCCACAATAAGTTAAAGAAAACCTTTCTTAACTGATCTTCGATTTTGACTGATCACGTACCTAAATGCAGTAAATGGTGGTCTTGAATGAGCTCACATCACAATTTTATCAAATGTGTGTGCGTTAGCAAAGGAGTTAAATCAGTCCCTTCAAATAACTTTAAACAGTAAATAATCAAGTTTTGATTGACTTTGCATGCGAGAGAATGATAAATTCAGTAGTAAGAATTAAGTATAGCAAAATATTCAAAATCATATATTCAATGACTAAGATTAAGAAAATTACAATGTTCACTATGTTCTAAAATCAATATTGCCATTTGTTGCCAAGTTTTTACAACTAAATTAAAAGTGAAAATGACAGATTGTGAAGATGAAACTGAAGATTAGTATGAGGTTGAAACAATCATACGCATTTTCAATAATAATAATAATAATAAAATAATAATAATTATACCATAAGTTTGGAAAAGTAAACTTAAATTCTTACCCTTGTGCCAAGTATCAACTCCAAATAAGTGCCCTACGTCACCGTATCCCTTCCCAAAACTTAAAATCCAACACCACCCCAACTTTCTTAAACAAAGCCTGTTGACTGCAGAAGTTCACAAAAAGCAACAACTTAGAATCGCACGACTAAGGAAAGCAGTTCACCTATGGTGCTGCAACAGCAGACAGCAGTAGTAGCACACTCAATGCAAGCGTGAGTCGCTGCTTTCCATCTTGAAGCCTATAAATGCCTACTCTCTACTATGTAATTTCCATCAGCATCCGCATGGTACCCTATTAACGACACCGGGCTCCATCAGCCTTGGCCCCGGCAGCGTTCGATCAATACCAGCAAAATTACAATGAAACTCCGCCTGGATTTGGTGAGCAAGCGAGCCCGGAATACGTGCTGCAGTTCTGCGATGGACGGACACAAAGCTCCGATGATGATGCGGCTGCGGAGGCTGCATGTGGAGAACGATGATGCACAGCCGACAGACAGGATGAAAACAGTCCACACTTGATTGCACCCGGCTGATGATACCATATTGTCTGCATCTAAACCGAGCATAATTGTTAACCATGGCACCACACCTGAATGGAACCGGCTTGGATGCCCCAAAACCATCCGAGAACACTTCCGCACTTCCAAAAACTACTAAGCTACAGTTGATTTCCAACAGTTGATTTCCAATACATCCAAAAGACCTTATTCCACACTTCCAAAAACTACTAAGCTACAGTTGATAATCCAATGCATACAGAAGACCTTATTCCACACTTCCAAAAACTACTAACTACATTTTATAATCCAATACATCCAAAAGACCTTATTCCACACTTCCAAAAACTACTAACTACATTTTATAATCCAATACATCCAAAAGACCTTATTCCACACTTCCAAAAACTACTAACTACATTTTATAATCCAATACATCCAAAAGACCTTATTCCACACTTCCAAAAACTACTAAGCTACAGTTGATAATCCAAAGCATCCAGAAGACCTTATTTCTCACTTCCAAAAACTACTAAGCTAAAGTTCATAATCCAATGGATCCAGAAGACCTTATGCAATTGTTGGACACCAAGGAATTGTGAATTATGCATAAATTTACAAGTTTTTTGGGTAATGGAAAGTAGATATGGATGATTTGGGTGAAACAGGGTCAAACCTGGTCAGCGTCAAATACATTGACATTGTTTATGTAGGTGCTAGTAGACTAATTTGATCATAAAACAAAGTACAGTTAGCAATTTTCATTTCGTTTTAGATCGGCAGAAAACTCTACTCATGCACTACAAGATATGGAAAACTTGAGATATGTGCAAGTTACCTAGGAAACTAATCTTACAAATTTCAATTGGAATATATCGATTGTTTAAGAACCACTTGGAAGATTAGGGTAGAAATTCTTTAGCAAAAGAGCAGTAGGCCTACACTTGCAGAATGGTTGGAATGTAGTACTGTCTCTATGGAGACATAGAACCAAACAGTTTCAGTTCAGCCTCACACATCATCTCAAATAACAATACCTTTATCTATGAGTATAAGGTCTGCTTCATCAATTTCATCTTTCAAGGGGCAACTGCCGCAACCTAAAACTTTATTTCATGAAGTCATCAGTTAGTTAGATTTTCTCCTTTTGCCATCAACTATTCCCCAGCCCCCGAGTAACTGAAAGTGTCACTGATTCAAGTTATGACCTCTAGCACATCGATTATCATTAATATTACCACTAAGAAATGCAAATCTGAGGTGTGATCATTTAGCTGCCAGGTGACGAGCAGTTAGATATCCAGTTTTTGAAAGCCAGTGAGTTAATCTCTTATCATTTATTCAATCAAATGCCTTCTGAACTAATTAAAACCCAGAGTTAAGGCATGTAGTGTTATTTCATTTTATGCTATGTCATGTAATTTTCCTAAACTAAGTTTGAAGATGTACAAAGTGTGGATACCATATGATATAAGCCTAACACTTTAATGACGAGCATGTACTAAAAGTAACTGGGATACCAATGCAGCTCGTTGTTAACATGTTGAACAATATATATTAGAGGATGCATCAAGTGATTTCAAGAGGTTTCAAAAGTTGTAAAATAAATATTTTCTGAGTAATGCATTAAATTAAGTCAAAAAACAGTGTGTGACAATTAGCAGACAGTAAACTGTTTACAGTATATCTTTCAGCTGAACATTCCACCCGTTTCAAAAGTGAGGCCACACATACGAAGGAACTCTTGGGTACCCCACTTCTGTCTAACAGATTCAGCAATCTGTGAAATGTTGCCTTCCAATGTACACTATTCACATTGTTACTAGCTTCTTGCCTGTTGTAATTCCAGTATTAAACTCTACATCCCAAAGCCACCATAAACCAATCAGGGAAACCAGTTTATATGCATGCACTCAGTCTTGGTTACAGCAATAGAGCATGGGCTTATGAATATGGTTTGATCAAAGGTTCATAGGATAGTCATTACAGCCGACCAGCCGGTGATGAATACCTGTTCTGTGTCCCCCCCCCCAGCAGCTTGAGGGATAGCCGGAAGTGCGTCATCATCCACCATTGAGGGACTTTGAGCAGTGGGTGTTATCGCTGGCAGGATGTTACTGCCTTTTGTCACTCCACACTTTCGACGCAGCCTGGTCCAATGACTCTGAACACACGGCTGTAAACCTTGAATTGGAATTCGTTGGTTGGGTTCCATGTGCGAGAAGTGTGTCCACCCCTGGTGACTCTTCTCCTGTTCTCTGCACTGATTTGCTTACTTACGAAATTTCTGTTCTTGATGACATTTAATATCATTCAGGCTCTGATTGTTGTTTTCCTGAAGTGGGACTAATAAATTACTAATTATTATAACAATTACAATCCACTGGACAATGAGGTTCTTAAGGATAGTGTCTTGGGTGGAAGTCTTGAGCCAGGCAATACAAAAATGAGGAGTCAGGGTACGTTACTGTAGTTGTGTGTAGGGACGGGGATACAGTAATGGTAACACTCATGGCCAGGAGAGCATAAGGTACGAGGATTGATTCCCGTAACCCCTTCTAGGGCGGCGCCTTGCATGGCTGCCCAACTGTGTGTTTAATTAACATCTTGATTGTACTTTCATGTTTCAAAGTAATCTTACTGCATCTGTCGGTTTGAAATAATAAAGAATATAATTATTATTATTAAAATTAGTCATTTTGAGTGATTAATGTCTGAGATTTTGATAGGCAGACTGCTACTGCAACAAAGCATAATTTGACTTTTGACAAGGATGCATTCTGAAACACAACAGTTCAGATACTCTATAACATAACAGCAAAATTCTGAACCCAATGTGCGTTGTGGAAATCTTGAACTGTCAACTTCGTTGGCCAATGTTCATCAAGTATGTTCTCCAAACCGGAATAATCTTTTACATAACGTCTCCCACCCCCACCCAGTAGAGAGTCTTCCTCGGACTAAAATAATGTCTCTCCCATTTCTTTTCAGTTCCCCTCACACATTTTGTATCATTTTTGTAACATATAATTTAAAAATACTAAATAGTTTTACACTAAAGTTAGAAAATGTACCTGCTTAAAACTATCATTAACTTTAAAACGAATGTGATTATCTCTAAAAGTATAAAGTTTCCCAGGGGAGAGATTATTTAAACGCAGGAGGAAATATTTTCCTCCCGGAGACTTTGTTTTAGAATACAGTCTCGGGGCAAATTTATTCTAAAACAGATCCACTGGGGGGGAGAATCTGTTCTGAAATAGATTCTCCTGGAGGAGACATCTAAGGGAGACTGTTTTGGAATACCAGCAAATGTTTCTCCCAGTGAGTGGCATTAATCTGCATTGATGCATAGCGAACAATGATTGAATCTTCATTTTAGCTACAAAACTAAACGTCCACTGTTTAACTGTAGATATTTAAAAATATCTGTAAATAGTCTTTGGATCTTAGCAATAATTTGGATGATAGTTAAATAAATTTGTTAGAAGTAAATATATTGTGCTTTTGACAAGAGTATCTGAGCTGAAGATTCCGTATGTGTTATAGTAGTGCAGCTTCTAACATACAAACCCACAGCTCAACACACGATTTATCACATCCAGCCCACACACCAGAGCAGCCACAAATATTTCCCAGTGGCAGGACCAGTGAAACCGAATGCCTGATTGGCATCTCCTGTAGTTACTTCTCCAGTATTTTAAGTACACAGCATCTGTCTGTCTATCGATCTCCTCCATCCACTGGTCCTTCTCTTCCTTTCGTCCTTCTGTTCCATTGGTCCTTTTGTTCCGCTGGTCCGTCTGTTGGAATGTGCAACTACGCAGGAACCACAGTTCCCAACAGACTGCCGAATGCAATGATCATCGAACGGGAAGGCTTGACAGAGGATTGCAGAGCTCACTGATGCATTTCGGGAAGATCTTGAATATCATCCTACCCCCAGCTGGGAGCCAGTGCAGCGGACCTTGCTTAAATATGTTTAATTAAGTGAGAGTTTGGCAGGTTGGAGACAATTCCCTCAGCGTGGTGGAGCATGGACTGAAGGTGACATGTCTTGAACCACGGCTAGCTTGAAACGCATCAATGATCCGGAGTTGAGAACAAAATGTAAAGGAATGATCTGAGTACCAAACCCTGTAAACCATCAAATGTAATGAAACCATATGCTAAACTGTGGCTTCCACCATTGTCCTGCCATCCAAGAAAGAGTAGAGCTGCTCTGACAACTCCACTGGAGTTGCAGAGTCTGGTAAGCAAGATGACATGTTCCACGTTATCGATCACTGCACTCACATCAAGTGCCAGCAAGCACCTGAACTGTCTCATTTCTGTTCTTCATTTCTCCATTGATCATAGAAGAAATCAGAAACTTGAAGCCACAGTATGGACATACTTACCGTGAATTTCTGAGCTTTCTTTGTTGCTCGTATGTGGTGGTCAGCACACTTCTGCTTAGGCGCACAACAGTGTGGGAATTTTAGAAGAAACTGGGGTGGGGGTTGAACATTTTATCCGTATTTTGAAAACTGATGTCAACGAAATTTGAAAGCAGCTGATTTCAATGCTAGTGTGTTGCAAGTCAGACTCGAATCAAAATCAATTCCTTTACAAGTTGAGAAAATTCAAAAATGCATAGCTGCATACATGATACACCATGGAAATTTCTTCTCTTTGTCAGAGACTCAGAGTCAAATAATGCTAAATCACACTAGCACAACTGAGGGGGTTGGAAACGACCCCCATGGGTTGTGCATTGAAGACTTAACTGGGGTCCTAACAAAGACTAGGGGGTTGAACCCCCAACAATTCCCACCCTGGCACACAATATCCACAAATCTAGGGCTCTGCTTTTATTTACGAGCTGCACCCATTATCTTCAGCTCTTATTAGGAGAAGCTGCCTCACTCCAAGTTTAATTCCTCATGCATAAAAACACAGCACTAGACAAGGAGTGGCAATACTGGGAGAGCCAGATTGCTTTTGTTTCTAGGCATAGCCACAGGCTTTCAAATGACCTGTCAACGATAATCAGAGGTCATGTCATGCAGATCACTGTTTTGTGCGCTAGCTATTTCACAAAGAAATTCTCTGATATCCAGGGTGACACAGAGGGTCCAGACTCGCCCCAGCACTCAACAAGTTATTGCTACTTTGATGGTTTTGAAGTTTGGCAGCTGATGTTGGCCTGGCCTCACTTCAAACATCTTTCTCATTAAAAGCATGCTTACTGACCCCAGTCTGACCTTTCATTTCAAAGATGTTGCCATGCGCTTATTTCAGTTCTTGGTGCATCTCTACAATGCTGTCGTTGGCTGAAGAAGTATACCTGCCATTTGGTTAAAAGCGCACCATCGTTTGACCATCCATCAACAAGCCTGGATGGAATCAGGAGGACATCAAATCTCTAAATGTATCTTCCTGTTGCAGTTTCAGGAAGATACTTCCTGAAAGTATCAGCTTGCTCGATGCTGCACTAGCTGAAGAGTGAAACCCAAAGCCTAAACTTCAGCCAAGCTTTTAGAAGACCATTCATAGAAGCAACAACAGAAGGGTTTTGCAATTGTACTCACATATTTATTTAGCTCCTCTGTGAAAGACAGTTATCAGAAGCACTAACGACCTGAATACACAAAACCACAGTCGAACAAAATGGTTTCCAAGCGCTTACAGACAGATGTACGAGCAAGGATCTCAAGCAATGCAACCTAATTCTAACCTAGCACCTGGCTGTGCTCCCTTCTATCTGCGTGAGCTCTGGTCACCACTCTATTCGCTCTGCAATCTGTGGTGATCTCTCTTCTTTTCGCACGCACCGCTACTATGCAGCAGTGCGCGATCTCCGTGGTTGGACCCACAATTTGGAACGGGCTTCCTCCTGAGCTGCGGTCTCTTCCTCGAAACTAATCCATCGCTTTCTTCTCTGCTCTAAAGACTGTTCTCTTTCGCCGGGGTTGGGCTGGGAGCGCCTCTATATAGCTTCCTTGAAGGGCGCTACATAAATACTTGATTGATTGATTGAATTCGCAAAGTTGGGCCAATCGCATTGAAACTCCTATACTGCACCAAGGAAGTTCAGGCTGGTGGGTCAACCAGGACACCTTGTGTGGCAGATTGAAGGGATCGACAAAGGACAAATGGTGATGTATCGTCTGATCAGTCATGTGCCAGCTTGCTCTCTCACTTGCCATTTTGACAAATTTTATGTGCAAAACTGAGCAGTTCTAAAAAAAGTTCTGATGATTGTGGAAATAACCTCAGTGTACTTATTGTGGTTGTGCCAGTGGACCAAAATCAGTGTTCTGTTTAGATTCAACTAACAATACCAGGGGAGGATCTGTGTTGCTGCCTGCTATAACCCGCATTCGAACAGCATTTCATGTGGTGAATCACAACATCTCATTCACACAACAGAGCAGCTCCGACGAAATTGTTAGCATGCCTTTCCAATCACTTCACACTTTCCGGATGATCAGATTATGATTTCCAATAATTTAGGCCATAGACATCAGTTCTATTTTAATGGGATTCCCAGACCGAGAATGCTTTCAAATGTTCAACAGGAGACAAGAACTAATGGATCATGACTTTGATTATCGTTTCGCTTGAAACGACCATTAATTAATGTTTTGCTCATTATGATAATGGCACTTAGAAGTCTTTGTCTTAGACTAGGACTTCAAGATAAACAATCATATATTTTATTTTGCTCAGTTACAATAACGTTACTTATTTTAATTTAGCCAAACAAACAGTTGTTTTTGGTGCTCAACCTCAAACACGGTCCACCTACATAAGTACCATAACACTTAGGTAGACCCAGCTAACTCATTCTGTCCATCATGATTCAGCTAACTGCATCAGATTAAGATTATTTAATTAAATGTATCATTTCATACCACTGTAGCCTCTGCCCATTCTTTCAGTCTTATGTGCTTTGGACTAGTCCTTGCAGGCTGCCAAAACTTAGTATTTCTTCAACTGCACCACTCAGACTGTGGCCAGTGTGTCAAATTCTTGCATGTACCATCCTGTTTACGAGAAAGATTGCACTAGCTCCCAGTTGAGAAAATAACCGGGAACTCCTACTGTGCCAGTGTGTAATGCACAAGGCATCAACTGAAGAATCAGACTCAAATCCTCCTCTCTCAATAAACCAAGTTGCCTAAGAACACACCATGGAGCTGTGTGTTGCCATTTTGTCTGGTTCAGCCAGGTTAAGAACACTACATTCTGGAGCCACACACAGACGGTAGCTGCTCCCATATGGTAGCTAGGGCCTTCGCCTGTGCATTTGCACCCTCGTACTGGAACAATTTTTTCACTTAAAATCCACACCGTTATGCCCGATGGTCCTCAGGAAATGCCTCCAGCTTATAGACGGAAGCGTCTCTTTGGACCTGTTAGCCATGTCAGCTCCTTGAGTGTTTCTGAAGTGAGATCTCGAAGAGATGCCTTACAAATTTGCCAAATGAATAGCAAATGAATGTTCCAGAATTTTACAAGATTCTTGACAGTGCTATTACCCAAAATAATGTCCAAATATAAGCACATACACACACACACACACACACACACATGCACATATGCGCAAATACATAAACACTTAATACTGGACACAGATACAACCATCTTCCTGTTTGTTTGTCTACGTGTCTTTCTGTCTGTGTGTCTGTCTGTCTGTGTGCCTGTCTGTGTCTGTCTGTCTGTGTGTCTGTCTGTGTGCCTGTCTGTCTGTGTGTCTGTCTGTGTGCCTGTCTGTGTCTGTCTGTCTGTGTGTCTGTGTGCCTGTCTGTGACTGTCTGTCTGACACTCACTATGTCTTTCTCCATTATGCTTCTTAAACCATCATGTTTATTTCACTCTGTCTTGGTAGGTCTGTCTGTTTACCTAATGATATACCAGCCCACACAGCTGTCTGCATGTCTGTCTCTCTGTCTGCCTTCCTGTATGTCCATCTGTCAGTCTGCCTTATCTGTCTGTCTGCCATTTCACTGGATTTTTTTTATGTTGCTCACTACGTTTCTTGTTTCTCACCAGCTGTTTCATCTCTCTTCTTTCTCTTTTCATTCTGTACTCTCTCTCTTAGTCACATCTGTCCATGTGTTACTATGTACGTGTCTTTTCCTGTCCTTCTCATCAGTTGTGTCTGTCAATAACAATGACGTTAATGTCTCTCATTGTTTCAACTTAAATATCTCCAATTTCAAACAATGGAAAGTAATAGTAGCCCCACCAATAAATGCATTGTTTGTGGACCCCACTCGCACCTATTACTGTCAAAAGTTGTAACGGAAACAGAAACTTTGCAAAATCTATAGCAAAATAACTATTTAAACTCACATATTTATGGCAATATAGTTAACTGCATAGGCTTATATTTTTTTCAAATATTTCAACATTTCCCAGTTTATATGACCCGAGTGAAAGAGTAACAGATAACTAATGCATTTTCCTGTCATACCACTTTGCATTTCTCCTTGCCTCCATCTGTGGTTCAAAGCCTGATAAGTACATATGGAGTAAATAGAGAATTTGTGCCATGACATATATATGCATATAAGGCAGTCCAACTGCATCACTACCATTGGCTGTGTCTGCATGTCAGACAAGCACATAACTTATATAATTTGCAACTCTGAATGTAATTCTGTAATTCTCAATCACCAGTTCCTTTGCAGGCTCTGATAGTTGGTACAGCTTCACAGTACACAAGTACCTCTGAATTCCTGTCTTGAACCAGCCAAGACACCAACCACATCACCCTGCAGTCTGCATGCACCTTTTGATTCCACACAAGCAAATGAGGAGTCGAGCACTACATGCATTATGGTGCAGTGGGTGATCCAAAAGAAAGAATTCTAACTCTACCACCAGAAAAAACTTCAGAGACATTTTCAACTTATCTTCGAATGCATTTTTAAACTGCCTCAGAGAGCCTTATACCTAACATTTACCTTACTTAACCTTTCTTTACTTATCTTTACTAACCTATTCCCATTATCATTTACTCATTTCCTTAATTTCTGTTCATAGCACATGATACACAAAAGCAGTAGTAAACAGTTTACGTATTTTTGCAGATCAACAAAATCTCTTGATCTGAAAATAAAAATCAAACAATGCCACTGTTCTTACATATCATTTCTTCGGGATCTTTTGTTTCCAAAGCCAACTAAATTCTAACTTTATACAAAATGTTTTTTGTACACAACTATTTTCATGAAACAACATGAAACAACTTGTCACAGCTCAATTTATAAAGAGGAATTTACCACCATATCAAGCTCCACCAAACTCCAATGTGCATCATCCCCTACGTCTCCTACCGTCTAACTTTCTATCTGCCTCCTACTTCTCATCCTCCACTTCTGCTGCTTATTTCTCCTCCAAAAAGGCATTTTCATTGGACCCAGAGTGGGATCATACTGGACTATTGGTGCAAAACTGGTGGCCAGCTATGGGCCCAAACACCATGGCCGTCAGTGCTTCTCATTCTCCTTTTCCTCGTCTTCTTCCTCCTACTTTTCCTCCTCCTCTTCTCCCTTCCCGTTCCTTCTTCTGTTAGCCAATTTGGCATCGACTACTTCCTGTTTTTCCATTCTGACTGCTGACTGTTCTGAACAAAGAGGGCACTGACTACCACTCTCTCCAGATGCTTACTTAAACCTACAGTATCGTAGTGCCCTAAGTTTTTGTTAGGCATCTTGATCGTATGTGAAAAGCTAGCGTGGGAACGTGGAAATAGTGGAGGAATTTTAACAGTGTTCGTTAAATGAATGGGTCTTTCAACTTAAGTGCAGTTCGATCCAACATTGATCCAACATCGATTCAACAACCAAATAACTAACATAAAAGCTTACTGACTCATCTGGAAACGAGATTTTTACCTCAGACCCACAGCTAAAGGTAGACAGGCTATAGTAATCATTCCCCAGAAAATAATTAAACTATATGCAACCATGGGCGTCCGCAGGAATTATTTTAGGAGGGCGCAAAACTTTTTAGGAGGGGCAACAATATTTTGGAGAAGGGGGCAAAAATGACGCTTTTACATAGAAAACATTTGCATAGAAAAAAAAATTATGACCAAGGAATTTACCTAAATAATTAAGTGTTTCTTCGCATTGAAAATCGTGTTGGGACTGATTGTAATAATCATAATAATCGAAAGATTTTATTTTAATATTTGCAAAATCCAGGGGGCGCAAATGCCCCCCTTGCGCCCCCTCCGGATGCCCATGTATGCAACTTCAGTGCATCTATGTAGTCTTGCAGATGCCGTAGAAACGCGATAGATAGATGACATCGATATACAGCAGTTTATCCATATGTCTTCATTAATTTGGCTGGGTTTTGTGGGCTTTGGCAAAGAGATTGGACTCTTAAAACACAAGTGGGAAAAACTGTCGGGACCAGCAGCCTATATAGAATTATTGTTGCCAGCCTAGTACCATGATTACTGTTGTATTGATACTCTAGCAGTGATCCTCTAGAATAGTTCTTACCTGAGAAACATCAAAATTAAATTTTACATACTTTTACTGACTTGACCTTCTTTTCATTTCATTACTTCCGTAATATTACATTAACCTCATGATGACAACAACTTGATTTTCTTAACTGCTAAATTTGTAGTTTTCTCATGAGTAGCACAAGAGTAGCACAAGACATGTCTAATACCATACGTTACTTTATCTTACAATTTAGCCAGGCTGTCATATTGAACACTGCAGCCAAGTGGTGGTAAATGAGATAAGTAAGTGAAAGTTTATGTCCCAAAAAAGGAACAGTAATAGTAATGATGGTGTTATGCTTGGCCAAATGCTGCTGGTGCTGATAAAGTTGAACTAAGTGCACGGTTAATGATATCGGAAACCATAAGGATTCTCTAGAACGAGCAGATCTTTGCCAGCCAATAGGTCTCGTGTAACGATCGTAAAATTCAAGGTAATCCACCTGGCTCTGCAACTGCTGATCGACATCATTCGATCATTTACTGCTTTGTTCTCATTCGCATCCGACCCATTTGTTTGCCTTTCGCTGAGGCATTGAATTCGTCTTCAAGTATTCACTTCCCATTGCCTAGTTTTGTGAGTTTCTTGCTGTTTTTATGCATTGCTCTCTACAAAAGAGCGCCTGCTAGGGTTTCTTGAATGCTCATAGTGCCACATAAACAGAGCAGAGTACAATGGCAGCTCAACAACAAAGTTCAGAACAATTGCTCTTTGATATGCCAAATGTTCTTCCTTTCCAGTGGCAATTACACCCTATCCAAGAGACCCAATGTGAAGAAACTGCGGGCTTCCTACAGCAAGCTAACCTGCTCTTGTTTTTTTTAATGAACTTATGTATTGTACACAGGTTGGTAATAACTTTCAATCATTCATATTGGCCATACATAAAACAAATACCTCTAATACTAAATCCAATGTTGGAATTTAAACTGAAATTTAAAAACTTTTCTTTAAAATGTTTTTTGAAAGATGAATATCGTAAGATCCTGAAACTCATGTATGTAATAATGCATCAGTTTAAGAATAACCTCAAACAAATAATTATGTGTAACTAGCCCATCCAACCCACTATTGGCAGGATGTCTCATCTCCAGAAAATCTCTGTAGCTTATGGTCACCTCAACCTTGATCCCTGTTAATGTTCCTGCCCTCTCCCTCCTCTCCCTCCCTCCATCTCCTTCACTCTGGTCAAGAAATTACTGTGTTCTCATATCATTTGCTAGATGGCACCAATGTTAGATGCTGGCTATTCTAAATGTATTCAACGGACTACACGCCTACGTTCTATGATATAGATATATGACACATATATGAATATTTATAGGTGGCACACCACAGTTCAAAGTTAAATAATACTTTAACAGTGTTATCTGTGAACTCAGTTCAATGCCAGCCAAGCATGAAAATCAATACTACAACTGTCCAAATGATATGAAAAGCAAATATGAACAAATAAATTAAAGACAAACCTGAGGATTTGTCATTTTCCTTTGTTGAATATCTCTATTTTAAAATTGCTCACATGGATGAGTCGACCATTTGACAAAAGCAGAACGAGAAATCCTGAAATTCACAAAAAATGAAAATCTCTTTAAATGTTTGGGAATGGACTAAAACACAAGAAATTTCAACAAGAGTCATCCACAACCAAAACACACAATGTTTCCCAAAAATTGGAACCATGGAACCCAAGAGCGCCATGAACCTGATCTAGGGCTGCTGTGGCAGAACAATTTTTCCTCTCACAACTGCACTCTTCCTGCTTATGTGCATTAATATGCAATCGTCTTCTGAAAGCAACACAGTAACAATTGCTCCAAATCGAGAGAAAAACAAGTGCTCAGACAAAAGCGAAATTCAATGGAAAGCATTATTACATCATTCTACATTACAGATATCGAAGACCGTGGCACGATACCCTGCAGTTTAGTTTAACGATGACCACAAAACAAATCTCAAGCTTAATGGTCTGTGATATCGTATCAGTTTTCAACAGCTGTTGCGATGGCATTTTCCAATTCAACTTTTCCAGCGTACCATGAACACGGAATGTCTCTTCAAATTTCCAGTCGGATCATCAAGAAGCAGCCTTTTGGCACCGAATCAAACTACAGAGTAATTATTTATCGATCGACCGTTCCACGGAATATCCCACCACCACCACAGGCACATCCTCTTCACAAAATTAACTCACAGCTTTTCCTCGATACTATTCCATTTTCTATCCTGCCTGTTTCATAACAAAATTGTTTTGTTCGTGTCAACTGACGATTTGATCAACTGCAAGAGAACAAACAGTAGTCCTGCCAACCGGTGTTTGCAAAGTCTCTCCAATAGATCATTGGAGTTGGAAAAGAAGCAGGATTATAATTAACAGTCATCACTAATATCGACGCATATTAAGCATGGTATGAAGCACTGTAACGGAGGGACGCACGATGTCACGCATCCAAAAAACTGTTTAAAAAAGCATCATAGTCACCAGTATGCCATGAAATATCATCTTGCTACAGCCTGGCATTAAGCTGCATATTGAATTACAATTTCTTGATGCAAGATGGAAACCAAAACAATTCCAAGATATATAGCATAATATTTCATCAAACAGCAGTATTTTGCCCAGATGAAAATTTTTTCTCAGAAACTTGTGTCCAGCACAATGACTGTCCTGCACTCAGGGGATCATTCATTCATTCAATGAGTCGGCTGCTGCTGTAATCAAACACGTAGTCATAGCACAGTCTGAAGTGCATCTAGTCACAGAAGCTCCTTTTGTGTACTACGACATAAAGACCAATGGGGCTAAGCCAACAACGGATCATAACTTTTCTTATTTATAAAAGCTATTTTAGATATAACACAATGATAAAAATTATTCATTTCACTAGTAATTTCTTGTTTGATAGGACACATTTATCAAAATACTATGTCCATTTTAACAACACATCATCATCCTCATCCTCATCATCATCACCATCATCAATTGTGTACCCTCTCCGATGCATTGTCGTTTCCAAAAACTCTCTCTCCTTCGTCCTGATCAAGCTGTGTGTAACCCAAAGTTCAATGGGTAAAGATCTTCCTCCACTGTCTGGATCCATGTGTGCCTTGGTCATCCAAATGGTCTCTTCCAGCTCCTTGGGGGCCAGAAATCAAGGCTTGGAGTGTCCTAGCATGGTCCTGCCTCTCATCACACCATGCGAAGTTCCCAAAATTCAGAGTCTTCCACTTCTGATCATCTCCGAGACTGGGGTCTGCCACGCACCGGAAAATTTCTGTGACAGTGATGTTCACAGTATATAGAATTCACAATGTTATCCTTGGGCACCACTGTTGAAAGGCATCCAGTTTCTCCTTTAGAGCCACTGCAAATGTCCAGATCTCAGCCCAAAAAGGAGAACAGGTAGTAAGTAAGATGTAAAGAGGCGGATTTTGGTGTCTCACCAAATACTCAAACCGCAGATTCCCCTGTTAATTGCTAAATAGCAAATGGTGAATATTCACCATTTGACTTCCGGCCGGATGTTGCCATAAGCCATTGACATTCAACCTAAGGTAGGTGAATTCGTCTATATCAGTTCCACCGTGCTTCCCGCAACCTGTATAGTACCCGAACTCAGAGGAAGGTCCAACATAGTCTGGACCTTGGCTTTGGCCTACTAAATCTCCACTCGAAACTGGTGTGAATAAAACACTAAAGTCAGAAGTTCAAAATTCATCTGATACGGTCAAGGCCATACTGTATTCAAGAAACTTGATTCTTGCACAAACTATAGCATCTGGCTCCAAATCGATTAAGTTGATGGCACGCATTAGCACCTCAGCAGAAGGGTTCCTTGTTCTAAAAATTGCAACTTGGAGGACTTTTTAACAGCAGCGCTACAGTACTTACAGGGTAAGCACATCTGAACTTTGTCACTTCGGATGTATATTACAAGGGTCTCATCAAGTGATTTGAGATTAAGTCGGATTGTTGTAAATGCTGATTTCATGAACAAGCTGTTGAAGGCCTTAAAATATCCTTTCTTCTTCCTCACAACTCCAATCTCAGAGATGATTCATGCTAGAATCATAATTAAAGAATGCCTCATCATAATTTAATAGTCCATATATTTCAAGCAATTATTACAAGCAGAAAGTCAGGTCACCTAAATCTAAAGGGAGAACGAATGCTTGCCAGATTAATAGATTGCACACAATCCAGTCTCAATTGCTACTGGTAGGGCCTACATACGAAGAGTATAATGAATACATACACAAATGGAAGCCATCAACAAAACCACTCAGTTGCTTCCTTATGCATTATGAAATAGTACATGAGCTGCTGCATGGATACAACAGGAAACAGTCTTTGAAACACGATAAAACTGCCTAAAAAATTCATCCATTCTATATCGTTTCCATTGGTTTAAAAAATTACTTGTTGAAGTGGAAAGTACAAGGCAGCTCGGCTGTTGAGTTGCCAACACATCAGCCTATCACCTCTGTAATAAGAGCTCAAATCCCCTGATATACCATTTATAATAAACTTCTTGATGGACACTTTCTGAAATATGAGTGCATCTGTAAACCTAATATACATTACACAAACAAAATAACTGTAATGTAAAGCTTATAATTCTCAAGCATTGTCTACTGGCTGTATTTGTAAAATTTTATTCACTCATCATGGACTGTATTGAGAAATCATCCATATACACTATTAAACATATTACACTTAACACTTAGAATTCACACACAATCTATGGGTTATACGCTAAATACTTTGTTTACTTTGATCCCTTTCATTACTTCGATTAAAGGAAACTCCATGCTGGCCATACATACAGAAAAACACTGTTACAGTGCAGAACCTGGGAGTCATAACAAGAACATCATTATAACGAGTTCCAGAGAGTAACAATTTTAGAAATTCGTAAACTGAGGTAGAATTGAGAATGGTAACTGGCACAGTTCTGCCGTGCTAGGTTCATTATAGACTTCTCTGGCTCTAACTTCAAAAGCTGTGTCTTATTAACGGTTTGTTTACTTACTTCAACTGCTAACTTCCTATTTACATCAACTACATACCACTGCCTTTGTTGTACCCTAAGAGACCGTACGTTAATATAGGAAGAGACATAAGTCTGGCCAAGTAATTGCCCTCGAGTGGTTTAGAATATGGCTTTTAATCAAAGGGAACCAAAAGGTTGTTTCAAATGCCAAGCTACAGAGCCGGGCGTAACCACGGACAACTGGGCATCGCATCACCCACACCCCTCCCTTCATCCATCGATTTGCCCGAGAGCTGAGCACACCGACGCAAGAGCGAACGACAGCCCATTAAACGGCACAATCTTCGGCTGCGCGATGAAATAACTGATAGTATTGTATTCATAAAATCTTTGACCCATGATTACAGCTGGGATTGCTGTTGACGCTCGCCTACCCTCATTGGTACACTTCACATTGTAGCATTATGCAGACAACCAGCGATTTTTCAAATCATCCGTGTCTGTCCAAAGATAAGATTTTGCTAAAGTATTCATACATTGTAGTTTAATATAATTAATATTCTGTAACTGAAAAACCAGAAGAGAACAGCACATTGGTGAACAAGTTGAGAGATAATATAAAACATATAAGTAAGAAGAAGATAATAAAATTTGGGGAAAAAAGAGAGTAAAAATGTTATGAGTAGAAAAATAATACTAATTATACTACATCAAAAGCATCAAAGTAATGGAGATATTAAACACTAAATAAACTGAAAAGAGACACAAAATGGAAGCCCAGAGTACACAAAAGAGAATCTGTCATTTTTGTTACAGGCAAACAGACTGAAAGAGAGATTTGAAAAGAAATTGAAAAGCTTTGCTGATTAAACAACATAAAAAAATCCTAATAAATAAAGGTTTTTTAAACCAAATTATTAGTATTTATTAGTATTTCAACAAATCCCATGATCTGAATGAAAGTAAGTCTGAGGCAAAACATCAAAATTTACAAGTTTGTTACTTGTAAATTAAATTTTGCCATCAAGTACGTAATCGTAATCTTGAGATTTCCACAGCGCCCAAAAAGCGAAGTCACGGGAACCAGCTTATTCACATGCGCTTTGTCAAATTATAATCAATAGGTGGGGTGAAATCGGTACAAGGTCAAGATCCAAAGGAATCAGTCAGGCAGACAGTCAGACGGCTAAGGTGGGTGGTGTTTAGAATTGAAGTGGCGATGGAGGTAGGGGGAAGAGGAGGAAACTTGGCCATTTATTTATAATTTAACCATTATTGATAATTGTTGTTTTTAGCTGTACCCTTAATTGTAACTGCAATCAGAGATTTATATAGAGAGGCTAAGCTGAGGCACTCACTTGATAACATAAAACCATGATGAAACATAATGGTTTTTAAGTGCTTAATGGAATGCTCTGCTGTTTCTCTCCTCTTTCCACGATAATAAATAAGCGCGCCATTTGCAATATTTTATCATACAAAATACACCAGTCTTGGATATTCTGCAGATGTTAAACTGTTGCACATGAGGGAAGAAAATATTTATTAATTAAGGGTCATCACTAAAACTATTATACACTTACAGTTTCGTACTATTTTAAACTAACCTTAAATCAAATTTCAGTGGATCTGTCAGACTGCTATGTGTCTGACACCTGAATACACAAACAACAGAAAGCGAGAAACTTCTATAGTTTCACACATGATATTACTTACTAATTAAATTCTTCTCCCAATATAAAATTATGTCATTATTGCTTTATCAATACCAATAGTTTATGGAGGAACTTGTGACCTAGCTGTATGCAGATAAAGATAGTACAATAATTATTGTGCAAGAGACTTAGATATGACCGACTATCTGCCTGCATGACCCTTTGGATCTTGACCTGGAACCGATTTCACCCCACCCCCCCCCCATCGATTATGTTTTGACTAAGCGCCTGTGAATAAGCTGTTTTCCGCGACTGCTTTTTGTGTGCTGTAGAAATTCCAGGATTATGATTATGATTACAAGATTATGATTGACAGAATATTAATGTATTGTATGCATTGTATTGTATTTAAACATTTATAAAGCGCCTCTAGTAGGGTGAACCGTTCAGAGGCGCTCCCAGTGCGCAAGGCCAAGAGAAAAGAAATAAATCTTGAGGAAAGCAAAAGAAGCAATTTTATGTAAATCAGGATGTATATCTCAGATTGTGCTTTCAATGCTACTGCTGTTCTTAATCTTCTGGAAAGCACAGCCATGGGTTGGATGGTGTACATTAGATGTTTTAGGCACTCATATATAAGATGATGACTGGTATGGTTTGCACAGTTCACCACTGAAACATTAAAATTACCATAGAAGCAGTAATATCATCAGTTATCATATTCGCCACAATAGTAATTGCAGCAACACCACCACCACCACCAACCTCCTTATTGTGGCTACCATCATATTATCACAGGTATCATCCTAAATATTAGTATCATTGTTCACATCCAAACTGTCATCATTATCATCAATGCAATCATTATTATCCTCCAAACACTAACAATAACGATATCATCACCTCAAGTATCACTCCTATGATGATAATAATCTATCTGTCATCTCTGTTTTCATCACCATCATCTCAAGCATTGTCATCAAGCCTAATGTATTTATCATCGCAGCTGTCAATATCATCATCTTACAACTATTCCCTTTACCGTAGATAAAAATGAAACTAAATAACTGAGAATCAATCTTAGTCAGCATTTGCAAAGTACGAGGATTATTACATCCTCGTACTGTGATGTAACGCATCGTACTGCAAGGCTAAGACCGATTAATACGCAAATCTGAAGCTCTAGACATTTCATCCCAGCAAGTCCCATTTCTAATGCAACTTCTATGCAAATGAACCCTTTCCAGTCGCGGTAAACCCAAAAATAAATGCCATAAGAGACGTCCATATATTATGCGTTCAGAACATCCAAATTTTATGCTCAGCCTGGCCACTTTCTTCTTCGTTCTCTGATATCAAAGGCAGAATGACAGCGGAAGTCCCACTGGTGCCAGACATGGCTCAACGGCCGACGACAACAAGGAGACTGCGTGTGCTCTCAAGCAAATCATTCGCAGAAGCATGACATAAATTTCTTATTACACTACATCAAGTCACATCTGGTGCATTGTTTCACACAGAACACATTGTTTCACACAGATCATATTGTTTCACACAGAACACATTGTTTCACACAGAACACACATCGTTTCACACAGAACATTGTTTCACACAGAACACACTGTTTTCACACAGAACACGTACTCGTCCAAGCGACTACTGCCTGGCGAGATCTGATCGCAACACTAAGTCATCGCTGTTGTCATCATCATCATCGTATAATCGTTGTTGTCATCTTTATTGTCATTTATTATCATCACTATCATAAGCAAACTGTATTCGCATAGATCTTCACTTAACAACATCGTGCGAGCCAAAAATTATTATTTTTCTTAACCTACCATACTGATTATCACCGTACTCCTCTCCTTCCTCCACCTCCTCTAACAGCTCCTCCTCCTCTTCCTCCTCCTCCTCATCATCATCATCATAACAAAAAAATACAACCTACCATCACAACTGTTACCACCACCACTACCACTACCACTACTACCACCTCCACCCTAACCCCCACAGTCTACATCCATCACCCCCACCATAACCCCCACAGCCTACATCCATCACCCCCACCATAACTCCCACAGCCTACATCACCACTAAAGTCTATTCCAATATTTTTGCTTAGCAAACCTAATGTTAAGTGCAGTTTCTTTACCTTTCCGAACACAATCTATCACCGTAAAATTAAAACCAGCTTCAGTCAGCACTCATTCAATTATTAGCTTCCCTTCCAAATATGAACGATTAAAATTATCAGACCTTAGATTTGCAAAGAAAAAATTATGTTATCATTATGATGGGTTTATAGAATCCATTTCAAAAGATACTCTTATGAAATTGGATTTCCAAAACTGAGCTTGATTAAACATTATATTATTATATACATGATTGTTTATCACATAACCTCACTGTATATCACATGCATGTGACAGTAAATCACATACATGAATATTTAATATATATATATATATATATATATATATATATATATATATATATATATATATATATATATATATATATATATATATATATATATATATATATATATATATATATATATATATATATATATATATATATATATATATGATTGTACGTATTCGTTATTCAGACAAAAGTGATACTTAATCAAAAACAATCAAGACTAGCCTAACATGCTAAACTCAAATGCAGTTAAATTATGGAAAATACTACGGTAAGTCAAAAATTGATCTGATTACAGTCATTGCTTGCAAGGAGACCACAATTAAGAATGTCAAAATTTTACTAAAATAACATTCCAGCTTATTTTTTTGCATGAACCAATATAAGTCTTCTTAAAATAATTGCCAGCACATGTTGCAAATTGAAAGAAGCATTCCTAGCACACTGTGATGGATTATCATAAAAATCCTCCTTTCCAGATATCTATATCAGAAATGCTCATGTCTCACACCCATAAAAATTACTCTTGTACAGTGCCCAAGCAAAACAAAGTCACAGGAACCAGCTTATTCACAGGTGCTCAGTCAAACAAAATGGACAGGCAGGTAAGGTTCAGTTTCAGGTCAAGATCCAAGGGTCGAGCAAGTAGACAATCAGATGGTAACCGTGGATGGTGTTTAGAACTGGAGTGGCGAGACAGGAAAGGTGAATAGAAGAAAGGAGAATTGGTCAGGGATATGAGCAGAAATGACAGGATGTGTTCCAGACTGATGATAAGCGAAGAAGCATCTTGTACAGTGGTTCCAACCTTGTCCAGAGCAAGGCACCCCTACCAAAATTCAAGGTAATAGCACCTTGCGACAATTGCATTTACTTTTCTTCCAGTTAGTTCTTCATTTTAATGACAAGTAATGTTCCTTGTTTTCCACCGCAATGTTGCAACCATTTCTACACTACAATCAGCTTAAAAATTGTCATCTACAGGCCAATGTTAGTAGTGATAATCAGTAGTTTTTCGCAAGTGTTTATAGAAAAAGCAGCGCAAATATTATCCCGGTGTGCACCCCTAGAGCAGGTTAGTGGCCACCTTGGAAGCTGTGGCATCCATGTAGGAAAACACTCGTCTTGTATAACTAGTAGCAAAACTAAATGATCACAGGTAACACAAGGGCAGCCAAAAGTAAGTAGAAACACAGGCTGAAGCTAAAACTGCTGAAATGAAAGAGTATATATGTGGCTAAAAGACTTAAGCAGTTCCAAAAAACCAAAACCCATCATGTAGCAGCTGTCTGTAGGTTCGTTGCATGAGCACTGTCAAACTGCCACATTTGTCTTGTTTATTGTTTGTATATCATTACCGAGATGGTTTTCAAGAGTTCTCCGTTGGCAAAACAAAGGTCAAATGTCAAGTTGGAGTAGGAATCTAAAGGAGAAGTCTGCAGGCGATTTGCTACCCAGGCACAACAGGAATTATTATAGTTACGAACAATGACTGGGAATAAACAGAGGGACCAATTAACGAAGGAAGGAGAAAAAGGTCGGAACATGTCCTACATTTCCTGCACTCCATAGAGCTGTTACCATAATTTTATGGATCAAATAAAGGTCGACAGCGTAGACAGCAGCGGCTCGCAAGCACAACAGACCATCATCATCATTAATTCCACCGTAGCACCTCATCACTGTCTGGCCCAGCTTGACCGTCTGGATCCTGACTTGTCACCGGCACTGATCAAAAACACTGGCTCCTGTGGCTTGATGATACAGCGCCAGTGTACAGTCAGTCTACCTGATGGGTGATGATGAGAAATTTGGGAGATTTGCATTTACATTTTTATTTACGTTACAACTGCCAGACATTACTTTAAAAAATGATATTTTGTCGAACAGTTCTAAACTCATCCCACCAAATGATTTCAGTAAACAGTGAACTCATATATAGGTAACATTATCAAGTCATTGCAGAAATGCATTAAACCTATAATGACACTAACATTAAAGAAGTCATACAGAATCTCACAGAAATCCATAATTTCAAATAACGAATGCATATAATATAACAATCATACTAAAAACCAAATAAAACCTCATAGTTCTTCACTGAACAAGAAGTGAATAACTATAATTATTATCCAACCGGCAGATTTAAAGTATGTGGTAAAACTCATCAAGGACAACAACGAGCATTCATGCGTGCAAAATCTCCCTCTGGCAAAGAGCATCCGCCAACATCTCAAATATTGGAAGTGAGCTCAGCGAGACGTTATACTACATCACAGGCAAGAGAAAAAACTTCCACATCACGGAAACCAAATAACCAAACCAGGCAGTCATCAATATGAAATCCGATCAAGATTTCCCTGACAATAGGAACTGCACAGACCGCCAAAACCCAATGCCCGATCTGTGTGCAGTCCCGAACGACAAGCCACAGCCAAACTGGGACTATTTCCTGTTGGCACCAGCACCCGCAGAAACACTAGCTGCCCGAGCCCAAGCAATTTCCGAAATTTCCGCAAGATTTAACACAAATCTCTAATTTCGTTGCTTCCCGTCAACTTAGGAAAGCACGGAGACCAATCAACCGGACTCGATTTCAGCCACCCTTGCTCACTGTTTGCTCAGACCGACGTGGCACGGTGGAGCAGACCAGGCGAGCATCAATTTCACTACCGAGTCTGATGCATGATGCGCTCACATGCAATGCTGTCATGCTTCTTATGGAACACACAACATACCTGACACCAATCAAATAATCAAAACAACCCAGATGCTGGATTTGGAAATAAAATGTGTAAGCACTGCTGCTGCCGTTTTTATGACATCTGAATCCAAATGACCTTCGGATATTTATTAAGTCCCAAACACCGAAATCATATTCGGCAGCACACAGCACAGACTATCGAGATGATTCATCGGACTATAGTACACGCCTTGTTCAAGGACTCAAGTTTTTTATAAGTGCTCAAACTGAAAAGCGTCCATTATTAAAAATCAGAATGTTAAGCGTTCACAGTAAACACAAGACGTGGTTAAAATTTCACCCACACGGAACCAACTGCTGAAAACAATCCAATATTGTGCCAATATAATATATATATATGTAGAGAAGCAAGAACCAATGTCTGGATTATGATTCAGGCATGACAGTCTCATTTTTACATGTTCATATAGTAAGATGCTTCATAATATGGTTCAAACAGATACAGGCACACGCATGGATGGATGCACAGGCACTCGCTCATGGATGAATGGATGCACAGGCACAGACTCATGGAGAGATGGAAACACAGGCACTGACTCATGGATGGATGGACACACAGGCACTGACTCATGGATGGATGGACACACAGGCACTGACTCAAAGACGGATTGACACACAGGCACTGACTCAAAGATGGATGGACACACAGGCACTGACTCATGGATGGATGAACAAACAGGCACTGACTCATGGATGGATGGACACACAGGCACTGACTCAAAGACGGAATGACACACAGGCACTGACTCATGGATGGATGGACACACAGGCGCTGACTCAAAGACGGAATGACACACAGGCACTGACTCACAGACGGATGAACACAGGCACTGACTCACGAATTGGACACACAGGCACGGACTCACAGATACCTGATAACTTACAAAAGATCTGCATATGTCACCAACCACGTCGATCTTTGTCTGCCTTCTTTGCCATTTCGGTGGAATGTCAAGTCTAAATGCAGAATTTGCTTAGTAATATCTGAAATGCTGGAGTTTACTGTTGCTCACTTTGAATATGAAATCTATTCCACCCAGCAATTTTCATATCTTATTAAAGGTAATTAAAATCAACTGTGTTGATAGACTTTGTGTACTTCACATTATCTCGGTTTTGGTTTTAACAAAGATTTGATCATTGAATGGAAAGTTCTCAGACAGCAAGTTTTAATCAAATCTTAAAAGCTACACGTTGCACACCAGCAACATTTGCAATTTCACAGCTTGACTTGATGATAGTTGCAGTTTGTATTCCTTAGACAGTTAATACTTTTATAAAACAAGCCAGTAATCAGAAATTCAGTGGAAGCCAAAAGCATAGAATTCCAAGCGAGTTGAGTTCGCTGAGTGAACAGATATACAAAAGCCTGCATATGGGTAAGCAACATAAACTGATGAAAATACCAGACTTGAAGTA
Source organism: Allolobophora icterica (assembly GCA_963556255.1). Lineage (NCBI taxonomy): Eukaryota > Metazoa > Annelida > Clitellata > Crassiclitellata > Lumbricidae > Allolobophora > Allolobophora icterica. The sequence continues at coordinate 18,432,264 of OY744607.1, read as the reverse complement.
TGTGAAACATGAGGAATGGAATAATTGAAAGCCCAAGCCATATTGCAAGACAAAGGAATCCATTGTTTCATCAAACACAGAGACTGTTTTTGAAATGAATCTCTTGAGCAGTGCAGTACAACTTCTAACATAAATCTTCAGCAAAATATTAAATTACACAGCTAAGGCACAATAATGCTACCTGTTGAAGAGATCTATGGTATGATAGGCCATCAAAGGAAGCACAATACGAAATCTTGAGTCTAGGAACCTAGAGCTTGCTGAGAATCTGAGAAGAAGTGTTCCAACCTGTCAGCAAGAGAAGAGTTTGATGAAGAGCTGTGTATTAGTTCCACTGAATCTCAACCTGTCCTGAATCTCCCACTGACCTCGATGGGGTACTATTGGTTTTGTTACATAACCCATCCCATTATAACATGAACTATGATATAAAGCAGTTGGGCACATAGATCAAGAAATTATATCAGCATAACAAATTAACTATGTTAACTTAACATTGTCTTCGTATAACGTGGCCCTTGATATGGCTTTCACAGACACAGTTGAAACAAATTTTTCAGTGTGTGTGCAGAAGCAATTTACAACATGCCTCAAAAATTCTCTAGCTATCATCTGAGTCTTTCTGCTGAGAATCTTGCGAAGTTGTACATGGTGTTCCGTGTTTTCAGATGCCACACCATTTCATTGATTGCAATGATAACTGATTCTCGGATCGTTTTTTCTTGTTTATTTTCTGATATTTCTTCCACTCAAATCCATCAATATTTGTCTCTCTACCCCTCTTTATGTCTCTGATATCTGTCTCTCTGTCTGTTGGTCTTTCTGTCCCTTCCAGACTCTGTCCCAATATCTGTTGTGTCTCTGCTGTTTGCCTAGATCCTCCTCTGAAACTAACTCATGATTTATTCACAAGTAATTTCGACCAATTCTGGACTGTAAATGTCAAACGCAGCCTGGAACAATATTGACCAATCAGACAACAGCCACATATTCCCTGCGGTATGTTATTACTTCACGTATTTCATCGCAACCGCGGCAAAATTCCAAAATTCACACACAAACACACACGCACACACACACGCATGCACACACACACACATGCACACACACACACGCACGCGCACACACACACACCACTACTAATGAAAAGTCTCCACATAAAAATGTACTGGCCCAGTGGTTTGCAGTAGTTACCATTCAGTTCACAGCGCATATTACGACTGTGATAATTGCAAAATAAAAAAATAGAAAGTCAAACGGCGATTCTCCCATTTGCCAAATATAAATGTGCAGGATTTTTGACACATAAAACTAGGTTAAATTCATAGCGAGGAGGATGGAGTAAAGTGATATACCCATAATAAAGCATTTCAGACGTGCCACTATTGACGTCATTGGACTCGGGCAAGCCCTCAGGCTGCAAGATCATTAAGCTTAAAATGTGCAGACATATAACAAAAATAAAGGATAAATTTCTGTCTTGGAATGCATTAATGACTAAGATTGACCAAACTGGTAAAATATACTCGAGGTCAAATGTCAAACTCAGTGGTAAAGTAGTACAATGGTGGTAGAGGACCACAGCTTAGGTAATACATATGATATAATCTTGTTAAAGCTTCGATCCCATCTTGTAAACTGCTTCTTGTTGCTACAGTGTGAAATGGGATGTGGAATTCATTACACTCATGTCAACATTATGACAAAATGAAAGTGCAAACAAAAATAAATGAGATATAACAGTGAACATAAGCATACACACACAAATGTGTGTAAAGTACACACACGCTAACTCGAAAGGCACCATAATCACCTGGCTAAAGTGGTCAGAACAGAACTGAGATTTCAGGTGCAGTAGTCTTGCACCTTATCCCTCAGCAATCCAGACCAACATGTGGAATGAGGTCACCTGCAGGCATGCCCACATGTGACTTGCTCTGGCAAAAGGAGGCTGTTGCCAAAAATTTTAATTTAGTATATTTTGAGCTTAGAATGATAAATAATAATTTCTGTTCAAAATGTTGAAAAAATTATTATTCTATCTTTATTGGCAAAGTTTCAGTGTTCTAACCTTAAACTTATAGAAATCTCTATGGGAAACTGAATGCATAAACTTTCCAATGAGGTATTAAACATGGTATTCCTGAAAGAATGAAGGCCATAAAATGTGGGGCGTGGTGGCTCAGTGGTAAGTTTGGCGCCTTGTGACCGGAGGGTTGCAGGTTCGAATCCCACTCTAGCCGCTGCGTACGGACCTTGGGCAAGTCCTTCACTCGCAATTGCTCATGGCGCTTCAGCGTGAAAATTCCGGCACAGTATCAAATGCTGTAGTCGGGAGCCCCTCTGAGTGGTAGTTGACTTCGAGAGGCGCTATAGAAATATCCGGAATAAATAAATAAAATACTGTTGAAACTGGTCCCAAAAATTATTTTAAATTCCCAGATAATTTTTATTAATCACACAAATTTATTAAATTTGTCATGGAATAGGTGAAATATTATTAAATCAATATTTTTTCATATAATATAAAATCTTATTTATTGATATACTAGCTGTAAACCCGTGAAAAATCACGGTATATAAAAAACAATTATTATTGCAGTGATAACAATAACGTCATATTATAGGCCTATAGCCGTCGTCAAGACAACCGTCAAGACAACCGTCGCCAAGGCGGCAGTATAGTGACGTCACAATAGTGTTTGTTTACTATTAGTATATTTTGAGCTTAGAATGTGAGGCCATAAAATGTGGGGCGTGGTGGCTCAGTGGTAAGTTCGGCGCCTTGTGACCGGAGGGTTGCAGGTTTTGTCATGGAATAGGTGCTATCATAACCATAACCATAACAACGGTAATTATGTAAGTTGATGCAAAAAACCAATAATTGAAAATTTTACACCTGATTGGTGTTTTTGGCTAATTTCTCATGTTTTATCATTGGCGACTTACGCCTCCTTTTGCCAGAGCAAGTCACATATAGGAACCATATTCCCGTATGGGACTTCTATTGAGCCCATATGGCTCCTATGTAATGTACGTGGAAACGCTGGCAGGATCATCGGAATTGGAGTGAGATGCTCAACATAGGAGACAAGGCGCTGATCAAGGACGATGGATGACTGAATGTTTTATTAGATGACCAAGCCCGTCTTCTACACACTTATTGCAACACAAAATCAATACCACATACAGGGCGACGAAAAAAAGACTAAATCAAATGTTGATACAGGCAAATGCGCAAAGCACAACTTCTCATTGCTACAAACCGAACATAGCAAACATTTAGTAGCACTGCACATAGCACTAGTGCACATTGCATACCACTAACCAGAAATGCTGGATAATGGATGTGGCAGCATTCTTTGCATTTACTGAAGACTCTGAATATTACCGGAAAAGGGTAATACCCTGCAGCACAAGGCACAGTTGCCTCTGCCCATAAAACATTTTTCTGGACCAATCAATAGCCTATGAATATACCCGTAAATGCCAGTCCAAGGGATGGCAAGAATAAAAAAAGTACAAGCAGAAAACAACTGACAACATAGAGATAGAAATTTTGACCATTCTAGAATTATTGGAAATAAATCTGTGTCCCTGCTGATGACTAAAGAACAAACAATATTTTCTGTGTTGAAGCTAACAGACATAAAATGAAGAGAAGAGGTAATTGTAATTGTAATATCAGATAATAATTACAATTACAATGAAGAAACGAACTGGAGGCCAGTGCCAGTGTTTACCTACAGTCTGTTGATGTTGCAACAAAAGATCGCAACAAGTAAACCTGCCCAGAACTTCGATCAGGAATGAAACAGTGAATCTGAGCTCTGAAGCTGTTAACAAACCATAACAAAGAACAGAACTTTCCCAGCTGAGCTAATCGAGAAAATTTCATTAGTAAGATGTAATTAAATGTATGTGATCCGGTTGTTTAAGGTAAAACCTTGAGCTAGTTCTAGGAATCGGTTGGTATCTTTGAATTTCTCAGTCTTTGAAATCCGAAAATCTTAGTTTTGAATACAGAGTCTGAATTAGTTTTCCAGGTGACATGGTGGTTCGTTGGTAATATGCTTGGTCAGTGCCGTTTTAAGGCATAGGCACGCGAGGCCCGGGCCTAGGGCCCCGCGCAGCGGGGGGGCCCCGCGGCGGCCCAGAAACAAAATAACAATATTATAAGTTCTGTTCTAACAAGTAACAATTCTGCAAAGTAAAGTAAGAACAATAACACATTTTTATTATTTTTTTAAACAAATGTCTGCGGTCTGCATTTTTGCAACTTTTTGCCAATTATCACTAGGCCTACAATCAATTAAACGAAATATCAGACAACCCATCAAAAATGAGTAGAAATTATATGAGTGGTGCCGCGAAGAGAAAAAAGGAAGCAACTGAAATTGAAATGTCGAACAAACATCCAAAAGTATCTTCTTTTTTCAAAGTCAGAAAACACAATCATCATCGCAGTCCGACATTGTTGAGACGTAAGATACTCTTACGTTGTCTTACTCTTACTCGTCTACTAATGTCATTGTTTGCGATAAAGATGAACAGTTATTGTCGCTGCAAGATCATCATTGATGGTCTACCAGTCGAAAGTACAGATGTTGTCACAACACCAAAATTCGAAGCCTATTTCGCAAGATGTAAGCCCTATACGGAGTCAGCGAACTATCCAACTGATGCAGCCTTATGGAGTCCAATCACGGAGGAATTGCGATCTTATTGGATTCGTAAAGGTCCTGCTAGTTGCCAGCATAAAGAGTCTGACTTTAGTACGACTCAACGCGTGTATCGAACGGGAGATAAGTTGCATAGACGTTGCTTAACTGATTCCCGAATCAGTTTGTCGCGAGTGGCTGCTCTTTTCTCCATCGCAGAAGTCTGTGTATTGCTTTGTCTGTCGCTTGTTTTCAACAACAACGATGGGTCATCAATCTTTCTGTCAATGATGGTGACAAACTGTACGGGTGAACGTTCTTTCTCAAAACTTAAATTAATCAAGAACGAGCTTCGCAGCCGTATGAAGCAAGAACGATTGAACTGCCTGTCTGTCATGAGCATAGAATCAGATGTGTTGGAGTCTTTGTATTTCGATGATATTATAAAAGACTTTGCTCAGAGCAAAACACGAAAACGATGTTTGTAAGAAACTGTCGTTACAAAGTCACAATCCATGTATAGCAAACATGTACTCATTATAATCACACTTTCAGTTTGTATAACAAATAAACAATGGAAACTGTAAAGTATGTTAAACAGTAAACTAAACTTTTATTTTACACTTGCAGTACAGAGATTGATGTGTTAGCTGTGTTATTATGAGTTTAGTAACAGTATACTATATTAATAAATTTAACAAAATGACACATATGCACGTACAATGCACTAATGCAATACTCTGTATCTGAGACTGAGATATTGAGACGGAAATTGGATTACGTTTAAGGTTATTTAGGGTTTGTGCGGGTTGTGCCTAGGGCCCCCAAACTCCTTAAAACGGCTCTGTGCTTGGTCAGTGGGTTTGACTCCAAGCATCGAGGTAGCTAAGCTAAAACCAAATTGTAACAGACAGCAAAACCACGAAGGTAAAGATATGGAAGAAAGCTAACGAATTTAGAAAATAAAGTTAGAGATGTGGGTAAGAGACTAACAAGTAAAAAGCCACTTGTAAAGAACCAAGACAGCACAAGAAACAGAGATGAAGACGAAGACTGATAGATAGTGACATACATGTCGTAATAAAAACCAACGGGCATGTTCAGGAACCATGTTTTGCGTATGTAAGAGATAGAGTTAAACAATGCAAGCAAACGTGGAACTACCAAGAAACATGCACAGCATAATTCACCTGGTGTCGTACATAGCACACACTACAAACAGTCCATGCACGGTTACCGGTACATTACAGTGCTACGGTCCCAGTGTTCTGAGCATCAGTTGAAGAGCCGCTACTTTAGAGATTCCACCCGAAGGCAACCACACAACTCATCGCTGCCAGCAGCTGACAGAGACTCTAAACACGTTAAGTACAGCTATGGATGTTATCTATATGGTTAAGCAGATGTTGGCCAACAGTTTTCAAAGCCAGCTTCCCAGCTGCGCAGCGATGTCAGATGCCAAGAAATAGTTTCGGCTGCGCCTCCTCCGTCGCTCGTTCGTTCCCTAGCACTCTCTTCAAACGCGCTGGAGAGTATGCCACTCGATCGATACAGCGCCAACCAACTGAGAGGAGCACACAGAAAAATTCTGATCGCCAGCGCCAAGACTGACAGGTATGGAAGGCCTTTTCCTGACGCCAGGACTTCTCGAAGGCGCGCCGAAATACACAGCAGAGGATGATCTTCCATCAGCACTAGTAGAGGATGCCTGAAGTTGGTCAAGGCTGTGCCACTGCAGGCTAGCATAGTTGGGCCCACTGGTTCTCACTTGGCCTTGGTAATGAAGTGCATTGTAACAGCCTTCAGTCAGTAAAGGAGGCAAATCAACTTAACAAAATTAGTTACTCCGGTTATCAAAGTCAATGCAAAAATATTGGAAATAACCTCAACTGATATAACATAGTATGCGTAAATGTATTATGCATATGAGACGGCTTGTAAATGAAGCTGTAAATAAATAAGACTGTCAGCAAAGGTCTTGTTGTAAGTTAAAATTAGTTAGAGGTCTAGTAATCAACATTATCCATCATAGTTTGGTAAACTTGCATTTGACATATCAGACTTCAAACTTCAGACTGGTTAAATCAGTAAACTAAATTTTCCAAAGTTCTTACAAACTCACTGACATCATAATATAATGCTGATAACTGTAGCCATATCTGCATACATACAAATCTGTGTAATTTTTATAGAATTTTCAATTACTTCGTTGTGTCTTTGATAAGTAAGCTTTCTTATATAAAATAAAAACCCGTAAGTTAGACAACAACAAACATATTTATCAGGTACCTTCAACAAATAAACCTCCGTCATCCATAACGTTTCTTAAACAAAGAGGCACAACAAAATCTGATAACATTAGGGGGCCTGTAGAGTAATGGATAACACACTGGCGTGAAGAGCTGAAGGTACCAAGATCGAACCCCATTAACACCCTTAAGGTTAATTGAGCCTTTCCACTCGCTAGGTGGCGGCGGTGGTCAAAATGAATAGTAGGCCTTCATTGGCGCCGTATGTTGGCTGCCGCATAAACAGTTATATTCGACTCCGGTAAAACTGTTATCATACAATACAATACAATACAACTGCCTTTGATATAGCCCTTCTTCCTAAGGTGGCCCCAAGCTCAGAAGTGCTCACGCCTCGGCGGCGCAGAAGCAATTATATTGCAGAGCAATGGTGCGCGAGGAACTTGCTCAAGGTCCTTACACAAATAAACCACCCCGGATGAGGGTTGAACCCGTACTCTCAGCGTTACAGGTCAACCGCTCGAACCAGTCGGCCACCGTGCCACCGTGCCACATGTGCTTCTACTCTATACATGTATGTAAGGCGCACTGCGTAGCTGCCATTTCTACTATATGTATGTTCACTGTACAGCGCAGTGCGTTTGCAGGCGCTTAATTAAAGAAAAAGATTATTATTATTATTATTATTATTTCTCTTTTGATTACATGACACTGTGAAAATGATCCATTTTCACATACTGCATTCTTGCAGACTCTCAACTCTACAGGCTACTTACTGACCATCATTTATCCATAAAATTTCAAGCAGCACGAATTGAAGCGTATCATCAGTTCAGATCGCATTTCAGGGAGGTAAAAGGTTAAAATTTTAGGCAAATGAAATGGGTTTTCAGTTTTACCCTTAATCACCTGAAATTATTGAACCATTAAACTCCAGAGTTTTTGTGTACACATCGTGGCCCCTCCAACTAAAAAACAAAGGGAGCAACAGGGTAACTTTGCAACTCTTAGTACTTGGAGAGACATCTAGTAACACATAATGACACCAAGAATATGTAAAGATTGAACATTTTCTATATTTTCTGCTCTTTCATGTGGGTAACTTTTGTTGCACTTTCTTTACAGCTTACACTAACACGTGAATTTTGTTCAAAATAAATTAACTGCATCCACTGATACATACAAACAAAGTGCTTGGTGGGTTTTAGAAAGGCTGATTCATAAATTCATAAATACATACATACACACACGACACATGTTGTATTGTATTGTATCTAAACATTTATAAAGCGCCTCTCGAAGTGTTCGCTAATCAGAGGCGAACACTGTGAGAGGCACTTATATGCAGACATACATACAAAGATGCAAGGAGGCATGCATACATAAATCAAAATTTAGCAACTGTCATGGTGCATATATTGTAAGGTCAACGCGTCAACTGATTGATGTTGGAGTTGGGTGTTAAATTTCTGCTCAATGCTAGACAGCAATACTTCAGCCTTGGAGAATCCACAGCCTTGGAGAATCCATTGCCTTGGAAAGAACGAGGAAGCATCCACAGGGACGTAACTAGCGTTGGGCTTGGGGGGGGCTTAAGCCCCCCCAAACGAAGTTGAAGCCCCCCCAAACAAGTCAAGCCGTTGTATGCTTACGGCTAAAATTCGTATGAACACTGTATAAATGTTGCCATGTTCAAGGTTTAAGCCCCCCAAACGAAAAATCCTAGTTACGTGCCTGAGCATCCATACTACTGCCAAACATAGCCACCATTGTTGCGTCACCAGGGACAACCGCTCGACAGACATACACCACATCCTCAAGCACATACCAGTTTGTAGTGTCTGCTAGATGTAAAACACTCGTACAACACTGGTAATCTGCCTAAAGCTTCTTTTGAGAGTTACATAAGAACACCAGGGGCCATCCCTAAACAATACTAATGGACTGCAACAGCCTTTAGACAGGTATATCAAGATCTGTCTGAAGCACCTGTGGTTTTACTGCAGACTGCAGAATGTTAAAAGCCTTCACATTTTCACAGCACAGCCAACTGCATCACTACGGTCTGGCTTACGTCGTTAAGTGTTACAACTATATAGTCTTGCATCACAGCAGACCTGGTTATGCTACTGGTGTAGGTGCAAACTGTGAACAATTCATGCAAATGATGCTCCACTGTTGGTTCCAGACTGTCTCTCGGATTTCAAAGACTGAGAAATTCAAAGATACCAACCGATTCCTAGAACTAGCTCAAGGTTTTACCTTAAAATCATATAAACTTTTCATTGTTTATATCCTTCTGTGTTACTACAGTTTGGCAGCAGAATTAATTAGATATATTTTATTTAATTTAGATATGCATACACTAAGCTAGTTTACCTGAAAAATTCTCAATACAGTACATACTGTCAAGTCATTTAACCACTGACAATGAAATTGCAAGCAGTATTTCAAAACTTCACCCTCACATAAATAATATATGATATAATATATATTATAATATAATACAGTAAATGTTATTTTGTTTGGCTTCAGTATATAGGAATACATGAAAGGTTTCCACAGGCAGATTTGACTTCCATCACATAGTTCAGAAGCACTGCACTTAGAGGTGTCAATCATAAGGATCGCCAGGGTTCTGGGCTCTGGAAATAATTTCAGAAGGGGGCCCAGCCACTGGTCAGGCCTTCGAAATTTTGAGCTTCAAAACGGTAATGGTAGCTGTTGTATATGCTGACATTACATAGCAAATGCTGACACTGATATAGCCTATGCAGGCATAGGGCTGAATGTCTCTCTACATAAGGCCCACCGCAACACTGCATACTAAAGTGATTAATGTTAATCCTGTACATTCTAAGTTTCAAAAGCGGCAAATCTGAGGTGCTATTTTTATATCAGGCTAATAGCTGCTAAAACTTGTACAAGGTAAAAAAGGTTATAAACAAAGCAACAGATAAATATTAAATAAGCATAGGTAATGGATGTGAAAGAATAGGTGTAAACTTTAAAGGGATATTCTAGGGGTACGGCATGCAGCTAATATGCAGTAATAGAGTCAAGACCCGTATCGCTTGGCCCGAGAGCAGATTTACCTATATCAGGGAAATTCGGTCATGGCCTATCTAAGATTTGAAGTGGACCAAGGCCCTTGAAAATGTCCAGAGTTACATCAGTCACAAACTGATAATTAATTACATCCACAAATCATGGAAGAATTTATGTAAAAAATGAGCTCAGCTACGTAAATGTTTTCAACTTCAGAAGCATTTTCCCTAACTCACAGACAATGGGTATCACTCCTTTACTCCTCTGGAAGTTTTGGCCCAGACTCAATTACCGACCCCACAATCCCCAAACACCCAAGAATTATGCAAATAGGACCCCATTATAGGCCCATGTTCCTCACTTGCTATGTGGCAGAGCTCCCCCCAATCTTCATGATGGATTGATGTATCTGCACCTAATCGTACTTTATGGTGTTAGCTCATTTGACATCAAATTTCCTTAAAGATATTTTATGGTCTTATTTTGGTGCTTGTAACTTCAAACTCGTCGTTCTCTACAACTATAACTCAAACTTCACAGACAATATTTACGAACAATTTAGCAGTTTATGCTTTTTGCATTTGCAGCACTCTTTGCAACTGTTAAACCATAACAAACATGATATTTTCTCTAACATTTGGCATAATAAAGTGCCCATAATATAAAACAATATTACATACTAAGATAACTTCTATACTGCCACTGCATAATCATCGTATATTATGGCATAACGGGCATCAGTATTTTCAATTCACATTACCAAATTACGGAGTGTCGGAGAACTTTCCAAATGTATCCTATAGACTAAATATAAAAGTCCACATAGTAACTAACTAATCATTACCTGATTTATGAATTAACAAGAAAATAACCTAAAAATCTCTTTATTACAATACACAGAGCCACAGCAGGACAAAGAAGTTAGTTAAAACTCAGCTCAGCGGACGTTTGGTTTAGTTTGTAGCTGTCGTCAACACATTTTCATCGCACCAAAGCATCTTATCGGACTTCTTGGACCTGGAGACATTATGCATGCTATAATTGGAAAACGGCTCAGACTTCCAGGCATTCATCCGATTATCCGATTATCTGCAGATGGAATCACGCGTCGCAGAAATTCGCTCGTTTCTTTTAATTACTCGTTATCGACAGTTGACGCTGCCATCCGTTATCGACTGTGGACCAATACATCTCAAACAAAGAAATGCACGCACAAACTCGAGGATAGAAAAAGCAGGAGACCTCCTGTAGTTCGTGTCTATGTGGCTTCAGAAGTAGAGCAAACAGTGGAACAAACAGCAGCACTGTAAATGTAATGTACTCGTTTTCTACTACTACCATGTGGCCTCGATTCTCTGCTCGTGTTTCACGGAATTGATCGGGAGAGATCCTTCACCACCACTGCCCATCTGAAAAAGTGCCATGCCCTCTAAGCCATGATAACCTTTATTAAAACTCAACACATTTATACTGCACAGGTAAACTCCGCTAGTACCCTACTTGTGGCAGTGCTGGTCCCAAGCCTGGAGAAAGGAGAAGGGCGACTCTACGATTTGAGAAGATTTTAGTTTCATGTAGAAACAGTGGAACTTACACAGTTGAAACAGCTGTGAAACTGCTCAATGAATTGTGTTTATAAATTTGAAAAACACTTCTCTCAGTGAAACCTAGTCGGAGGCACTCCCATTGCAATGAACCCCAAGGAAAAAGAAAAGGTTTAAGAAAACGGATAGCTGTAGCAGGACCCCCAGTGAGAATGGAGAATTGAGTAGCAGGAGGCAGGACATTCCACAATGATGGACCAATGTGGCAAATGCACAGTACAGGGTGCAATGGACAAGAAGGTAATGATGGCACTTCTCTGCATAATTTACATAAGAAAAAATCTATTCAGTCATATTTTCTGCAATAATTTTTCTAATATTATCCAATCTAATATCTTCATCAGCCATAATGACATCATAATGACATCATAATGCAAACAAATATACGTACCTAAGCACATATGTACTACCTACATACCTACATACATACATACATAAATACATACATACATTAATGCAAATTGCTCACAAGCAGAAGGAAGCTAAACATTTCTGTCTGAAATAAAATTATATACAAGTATACAGAATATTGAAACAACTGATTGATATGAAGTCCAGCGTACGAGGGATGGTTGAGTAAGAATCTGAGTGAGATTCTCCAAACTATCTTTCACAAATGCCCCACAGCTGTTGGACACTGAATTTCAACTATATTGGCTAATTACTGCAACTTGAAAGCTCTGGGGAAAAGATGAAGGACGTTGTCACAAATAAAATTGGGTAGGTGGCCCAATTAGCAGGACTTCAGTCCCTTTAGGGTATCCTTTTGTGCCCACTAGAAAATTATCTTATTCGTTGTAACTTAGTTACTGTTACTATGCTTACGTTTATGCTGTTTACTATGGACCAAAAATGTATGGTTATGGTTATGGTTATAGTTTGACTCACAGTCAGCCCAGTGCTCAGCCTCTAAGCTGGACTACAACATATCCAGAAATGTATGCCCCCATTGTGCTTGCTGACTTTGAATTTTAAATCTATCTATACAAATAATTCGAAAAGGCTGTAAACCAATGAACTGAAAGAGACAGCAATAATGCTTGTTTGTTTCATTTGATATCAAATTTCAGTCTGATATATTTGTTGCATGTTACAAGTCTAGAACCAAGCGGCTTAGTTTCGCATGTTCAGCCAAAACAGCTCCTACGCAATGTGAGCAACGATGAGACTGAACTTAGAAATTTGAGTAAAACTTTTTCTGTGCATCAGATCCAGCTACTGTTTACAGAATAACACACATAAATCACAGTCTTGTTGTCAAGACCTTAAACCTCAAGACCAAGACCAAGACTTTGAACCTCAAGACCAAGACCAAGACCAAGACTTTGAACCTCAAGACCAAGACCAAGACCAAGACCTTGAACCTCGAGACCAACTGAACCTCGAGACCAAGACTTTGAACCTCAAGTCTTGCGAGACCAAGACCAAGACTTTGAACCTCGAGACCAAGACCAAGACCAAGACTTTGAACCTCAAGACCAAGACCAAGACTTTTGGTCTCAAGACCAAGACCAAGACTTTTAAAAACGAACTTGAGTGCACTCGAGACCAAGACCTTGGTCTCGAGGACAACAAGACTGTAAATCAAATCAAATCAGAAATTGCCAAGAAGTGAAGCCAACAAATTCTGGTCTGATTTTCTTAATATACTCCAAGTTCTCTCCTACAATGCTCATAAGCATCATTTTTGCAATCACACAGACAAACAGACAACCGCAACTTGTTTCCCTTAAATATTCGCACAAGTTGTCAAGATGAATGCAAACAGGACGCCATATGGTTACGATTTATATTCCACGTTGGTGACACTCCTAAGAGCTGTGGTTAAGGATCCAAGAGAAAAGCAAAGGTCAGCGAATCAGAGCAGCAACGACTTCTCATCAAGCAGACCTGATTCACCGATTCATTCGAGGATCGATGCAAACAAAACACCAAATGCTAGGCACACAGAGCCTATGCCATGCGGCTGTCACTGATTCATCAGACATTGCAATAGCAATAGGTTTAAATGACAAAAGCTTTCAGGATGCACAACATGAAGATTTCTTCATCAGTTCTCATTTTGTGATCTGATAAAACAGGAGTAGGCATAGCCAAAGGCACACTCCATTGGTATCCTTGTGTCATGCTCGCTTTATGGAAAAATAACTACGGTAACTGTAATTTTGTAATCTAACATTTATAATGTGATATTGATATTCTCATCAAGCTTCAGAGCCTGATGAGCTTCTCTATAGCGATCAAAATAAAGTGTACAGTTACATTTACAGTTAGGTTGGCCTTTACATTTACATTTATGTTGGCCTTTAAATTTACATTAATGTTGGCCTTTACATTTACATTTATGTTTGCTTTTACATTTACATTTATATTTGCCTTTACATTTGTATTTATGTTGGTCTTTATATTTAACTTAAAGCCAAGTTTTCCAGATCTCCATGAACGCAATCTTCAACTTCACCACAACTGCAGCATGTTTGATCAGACTCCTGCAAATAGTCCTATAGATTTTACTTACTGCCTATATATGGGGTTGATTAGCCGATTTTTTACAATTACAAAACTAATTATCTTGGTTACCAAGTGTAACATTGCTATCTCTATCTGAAACTTTAACAAGAAATATAAGATGCACTCAGGTGACTTGTCCACAGTGGCATAACTATCAACCCTTACTGTCTGCAGCTGCACGAGAGGCTCGGCTCAATGTTGCCAAAGAAAGCCTTGCTCAGAGTCCCATGGAGCACAAAAGAGCCATTTAAGTAATCCATACTAACATCCGATATTTGAAATAGCATCACTGTTCTTGCAAAACCGTAGCCTGCGACTTTAAACTGTTAAAACTGCAACAAGACCAACTCCCAGATCACTCTTAAGTGCCAAAATTTTTATGCAAGATCAAAACAGTTTACAAAGGTACAACAGATGTAACTAGAAGCAGATTTTTAATACATAGAAGCTGACAAGAAACATTCAATCAATCGTGTCATAATCGTAATCTCAAAATTTCTGCAGTGCCCAAAAAAGCGAAGTCGTGGGAACCAGCTTATTCACAGGCGCTTAGTCAAATCAAAATCGATAGGCAGAGGGGTGAAATCGGTTTCACGTCAAAATCCAAAGGGGTCAGTCAGGCAGAGAATCAAACGGTTAGGTGGGTGGTGTTTAGAATTGAAGTGGCAACGGAGGTAAGGGGAAGAGTAGGAATCGGGACAGAATTTGTGGAAGAGCAGTGTTTTCAGTTTTGAGTGAAAGACCTGTGGAGAGATAGCAAAAGGTGAGGTATTGGTAAGTTCGTAGCTCTGAAGCAGGTCTAATATGCCACTTCTTCAATGACAACCAATGACCTGAAAGCATTTCTCAGGTGATATTGTTGGTGGTTGTATTGCAACCTGAACTGTAGTTTTGTAGGTGACTTTCTTCAGAATGATTGACTTAATATTTGCTTTCCAGGCAACTCTGATCCAGTTTAATGACTTCACTGGTCCTCTTATCTAAGATACAAGGCATCTGTTCCTAATCTACCACAATCTCCTTTAAACAATACTTATTCAATCAATCAATCAATCAATCAACGGAATTTATATAGCGCCCCTTCAAGGCAACTACTCAGAGGCACTCCCGACCCAAGCCCGGTCAAAAAGAAAAGTCTTAAGGTTCTTATAAAAGGTACTAGACATGACCCGAGGGAGAGAGCGCAGGTCAGAGGGTAAGCCATTCCACAGAGAGGGACCTACGACCGAGAAAGCCCGATGCTGTCTAGTGGCAGTGCGTGCATGTGGAATCACAAAGTCACCTCTGGTAGCCGAGCGCAGAGATCGGCGACCAGAGCAGGCCGAGGTCAGGGTAAAAAGCTCTCGAAGGTAAGCTGGCGCTATCCCGAGAAGACAATGCCAGGAACTAAGACAGATAAAAATGGTATATAGCTTGCCTCAATGCCATCATCATATGGCATTGTCTATTAAAAACTGAACTCAGACTGTTTTCCATCAGTCACTGGGAAATGACTAGTCATTCCAAGTATCCATCGACATCTAGTCATTCCAAGCATTGTCTAGTCATTCCAAGTATTCGATACGGTCTTGACAGTGAGTCACTCGTGAACTGTGAGCGGAATTTATATATGCAACCATTCATTGATGACAGCTCAGACAATGAGTCATGACATTTTAATCTGAGGCTGAGTCATGACAATATCTGATTTCCGATCTGTCTTGATCAGCATCAAAAGAAGCTCAATCAGAAGCACCAATTTATTCCAGAATAACATTTCAAACAGTGCGCTGTGTCTGTCCAAGTTTCCTTGTAATGAGAAGGCATCACAACAGTAATGCAAGAAACTGTTTATATTTTAAGAATTTCTGGCTTTCATTTGCATGCTTAGAATTCAAATGTCGTTTGAGAACAAGACTTGTGTACGTGAGGGTTTCTTTGACACGAGTGACCTTTACAATCTTTGGATGACCAGACAATGCTTCCCAGCGGGCGACCCTGATCCAATTAATTACAAAACAACAGCTCTAATCTTTGGTCACATGTCGGTTCCCTATTCAGTCGGAAACCCTCGCAGCAACCGGCCACCTAATCCAATTTCGGTGGGCATCTTTGTTCGGGCGTCTTTCTAACCGGTTCCCCGATTCAGGGAGGGTCGACGAAACGGCGATCGTCCCCGTAACTATGTTGCGTCCATTACGCACTGGTCGGTCTCGACATCCATCGGTCTGTACGTCTCCGCCTACAAATCAATGTCCGTTTTTCACGGTGGTGCATCGTTGGTCAGCACCCGTAGGCCTACTGACCGCCAGAAGCGACGCCGAGTCCCATTCCCGTCCGTTTATGTTCATACGCAGCGCCGCAGTGTTTGCGCAATGACAACGGGGCCCGAATTCGCATTGGTCAGTCGGTCGCTCGGTCGGTCGGTCGGGCGTTTGGCCCTGGACGGTGTCTGGCCGAGGCGGCTCCGGCGGCGGCACCGGTACGCGGCACCTTGCATATGATAATGAGTCGACGAATCGATTGTGCGCCGATGTGTTTGGCACCCCGGCGTTCGATCGGCAGTTCTGTCCGGAGGTAACGCAGATTGCCGATTCTCGATCGTGCCTAGCAGTGCGCACTCGTCGATGATTGATCGCCACTTGGAGTTATTAGTGAAGGAACGCAGCCAAGGAAAGGCCGAGACATGCTTTGCAAACAGTCCGTGGATAATCGAACACAACGCCGACGACGACGAGGCACATCTGCTGGCCTTAGCGCTCCAACGCTGGTCCAGCCTCGTCTTTTAGTCACTGAGCTCTTTCTACCCAAGTCTATCATCCAGTCCAATGTCTCTAACCAACTATATCTAATCTAATCTATAAATCTAATTTACTCTAAGCCGATATAATCCGATCTAGACTCTATTCATTTTTTAGCCCAATACACATCATATTTGTTCTTCAAATCGATGGTTAGTATGTGAGAAACCTCTTCCTTCTCATCTCTACATATTACACTCCAATTGCAGCTAAAATCTCTGTGCACTGTAGTTTTCTGTGGTACATGAAAATGAACATGAACTGTTCAATTTAAATTCCCTACACCACTTAACACAATTTTTTACTAAATAAACTGCCAGCGCAGGTCTTCTTAAACAAAAGTGACAGTTAAAAATTCTGCAAAATGCACTGTCTGTAAGCCTTCACTGCTTCCTAGCCATTTCATAATAGCAGTCAAGCAACTGCATTCATGAAATGAATTTTGATAACGAAATTGATTCGTAAAAGCACAGTACCACTACTGTTACGTTACAGTAGAATATATCCAATTACGATGGTTATGATCATGACCATAGCCATCAACTGATCGTCATGATCAATATTTTGATTATATTATTTTTACAAGCATGATTATTAATGCTATTTTATAATGTCAAGTGCCAAGTTTCGTAATGCCTCCATCAACAAGAAACGGTGCACACGCACACACCTACACACACACGCACACACACATACATACACACACACACACCTATACACACACCTATACACACATGCACACAAACACAAGCACACACAAGAGAGCACATGAAAAATGGCCCTTATGAAAATTGTTCTAATGTGGGTTTCTGCATTATCCTTATTGGCACCGCTATCATTACAGGAAAAATCAATACCGCCAGCAGAAAATCAATACCGCCGATGACTACTTCTCACAGTGGACAAAACACACATTTAATTACTTTAATCTAAATAAAGCTCTTCATTTCACCTCATGGAATCAATTATGCATTTGACCCAGAAGAATTAAGCTGACACATAATTTACAGCACATGGATCATAATCACAATATAGGTCAGCAATTTGGCACCAGTAGAATTAAGTTGATGACGTATTTCCAAGCACGTTTTTACATACTATAGTTCAGGAATTCGACTCCAAAAGTAATAAAAAGAAATATTTTCACACATTTGTATACCCGGTAATTTATATGCATCAGCAACTGAAGTGGACTTTTAAAATTACTAGTGTTGTTGTACTAATATTAGTAATAATATATAAAATTACTAAAATTTGGTGAAAAATAAAAACTCCCTTGCACATTGGTTCAAATGTATACATGAGTTCCTTTGTTTTTCTTTACCTCTATTCTGTAAGCGGTTGAACAACACTGTTCGATTCTGGTCTTACATCATTAGGTCAGAGGCCGCACCTCCTCTAATGAGTCTCTCTTGAATAGGCGCTATATAAATCTTTGATTACAATGACAATTACAACACGCACGCACGCACGCACACGCACACACACACACAAATGCAGTACATTTATGCTGGCAGAAAAATTAATGTTGCATTAAATTAAAATAACTAAATTATTCTTTCATAAAAATAACTCAATTATTTTTTAATAGCTGAAAAAAGGTACCGGAACACCATTCCGGAGCATTAAGACAGAAAAAAGCACTGTGGATAACTGGGCATTAATAAAAGCTGTGTTTTTGCAATTAGGTGAAATGTTCCTGAAATTGTTTCTTACATTTCATTTTACGTATCCTTGTACCGGTATTTCGTTGTATTAATTTAAAGTTTCACTATTGTTTATTTATTTACTATGAACATTTCTAATGCGCGCAAAGTCACACAGATCATTATGTCAATTTAACATGCCTATTTTTACATAATCAGCATATATTTGTATGCACATATTGCATATATTTTGTTAAAAAGCATTCTTAGTCATAAAAACGTTTCCACAGATCAGGTGTCTTACGAGTTCTAATACCAACAAAAATAAAGAAATCATTTCATTTCCTATCATTACAGAAACGAATTTGCAAAGTTCTACATAATTAAGTATTGAATTTTCGGCATTGGCTGTCAAGCCTCACCTGTTTCCATTTACGTTAGAGATCTTCTGCTCGCTCTTTGTGGGCAGGATGCCATTCTGGGTATTATTTATGCACTACTCATGTCTTCTGATATAAATCCCTATATCGATGGGAAAGGCATTGATCAGGATTTGTGAAGAACGAGATATAAGCATAATGCAGACAGAGCAGCAGCAACAAGAATAGCGACCAACACCACTATGGTATGGTATCGTATGGTATCCGGGAATTTATAGCACAAGTTCAATGAAGATGACTTTCATAAACACGCAATATATTCCGAACGACATAACCAAGGGACCAAGACTGTCGGATATTTTTAAAAGAACCAGCAGAAGACATGTCCATCGATCTCTCTGCAGTTTTAATAGGTCAAAACTCCAGTAAATCCAAACCTTTCCAGCCTTTGGCTTGGACACTCTTCTATCTCTCAAAAATGATACAAAATATCTTTTCACTGTCTTGCTACTGAAACGCATGTCCTGAAGAAGAAGAGGAGAGCAATCCCTTAAGCTAGCCCTGAGGCAGCCATGGGTATGAGAAGGAACTAGCGACTTCATTAATTAGCCTCGGCATATGAAAGCAGGTGGCCAGTCCTCTCCCTCGCCGTCTATCTTCCCACCGACACTGTATGGTTGGTGTACTCATTATAGCTGAGTTGGCTAGGTGGTGCAGGTGGAGCAGAAATCTCTAACCAATTTTCTGCCAAGGCAGGATTTGAACCCCCAACCTCTCGATTGACAGTCCAGCGCACTAACTACTACACTATCCTGCACCCCTCCAAATCAGTCATAATTTGAAAAGACTTTGAAATTTCTGTTCTTACTTTCACTTCCTAGTCAACAAGTTTGAAGGTCATACCCACTTGTAATCAAGGGCGTAACTTTGGTCTAAAAAGTGGGGGGTACCAAATTCTTTCAACTTTTGTTTTTCACATGAAGACCATCTCTGGGAAGGCACAATACTAGAATATTGATTGACATTGTTTAAAAAGTGGGGTACGGTGCCCCCAGTCCAAAACGTGGGGGTACAGGTACCCCTCGTACCCCCACAAATTACGCCTATGCTTGTAATCGTAAACTTCCGTTTGATCTACGGATGTTCCTCCTACATCGACAGCAGCCTCAGCAGCAACCACAGAGGGACACAAATGTCATGCCAACCTTTATCTTGCACATTCAGAGAAGAACCTATTCATCCAGGATAGCTCAAGAATCAATTTCAGTTTATCTCAATTGCACCTCTTTTGATCTCCTGGATAGCATTGCTTCAGCGTCTTTCAGACATTCCTAAAAGGACTCTACAAATATATCTCTCTATTTATATATTGTGCATACATAGACACATATACACATACACTCACATACATACATACATACAAAGTATTACATACATACAGTGTGTATTGCATGCATACATACATACATATATGCATGCATACACTGTCGTACATACATACAAACATAAATACTTACATACATACATACACACATGCAGGCAAACATACATACATACACACATACATAAATAAATACACACATACATACATACATACATATATGCACACATGCATACACACACATACATACACACACACATAAATACATACAAACATACATACACACACATACATACATACATAATGAGTGAGTTCTATGCCCTTGATGATCTCCTTGACTTATGAAATGAAAATAGGTTTGTAAGATGTTGCATAACTTGAAATTACCACAATTCTTTATTGCACAAACATTTCTAAATGTCAGCACAAAGTGCTAAACCTTCAATCTCACTTTAGTATACTTCTGGCAACAAAATGAAGAATGGCTTTTCTTTAAATGGTTTTTAGATGTTCATTGATTATTCACAAAACCAGTAGGCTCACCGGTCAAAATCATGCACTGCAACTAAAAATAGGCTCACTAAATAATTTTTTATCTAATTAAGCGCAAAGCAGAACCACCAATAAGTACATCGAATAAGAGATGATTTTCCCTTTCAAGCTAACAATTCACAAGGAACTGCCTTCAGTTATCTGAATTTTTTAAACCATCGAACCGGCTTGTAGGCACATGTACATCAACCCCGACCCTAACCCGGCAAGTAGGCGCCTCTGCTAGCCGCTGAGACATAGCTGGCCATCGAGCACACCACCACACACCGTCCTCGTCCGTCCGCATATAGCCAGGAACAGAAGAAACACGGCTGCAGCACAACAGCACATATGCGTTTAGCCATTCAGGACACTGCACGGTCGGCTTTATCGATTAGTTCTCCGCTGGAGAAAATGCCAAAAGTCGTCGAACAAATCCAGCGAAATGGTAAACGACGTGCGATCGAAGACCGGCCGATTCATTTGGCTTTCCCTTTCTCTTCTGGCAGCCGGTCGAGTGGCGGCAAGGGTAGCGTCCGAGGTGACGATGAAAGACGAGGCAACGCCAGAACACAGTTATCTGGTTCATGCCGAAAATACCCGAAATAGATTGATTCCGAAACGACGATGCATTCTGACTAAATGTCGTAATATATATGCGCATTCCGTGAGCACCTTTATGAGTCATTCTATTGATTATTGCCCTTATGTACAGAACCTTAAAACCTTAAGTAAGTAAAAGCATAAAGCAACTGTAAACATGTGTCATAATTTATTTAATGGTAGTAGTAGTAGTAATAATAATAAAAATAATAATAATAATAATAATAAATAAACAAAAAATAGATAATTTTCTCTGGAGCTCTTTTAGGTCTCGAGGGATCACAAGTACCTCAGGAAAAAATAATAAAATGATAATGTAATAAATAAATACACAAAGAATAAAACACATAATATTAACCTTAGGAGGTCATCCATAAAGGACATCCGCAATGAGGGGAAGGGGTCATCAACATGCGGACAAATGCGGACAAGGGGAGGGGGTTATGACCAGTGCTGACGTCCGCATTTAAACTTTTAAATTTGATAGTTTTATAAACACCACCGTGTTTCAACCTTCCCCGAAAGACAAAAAGGTCAGTGAGCACGCATGGTATAACCTGTACTGCAACTTTCAACAGGCTTTAATTACTGTACACCCTGGTATTAAACCTGAACTGTCACTTAAACTTAATTAAAGGTGCACAGGAACTGTGGAATAATTGTAAAAGTAATGATGATGACATTAAAAATTGGCTTTGGCGTTCGGACGTCCGCAAAGGCAGGGAGGGGTAAGGTCAAATGCGGACAAATGCGGACAAGGGGAGAGAAGTTCAAAGTAGGTCATATTTTGCGGACGTCCTTTATGGACGACCCCTTGCAGGTGCTGACTGCAGAACTTTTTGACGTTTTGATATCACTTTATGTTTCAATTTTGTTATCCCTGTGCTACCACTTTATGCTATCACTTATGCAATCACTTTATGTTATTACTTAATGTACGTAATTGAAGTCAGTGTATAAGAGATCTGTCCAAAGAAATTACAGGGAAAGTTTTCTATGAGAATCTGTGTAGATTTTGTCAGCATGAGTAAATTTCAATTTCATTTTATTAGCACTAGTTCTGATTTAACTTTCCCACCACATCAAGTGTCAGTGCCCTTAATAGACTCTTCAAAGCCTTCACTATTTCATTACATTACATAAATTCTGAGATTGAGATGGAGCCAAATTAATTAAAAATTTCATCAGTGTGACACTAGATCCGAGTAAGTGCCTGGTTTCAAAACTCAGACTGAATGATTAAATAATTAATCAGCCTAATGAAGCATAAACGGCCTAATTGTTGGTTGAAGAACCGTTATAAAATAATTAAAGCTTCATCAGAGAGCGAGACTAAATCTGAGCCAGTGCTTGATTCAGAAAATCAGTCTCAATGATTAAATGATCAGCCTCGTGAAGACCTAATTGTCTAGTGGAAAATCATTAACATTTCACAATGGCTGGAACTAAAAACTGACGAGGTGTTCATGGTCGAAGAACAAAGAATACTGATTAATAATTCATTTCCAGTGTCTGCATAAAAGCCGGCATTAACTGATTAGGGACGTGGCTTAAACACAGCCATACAATTACAGAGAAGCCTACACACAAACGCATACATCTCTCCATGTATACACACAGGCCTACACACTTGCCTGTATGCATGTGGGTAGACCTATGTCTCTCCACACATAGACCCACAAGCCTAAAAACTCATGCTCATCAGGGACGTCATTTCAGCTTTTTCCAGAGGGGGGGGGGAGGCAGGGACGCCATTTGAGTATTTTTCCAGAGGAACTTGGCCAGCTTTGTCAAGTTTTGTATTTAGTCTACATGTGCAAAACTGTAAGCCAATGATGCATGATATGACGTCCCTGAATTCGAGTATCATTTTTTCTTTTTTACCCCTTTCTTCTTCCTCCTTTACTTGTTCCATCCTTTTTCCTTTTTCTTCAAAAATCAAAGGTGCTCATGCCCCTTAACCCCCCAAATGACGTCCCTGATGCTCATACAAAAAGGCCTATGCAAAAAAGAGGAAGAGGAGCAGTCCCTTAAGAAGCCATGGATATGAAGTGTTAGCGACTTCATTTCCTTAGCCACGGCATACGAGGGTGGGTGGCCAGTCCTCTCCCTCGCCATCTCATCTTTCCACCGACAGTGTATGGTCAGTGTACTCATTACAGCTGAGCTGGGTAGGGAGCGGAGGTGGAATAAAAATCTCAAACCAAATTTTTGCCCTTGCTGGGATATGAACCCCGACCGCTCGATCAACAGCCCAGCACGTTAACCACTATACTATCGAGCACCCCATCTTCTTCCTACACACACAAACAATGCCAATATTCATGTAAGTACTGGTATGTGTGTATGTATGGACCAGTATGTATACATGTACTAGTAAGTTTTGTACCAGTATATATGTACGTGTGTAAGCATGCATGCATGTACATGTATGTAGCACGACACTTAGTAGAGGACCATTTAAGTACCTTACAAGCATGCAGGCCTACAGTCACCCACACAAACAAACAACCACACGAGCAGACATATGCTTACACATATATATGCCATACACTCATGGAGCAAGGACACCCACACTGTCCGACGATGCTTGTAGAAACAATTCTGGAGCACACCCTGCAGTTCTACACTCTTCCAGATCGCAAAACAAGCAATTCAGAGAGCTGCTGAATATGGCGCAGAACATGAAGAATTGAAGATAACTGAAATGACGTCTTTAAGTATTTCTATCCGTGTACATTATGGGACCGAGATAAACCAAGTGTTGATGGACAACTATCAGAAGCACCAGCCACTCTTCCATCACTGATTCTGATGCCTTTGCCCCTAGAAGCATTTATCTTGAATCCTTGAACCACTAATTCTAATCCGTTAACCACTCATTCTGACTCCATGAACCACTCATTTTGAACAACTCCTTTAGCCACTTGTTTTTAAGAACTCTTTGAACCACTCATTTTTGAACAACTCCTTGAACCACTCATTTTGAACAACTCCTTGAACCTCTCATTTTGAACAACCCCTTGAACCACTCATTTTGAACAACTCCTCCTCTCATTTTGAACAACTCCTTGAACCACTCATTTTGAACAACTCCTTGAACCATTCACCCTGACTCCATAAACCAGTATTAATAATGATCATCCAAGAACTTCTATAGAGCCAAACCATGATGAAAATCTGAGAAGACACGCCTACAGAGGAAATGAGTCTGGGAAGAGATGGGTTTCAGTTGAGCTAAGGCCAGCACCAGAAAAGACACGCTTGCCAATGTTTGTACAGTATAGTACGAAAAATTAGGAACTCGATTTTAGATGGGTTTAAGAGCAGTCCATTTTCTGCTATCCAGCACTGTGGCACGGTCAAAGACCCCAGATAAAAGAGTAAGAGTGGTGGGAGATGAGAAATTGTCAAAAGAAATACACAGCCGAGTATCATCGGAGTAAAGGCGGTGCTCGAGGCCACTTTGATTCAATAATGTACTTGGTAGAATGGTGCACACGGAAAAGAAGGAAGGAACCGGGAAAGGAGCCCTGAGGGACGCCGCAAGTGAGTGGTACCGGGCGATATTGATCCTCCAATAAAGATGGATTGAGTGCGGGGAGTGAGATATGACTGGAACTAGCTGAGGGCCAGATACTACAAGCCGGTGCTCAAGGCAATGGAGCAAGATAGCGTGGTCGTGGTCGATAGTGTTGAACGCAGCAGATAAGTCAAGAAGAGTAAGTGCAGTTACTTCCCTATTGTCCATAGAGCAGATAATGTCATTGTGAACAAAAGAGAGAGCTCTCTCAGGAGAGTGAAATTTATGATATGCTGACTGGAAAGGAAGAAGTAGAGTTTTAAGAAGGATGTGCCTCCATTCGGCTTTTATTGACACGATCGGGAAGTTTAGAAATAAATTAAGCATAGTTTGAAACTGGCCAATTATTTGACGTGGTCCTGAGACAACATTTACAATAAAGGATAGAACAATACTTTGGTAAAACATGAAGGAAAAGAGCTCACAGGCAGTGACCGATTGATTAATGTGGAGGGGTATTGATCAGTCAATCAATCAATCAATCAATCAATCAATCAATCAATCAACTAGACATTTATATAGCACACTCTGCAAGGTAACTATTCAGAGGCGCTCCCAGTCCAGCCTCAGTGGAAGAGAACAGCCTTAAAAGCAGAGAAAAAAGAGATGGACAAGTCCTGAAGGAATTCCAGTGGAAGCCCGTTCCAGATAGTGGGACCAGCAAAGAAGAATGCATGAATGGTAATACTCCTGCATGAAGAACATAAGATCTTGAAGGACATGGTTCAAGACCTGCAAGCCCCCTCTAGGTCGACTCAGCCTTCCACTTGCTAGACGGTAGCAGTAAAATGAGTGGGTGCCTAACAGGCTGCCAAGACGCGTATTCGATAAGATCTCGAAAAATACCAAAAAAAATGCAAGCCGGAAACGGTTTCTGGTAAACACCAAATTACGGCTGAACTCACAAACATGTACCGTTATCCTAAGACAGACAAAGGGTTATAAAAAGCAACTTGCAATAAAAGAATCAACGCTCAATTGTTGTCTGTTGTTAAGGAGTACTTCAGACAGAGGTCAGGATAAAGACAGGTCGAAGTGTGGGCTGTCTTTTCAGTTCCTTTGAAAGGCACAGTGATATATCAAGGGAGGCATGTACCAATTAAGATGCAAAACTCACTTCCATACCAAGACATATTATATTTAGTTACTAAAACGATTCATCGTACGTGCTTTGAAGGCTGGCTAATGAATTCCCTTACTAGAAACTAGTAATTAAAAATAGACACCTGAAAATTAAAAATAGAAACCTGAACCAAAATGTTTGGACTGATGAGAAATTTGTGATTAACTCAATTAGAATTAACTGCATTCGAGATTATGCAGAAAATAACCAGAAAAGAAATGTTTTCAAATAAATACTTCATATTTCAGGTGATTAGAACTAACAAAATGAGTACATGAGCAACACTTGAAAAAATGTCATTTGGCTATCTAACTGCCTCTTCTCCTGGCGAATGACTATTTGCGCTTCAGATTCACATTTCGGTATGACCATGCGCTTGTTACAAATTTAATTAATAATAATAATGATAATAACTGCAAATTACATAGGACGTGAAAGCAAGCATTTACCCTCTCTATCACGATCCTGACTACTTGACGTTGCAAAAACAAAATCCCACCCAGAGGATTTTTAGGCATTCGACATAACCCCATTCCAGCACTTGTAACAGCCATCAAGTTTGGTGGCATTCAAGATGCAAATTCTTACACTTTTATCGCTTCTCGAGGAAATTAAAGCCATAAATAACAAGCCGCAGTCACTTGACTAATTAGCAAGGGACAGCCATCAAACTAATATGGATGCGAAAATTACCCTCACCCCATTCCATTAAGGAGAGCTGATGACAAATTCGCCTAGACCTGCTAAATAACTTTTCATGCCATCAGCTGCTAATCACGTAATAAAAAAACATTACAATATTATATGAAATAAAACAAAGCACATATATGTTAGTATCTATGAAAACATAAATACATTTATAGCAATATAATTTACAATCACAGCCAAATGATAAAATACATTCTTCACTGCAACTCTGAGGACTATGCACACCTGATGGATGCATTCATATCAATTACTACATGAAAGGTTAATTACTTTACCTCGCCTTACCTTGTTCAGTGCCAATAGACAATGCTCATAAAACAGAAAAGTAACATGGGCATTGCTGCGAATAGTCATATGTGACCAAAAAAGATTTAAACTGCTATAAACTAACCTGGACTGAAGCTCGCAATTGTAATTGTAATTGTAATAACAGCAGTTTCTATAGCATCATCAATAGCAAGCTATTTATAGGATGCTTGACACTGTTAACTGTCAGAGTTACAAAGCAAGTACGATTTAAACTGTTTTTTTTTATTAACCATAAAGGTTTTTGGTTTCCTAAATAGGTGCAGGAAGACTGTTCCAGATGTGTGGGTCGGTGAACATAAGGCCCAGAGCTTCATGGAACTTCAAGGACAGTAAATAACCGGACACTGAAGTTGATCTAACCCCGCACTTGTAGTCTAGATCTGCTTTAAAAGCAGTAGGTCTATGACCATGGGAGTCTGCAGGAATTTTTCTGTGGGGAGAGGGAGCACATTTTTCTATGGGGGAGCAAAATGACGTTTTTGCATAGATTAGCTATTCATGAACACAGAACACGTGACAACATTGAAAATAAATAATGGTCAAGGAAATAATTAAGTTTTTTTTGCATTGAAAATCATGTTGGGACTTTTGTAATAATCATAATAATCAAAAGATTTTATTTTTGTAAAATATTTGCAAAATCAAGGGGGGCAAATGCCCACCTTGTCCCTCCCTCCCGACACCTAGTCTACGACTTGACGACAGAGCAGCTGTTGAGTGCCAAAAATGTATTAAATTGAACGATTTCTCATGGTTGGCACACTTCATCAGTCAATGTCACCAAAAGTTGGCACACCATCAGCCTTAGGCCAACTTTAGACTCTATCAGCCGAATACTGAAATATTGAACCAGTGATGCGTGTGACAGAGAACCTTTCAAATTCTTCGTGTCAATATTGCATCTGATACAATTTCCTTTTCTGAAACATGTCAATATTTTCACCTTTTCTGATAACCTGTCGATATTGTAAACTGTCATCAGGAAATATTTTTCTAAAAATTTCTCACTGCACAAATGCCAAACTTGTAACAGACGAATTCAGAATTTAAAACATCTGAGGCAAAATCGTCTTAAACTATGCAAGAATTGCTCTAAAAAATTTCACATGCAGGCACACTCGGTTATCATCACACAGTAACAGTTGCCCGAACTTCTATACTATCTCATATATATCTATCAGAAATGTTGAAACCCAAACAAATTAAAACTAAGAAAAATTGCTGAATGACTTTGGTTCCTTGTTTAAGTTTTGAAAAGACTGTAGATGTATACTAAGTTCGCCATGATGCAATCAACATACCAGTCTTAATACTGAATAATGTTAGCAGAAGCCCTTTCCTGGATGAAAAAAAGAAACTAATAAGGAACAGATGAAGATGTAAAAATAAAGATGAAAACGAAGATGAAGAAATAAAGATGAAGATGAAGATGTACAAATAAAGCAAAAGATGAAGATGCACAAATAAAGCAAAAGATGAAGATGTACAAATAAAGCAAAAGATGAAGATGCACAAATAAAGCAAAAGATGAAGATGTACAAATAAAGCAAAAGATGAAGATGTACAAAAAAAGATTAAGATGAAGACGTACAAATAAAGATGAAGATGCACAAATAAAGGTGAAGATGTACAAATAAAGCACAAGAAGAAGATCTATGCACAAATAAAGCAAACAAGCATTAACCATCTCGCATAGAGCTGCTGCGAAGAACACTGCCTTCCAGTTGAGATGCACAAGTGCCTATTGAAGGGTCTGGGATTATGGAGCAAGATAGCGATCACATCCAATCGGTTGTTGCATATTCATTTCATGAAAACAAGATCTGGATCCTTCAACTACTATGAAACCAAAGAAACAATTAAAGCATAACTCAAGTGGTGCAGGGCTAGAGAGATCGGATGGCTCCTACTCATCAACAAAAAACATGACACGTGCATTTCAATATGCTCCCCTTCCTGTGTTTACGTTTATCTAATAAAGGTCAGTCATTCTGAATCTAATCTAAAACTTATACAGCAACACCATTTACCACAATGACATGACATCAATTCAATTAGTTATTATTATTACTATGCCTTTATTAAGCACCAAAGTGCTATCTAATGACCAAGCATCAAATGATGGCACTGAGCAGTACTATACTATACTCTTTGTCCCTCATACTAGGACCACTCTGGCCCAACGTCGAGCTTTTGCTGTGCCTGGAATGGTCTTCCCCCTCCATTACGAACTAAACTCATGATGGGAATCTCCCCGGCATATCCTGATACTCGCTCGCTCAAGACGTTTCTGTTTCCACAGAGCTTATGCACTGAGGGTGCCTCTGAATAGTTTATACTGCGACAGGCGCCTTATAAATTATTAGATACGATACGATACGATATACTATACAATACAATACAACTGTATTTTGATAAGACCCTCCTTCCAAAGTTCAGAAGAGCACACAATCACATGCCAGAGCATCGATGGTGCTCAGCAATTGTGAGTGAAGGACTTGCTCAAGGTCCCTACACAGTAACTGCCTCGCGTAAGGCTCGAACCCGTACTCTCCGCATTACAGGCCAAGCGTTCTAACCAATCGGTGACTGTGAGACTGAGTGAAGGAAGGACTTGCTCAAGGTCCTTGCACAGTAACTGTCTCAGGGAGACTTGAACCCAAACTATCCATGTTACAAGGCAAGCACTCTAACCAACTGGCTACCACAAAAAAGACATATTCAAGATTCTTACAGAGTGATCAACATCAGAAGATGGCTGTAGAGTGTAGACCGATTTTTGTGCTAAGAAGAGAGCCACTGTTGACACAGTAGAACAACTAATTTATAACAGCCACAGATCCTCTGCCTGTCTATACAGCACCCGGTATAATAGTAAACCACAAGACAAGCTTTATCTAATTGTATGTGTCAATGTATGCAATGATAGCACTAGTCTTGCATAAAACGCAACACTAGGCCAAAATAAACTAACAGATAAAGAGGCTCAACAACAGAAGGTTTAAACAAGCAGCAGTTGTAGCTGCAGGAGATAAGAGACCTGTGTGTAATATATAACAATAGAACTAAACATTCCAAGTCAAAACAAATAGGAATCACTTTGCCTTTCAAATAACTTCAGAATACGGACTAATTTCCCGTGTGCGTGCACGATTTCGGCTGATTACCTTCATTCTATCTGTACATACCGAGTTGAACTCTTGACCTCTCAATTGCTGCCAAGTCAAACTCCAAGAGATCATTATACTGGAAATGAGAGATTGCTAATCATTGCTTCTAGTTGCCCTGGGGCATGACAGCCGATTAGTAAGGGCGCTTGGCTCGCAATGTGGAGAGCATGGGCTCGAGCTTCCACAACCACTCATTTTGTAGGGAATCTGAGGCGGTCCTTAACTCATAATTTCTCAGCACTAGATTGGTCGTGCGGGCACTTCTGAACTTTTGAAGGATGGCAATATCCAAAGTAGTTGTATTGTATTGTATTGCTCTTGAAGGAAATGAAATTAAATGTGACTGACAACAGACCCTTTAACGACGAGAGTGCACTAACATGTATGGACAGTATGGAAAGGGTTAAGGCTGCATGTGTGTCTGATAAGTGAGAGAACCATAAAAATTTTTTAGCATTTTTCTTCTTCTGCACAAACACTCTCTATGCTGTATTTCATGGTTCATGGTTCTGTGAGTGATTTCTAATTGGGAGTGCTCAGTTTCAACTCCCCTGAAACAGTCACTGTCCATGGACCTTGAATAAATCCTTAACATGGAGGAATGCTTTGTACTATCAACTGATCACCTGCCACTAAATTGTCGCACTGTTTAAACACACTAAATAATAATGATAATAAAATACAACAATCATCTATTTTCTCCTTGCATCCAGCTTCCCTGTATGTCTTACTGTCTTTGCATTTTTTTGTCAGCTTCCTGTTTGCGCAAGTCTTTTCTTTGGTTTGTTTCTCTGTCTCAGTCTGTATTGTATCAAGTCCTGTCTAAGATCTGAGTCATTGAACCTTCTAGAACTAGTCAGTCCTTCTGATCATTTGTAATGAAAATATTATATACAGCAAAACTCAATTTATTCTGTTAAACTAAACAAATTTGAACTGAAGATGAAAACACGACAAATTTCGTCTCTCAACACGAAACTCAAAAACACGACAACAACCATTTTGGACTTAATGCCTGAATTATATTCTGTGAAACTCAACGAGGCAGGTGGATCATTCACAACAAAAGTTTTATATTCCAGAACCTTGCGTGTTACTTTGGCATAAACAAAACACCCAAGCACAATCATAAACTGATTCTTGACATCGACACATATATAAAGAGCACGATGTTTCAGACAAGCAAAGCCAGAATTTTAATAAAATAAGAAAAAAAAGAGAAAAAAAACAAGAAGTCCAGAGATAAATAGTGGATCAGACAGAACAACAAACCCATGGATTAAACATCACAAAACTCAAATAAATAACCAACGCATAATTATCAAACTATGAAAATAATTCTGTAAAATGTTAGTACAACTGCCAGCCATCTAGTCATCAAAACACCTATACTAAAATATGTAGTTGAGAAGTTACATCCGAGTAATACTAGTTACATAAATTACTGGTGTAGTTTATGCTACATGGCATACCTGCATCCATCATGTTAATTTTATTAGGTAACTAGCATGTTTTGATAATTAAATTGTTATTTATGTGCAACTGTTGTTGCCGGAATATGTGCAAGGTAACCCACACGAAGAACATACTTGCTTTACTTACTTAAGTGGGTCATCTTGCACTTAAGTAAGTAAAGCAAGTATGTTCTTTATAACCAGTTGCTAATAACACTTTAGATCCTCATTTGCTTATCTACCTACAAACATACATTCAAACTTACATACATTCAAACTTACATACATTCAAACTTACATACAAACAAACCTACATAAGTACTCAGTTCCATCATTGCAATAGTTCCTCGTGTCAGGACAACTATGGCTCAGTCCAGGTCCTTTGCCTGCATAGGTCCCTCACTTTGGAACCGACTTCCTCCTTCTGTACGCACCACCATTCTCTCTGGTAGCGTTGCTTCTTCCTTTTCTCACCTTAAATCCTGCTTTTTCTCTCGGGGTCTCGCGCACTGGGAGCGCCTCTGAATGGTATATACCGCGAGAGGCGCTTTATAAATGCCCATATACAATACAATACAATAACATGGCAATGCTGTCTTCTTCTTCAATCTTATTTGATGCTCTATTTATTTGAAGTGCTCACTTATTATCTGTGTAAAGTAAGTATATCAGAGGCACAGATCAATGTTCACTGGGGCCAAGACAGATTTATGCAGACCAGCAGTCCAGCATGAAATATATGTGGGTCCTGACAAGCGATGCTAACGGTGATTGCGAGTTGGCCTTAAGCGATAAAACTAATAACTAGCTGTTCTTATCAAATGGGAGAAACATTCACAGATGAAATATAAGAACATAACATCAAAGAAAACATTTATGGTGCTGTTCATTTAAGAAAACATTTATGGCACCAACTGGCATGACATTTGGAACAAAAAACACTCAGAGCCTTAAAAAATAAATGAAACGCGTCGAAGACTGCAGAGAAGAAAGCAAAGCGAAAACAACAGGTGGCGAGAGTACTCGAAAATCGACAGACTGCGAAGGTCGCGATCACAAGAGAAACAACCGTAGCAACACACTTACTGGTACTGGAGCGCTATAAGTCCTAGAATAGCGGCCCCCGGATGGCGCTGGGTCTCTCGACGGACTGCCACCGGATCAAACCCGACACCGGCGAACTAGACGGCTCAGCACTCTACCACCAATGGATCGATGAGCATCGGCAAATGCCAAGAGGGGTGATTCCATTCACGTCTGCCCAGCGGCGGCGCACATACGGCAGCAGCAACGGCGCCACAAGCAGGAACAGCGGCAGCAGCAGCAGTACCAGCCGAATGACTGTAGTCTAACTATGCAAGGGAGTTATTACAGACGGCGACGCCAAGCAGCGCTGCTTCGTAAGGAAAGGTCAGCTTTGGCTCTTGCTCGCTCGCTCGCTCACTCACCCGGCTGGCTAGCACTGCTGCAGACAGTAGCAGCAGCAGCAGTATTGCCAGTAGCAGACAGCAGCAGCGGCGGCATCAGCAGTGCCAGTAGCAGCGCCAGCAGCGGTAGGCATTGATGTATTAACACAACGGGCTTCCGAGTTCTGTCCACGCCGTGCGATGCCCGAGTGTAAAACGGACGGATACTGATAAAGGAAGAGGCGAGCGAGCGAGGCAGGCAAATTCACATGACTGGCGATGATGATAATAACATGCAAACGTCTGCAGAGGTAGACCAACAACAACAGTCGTATAAAACTTGTACTGTGTGGGTCGCTAACCTGATCAACTCGCAACCGTTTCGACGCCGGTCTCTCCAACCAGGCTTCTTCCCGCCCAGGGCCCCCATGGTCTCGTATATGATGCCCAGCAAGTCTACATTCGTATCCTAATATTAACGGTTTAATGTGACCGCAGTCACCATTGGGGAAATGGCCTTTATTAGGGACTGGTCTTTTATGCTAAGTTCAAGATATCATAGGTCCCCGATTGCTCCACACTTCGTATCACAGATTACAGACGTGATGACAATGACGTAATGATGATAACATCTTATCACAGGTGATAAGACGTGTTTAAAATGTCCGACTCAAACAGCTACATGCACTGGGTCCACACTGTGCCAGCACATGGGTCCACACTGTGCCAGCACATGGGTCCACACTGTGCCAACATGTGGGTTCACACTGTGCAACACATGGGTCCAGTGAACGTGGATGTAAGGGCAGAACTGTTAATTTAACGATTCAGCATTTATGGCGCCATTTTTGTTCCATTCCTTAGCCATGGGGGGTTAAATAAAACAACACTGCTACTTCATTGCTGCTCTGTATCCTTAGTCTTCAAAAGATCTTTACCAGTTCACTCATCCCCTCTCTCTTTCTCACCGTAGCACAAACCGTTTCTTGGGTTTGCCCAGGATTCTGACCTGGCAATAAAACCGACCCAACAACCTGGCTTTTGAGGACTTGATTTCATATAGCACTGGTGATCGTGGATCTCCCTGTTGTGGCTTTTGTGTGGTGCTAAGAAATGAATAGGAATTTTTAAAGAAAATTTTCAAAGATTGTTGAATAAAAATTTCTATATCCTTAGCCTTGAAAGATTTGAATTCATTGCGTTGGTATTTCATTGATGTTCTATATTCCTTTGTCTTTAAATATTTGAACATTATATAATTGTCACTTCATTGCTGCTCTATTTATGGATGTACTGAGCCTTGAAATATTTAAACCAACTCTACACTAGTCAGACTGGCTAGTGACTGTCCACACTGACAGTTCAGAGATAAAAATCTCAGGCTAGCAGGATTCCTACACTGGCACCTTAAAAGGCATGGCATCCATTCAAATGAACAGCAGCGGTGGTGAAGGATCTCACTGGATCAATTCATTGAAAATTTGACAGGACTGAGGTCAAACAGTCCCTGTGGAAAAACATCTACCAGTACATTGTACATTTACATTTAAATTATATTAATAGTCAAATACCTATGCACACCTATAGGTGTGCACTCAGAAGCGTCTATTTCCAGGTGAAGTGGGCCTCATAGCCACTCAAAATAACAGCTACTCATCACAATCCCTCTAACACATTAGCTTCAGAATTCCTCAGCCATACATCAACTAACTGGTCCAACAAACCCCAATTTCACCACCCACATTCCCAAGCAGAAACTCAACCTCACTATCACATAATGGCTCTCTGTTGGCTATCACCTGATAGCTCTTTCCATTTTAACACACCATCTGATTATTGCCCCATTACCACACGCCTTAACAACCTACCTACTCCTAGTCCTGACCCCGTCTCTCATTCTTTCGGCCGCATCAGTTCAATAAACATCCAAGCCTTCCCACAAGACCTCTCCTGTTCAGACCTTGTTTCAAACCAACCCTTCTTCTCTTGATGGCCTTCCTCCTCTCTTCCGGCAACATCATTCTCTCCCGGATTCTGGACAAACGCGTTCCTATTATTACCAAATCCTGCTCTCATTATAACAATCTTTGGTACAATTAAATTCGTAGCTCCAGGCCCCAAATCATCAAACAGTTCCGTCGACACCTTGAAAACACTAGCAAATGCACATCTCTTCCTCCACTTCTCTCTGCCACAAATAGAAATCATCCTTCTGGCTACCACTACAAAGAGATTTTGCTTCTTATTAATTCATTCCCCGATCTTCATAGCCTTCATCGCCTCTTAAAAAAACCTCAAACCAGCTCCTTCATCGGAATTCCTCCAGCTAAATTCCAAATTCTCTTCCAGCTGTTCAATAGCCGAGTCGCTCTGTTCTTTTCTTTCAGACAAAATTATACCTACAGTTTCTCGAGTGTTGCTCATGTACTCATTTTGTAAGTAGGTATAATTTTCACATCAATCACACCTTTCCAAAACATCAGCATTCTACCTGCTGATGCTCCCTCCCTCAATCATGACTGCCTCTCCTCCCCATCTTGATCCTGTGTTAATATCTATTCCAAACAAGCAGTGCAACTTGATCTTGTATGCCTAGCTCGACACTGAAATGCACTGAATATGTCTTTTTCCCATCATTATAATCAAAGTAAATAATCTCTCCTAGTCTAAATTCCTCTACCTTTTCAAACTCTCTCTAGTCTCCTCTCAGGAATCCATTGCGTGATAAAAACGTATTTTCTAGCTACTGACTTGTTTCTGACTTGTTTCTGACTTGTTTCTAGCCTGTGTTTCATCTTCAAATAACCTGTCTGGGATTCATAACTGACTTCTGCTATTTAACCCTCACCAGTCTGGTTTTACCAGAACAGTACTCAAACCCTCTTCACTTGCTTCATTTGCAATCTGACATCAACAGCTTTCTTGCATCTTATTTTTATACAAAATTAATATTGAGCCTTGCATATGCAAGTCTGAATAATGTTAACTGTCATTATATAAGAACAGCAGGCAAAATACAAACTATACGCTTTCTCACTGCGCCAATTCTAAACACCATTCGCAGTAGTTGCCTGATTTGACTGTTGGCCTGTCTAGCTAACCCTTGGATCTATGACCTGGAACGGAATCTGATCTACGCATGTATCCTATCGATTTTCTTTGACTGTCTGTAAATAAACTGATTCCCCACGATTTAGCTTTCTTAGGCAGTGCAGGTTTTTGAGATTACGATTACGATAGGGCTTATTGGGACTGGAGCAAAGAATGAACTTCCCAACACCACTTAAACACAGGACAACAACAACCAGGTCAACATTGAATAGTATTTTCATAAGAACAACAAAGCACACTGTGTTGGCTACACTGGGCTGAGTCAGCTAACATAATATGACACTTTCTTAGCAAGTTGGAGACGGTATTATCTGACCCTTTGAATAAAAAGCCTCCAGCAGTTTGGTAAGAGAAGGCGTTATCTCAGATTACAGCTGGTGCTATTTCTGGAAACATTGACGCAAATCGCCAGGCCAGCTGCAGACGTCAGGCCAACTTAAAACACGGGGCCGACTGTCAACTTGTGCCGCAACATGGTGGTCCAAACGGGAACGAGTGGCCTTGGTCTGTAACCCAAGCTAAGCTGAGACCGTGCAACATTTGACCCTCAGCAAGTTGTTCCAAAACACTTGTCTCAGAAATCAAGCATGAGAATTGAGTACCGGGTTAACCCTGAAAAATAAACTGCTAGTCTTGCAATACAGTCTCCCCACCGTGTCAACGGGTCAGGATTTGGCCATATCCGGTTGAGAAGCGGAAGAGCAGGAAATGAGCCAGTATTGACGTGGGAGCCTTCCTGTACTGTCAACTGGAACTAATCAGCCAAGAAACTCAAGAACACTCTTAACCTTTAAAGAAATGACCCCATGGGTCTGGTAACCCCAAACTCTATCACAGAGGAACGCAGAGTGATTTGGCCAGACATCGTGCTCTGCAAGGAGTTCATACTTGACATTTGATACACAATACTTAGTGTTTCCCTGAATCTGGAAATGATCTGTATGCTTCTCACAACTGCAGAGGTCTGGGAAACCAAATAGGCATTACTGTTCACGCTCCTATATCTTTAGACCTTTCTCAGTGTAGGCCTACTCTTACAAGAGTCCCATTCAATTTCGGAATTTATTGAGCAACAACAGCATTATAGAATGCATTTATGTGGGCATAGGTTCCTGTATAAACACTAATGTGTGCAACACATGTCAGATACTTTATGCTAGTTTGGTCGTGCTGCAGTCGGGAGCGGCCCTGAGTAGCCCTCCTGAAGAGGCAATATATAAATGAACGAATGAATGAACATGTATTGTAATATTTATTATTATTGTTAATTAGTAACTTCTATAGTTCCGGTGTATAATGTACAGCAAAGGCATCAAATAATGGCACACAAAAACAAAGCCATAATCAGTTCCACGTCCAGGAGATCATAATTATTGTATTGTATTGTATTTAAACATTTATAAAGCGCCTCTCACAGTATTCGCTAATCAGAGGCGCTCCCAGTGCGAAAGACCCAGTGAATAGAAAGTGGTTTTAAGACAGCGGAACGAGGCACTTGGGCCACCAGCTAATAAAGAGGCACGTGTCAATGGAGGGAGTTGATTCCATAGAGCAGGACCAATGCAAGAAAAGGCTCGAATTTTGGCCATGTACAGTATGTCAACCTGGTGATTGTACCTTTTATGTTTGTCAGACCATTCTGGTTTGAATGTACTGTACCAGGACAGAAGAACTGCTAGTGCTAGGCTTCCAACTAAAGAGGGAAAGGAAGGCAAAGTAGGTTCAGACGGATGCTAGTAATAGCCTTTTGCTCATGACGAAGTAGTATATTAAATGAAAAGTAAAAGAAGAGCAGTTCCTTAAGCTGACAGTGACTTAATTTTCTAAGGCTGGTCGTATGAGGGTGGATGGCCAGTCCTCTCCCTCACCGTCTCATCTTTCTACCAACAACGCACCTGTAGTGTACTCATTGTGGCTGAGTTGGCTAGGGGGCGTAGACAGAGATCAAATCTCAAAACAAATTCCTGCCCTGGTAGGGATTTGAACTCCGACCTCACAGTTAATAGTCCAGCACAATAACCACTACGCTATCACACACCCACCAAAATGTAAAATATATAGAAGTGGCCAACAATTATGGGTGAAACTGGGAATCCCAGGTATTCTTAGGACCATGGACCTTGGCCTCTTGGGAGAGCTCCCAAAGTATGTCTGAAAAAACCTTTGAAGATCAGCCAGCCATTTTTTTACAGAACCGCTGAGTAGTTCTAACCAGGAAAGTTCTGTACAAAAAGTCCAGATTTATTCACCCACGCATATAATTATATAAAGATATGTACTGTTTCTATGTCATATCATGTAGTTTTGGACATGTGGAAGTGTATGTATTTATGTATACGTATACAGGCATGTATGCATGCACATATATGCATGCTTGTGTTTATGCATGTATGCATTGCATGTATGCATGAATACATGCAGGTATGTATGTATGTATGTATGTATGTATGTATGTATGCATGTATGCATTATGTATAGATGTATATATGTATGTATGGATTATTTATGTAGCTCTATGCAATGTATGCATATAGATTTATGCAGGCCTATAAAAAGGTTTAAGTATGTCTGTATGTGTACAAGCACAATACATATTTGCATTCTATGCATTTTTTAATGCATGCATATGTGTATGCATATGCATGAATGAATCTTGACATTTTTATCACATTTTAAAAATTTCAATATCTCTCAGAAGCAATACATAGCGTTTAAAAAGACTGAGGACTAGCCTACACACTTCATCCATTAATATTAAAACTAGCAACATGGAGACAACATGCCTAACCAACATTTCCCGAATCCTTAAATATAATCACACTGCATTACAGAACACTACATTCCACTACATGATATTAAATGACATTACATTACCAGTGTTGTGCATTACCACATTACTAGCAATGTGTTACTGTAACTAGTTACTATTTTGTGGCAACTTTTGAGGCGACTAGTCACCTTTCACCAACTTATTACGTTTATGAGGTAATGGTAATGCAAAAAAGAATGTTACTTTGCGTTACTTTTAAATCAGCCTACGGTATGTTCGCGCCATCTCACTGGGGTCCTGCTACATTTATCCGTTGTCTTA
This sequence comes from Allolobophora icterica, assembly GCA_963556255.1. Taxonomy (NCBI): domain Eukaryota; kingdom Metazoa; phylum Annelida; class Clitellata; order Crassiclitellata; family Lumbricidae; genus Allolobophora; species Allolobophora icterica. Next base: position 18,392,915 of record OY744607.1, on the reverse strand, counting down.
AATCATTTCTCTTTCCTTGGGGTTCTTTGCACTGGGAACGCCTCTGACTAGGTTGCACTGATAGTTGTGCTTTAGAAATACAAATAAAATACATTACATCTAGTTCGATTATGGTGTTATAAATGTCAATAAAGGTGTTTTATTATTAACATGCACATTCTTTGGTTCACGTGCGTTAAATAGACTCAGACATTTCCAGTGTGCTCAAGCCTCGGAACTCTTTCCTTTTATTTGTCAATTTCAAAGTCTAATTTCATCACAGATGAAGCTGAAAATTCAACTTAACATTCCCTTTTATAGTAACTAAAAATACTAAGTTACTTGTTCAAAGTAACTGCAGTCAGTTACTACTAATTTTTTCTGAAGTAACTATCTGTAGGTAACTAGTTACTTTTACCTTTCAAGTAACTAGCTACTTTAACTATCCAACATGGTAATTATAAGACAGCAATCTGGCAGAAAGTGTGGGATTTCAAATGAACTAGTGTATAAGTAGCTATTTGTAGGAAACTAGTTACTTTTTCCTTTCCAGTAACTAGTTACTGTAACTAGACTCTTTTGAAAAGTAACTATCCAACACTGTACATTGCAAGACAGAAATCTGGGCAGAAAGTATAGGATTTCAAATGAACGAGTGCAGTAAGGTCTCTGGCATTGCCAACCTTCAGCCAGCACAGTCTAAGATACTCCTCAAAGCAGGAGAGCTTCGTGAAGTCTCTTCTTGCTGCCGAGTGGCCACAAAGCGGCCCGAAGCAGTAATATAGTAAATCATGAAAGAAACATACCTCCCACAAATGCGAAATTCCAAGCTTTTCGTTCGCCTCTGCACCCATGCAACTGTCAGCGCCAGATAACCGACTCGGCGTAAAACGAGGCAGGAAAAAGACCTGGTTCTGGCTGGCGTGGACACGACCGAACTGAAGGTTCCTCGGCTGCTCTTCCTTCCATCGCTCGCTGTTTTCTAAATGTCAGATGCCGTAAACGAAACCATACATCATTCAATGCCGTCCGCCAAATGACCAGAAAGCAGAAGAGCAGTGCCTTCCATTCTCCCACCCCCCCCTCCACCCGCGTTGCTTACAGAGCTTCGCAAAATTACAAGTAAAGCCCTGTGTGGCACAAGGTTCTCTTTGCAACAAGCAAAATTGGAAAATTGCTACAGCACCAATCAGCTACTAAGAGTAGTTCTAAATTATGTGTAGCTAAATCCCACTACAGAGTAGGCACTAATTTCCAAATTACTCCTCTTGTAGTCTATCAAACACCCTAGTTTTTATAGTTGCATCCTACAAGCAAATCACAGTTAATAATTTCCCTCAAAACCCTGTAGAGTACAGGGTAGTTCCCAACACTTGTCTGCTAATTGCAGAATAATTTCCATAATGCTATACAGTCCTGTCACAGAATGCTAATCACAGTAATTTCCATGTTAATATTAAGTACATCCACCCAATCAGCTAATTTTAAAGAAATTTCCAAGTACTGCACTTCAATTATATCCGCTACTCTTAGATCATCTTCAAATTACAGGATAATTACTGAAATACTACAACCTCAATATTAATTGCAAATCACAGGGTAATTTGAAATTTACTGCAGACAATCAATGCACTTTCCAGAATATTACAGCTCGTTTGTGGAAACTAGTTACAGAGTAATTTCCAATTACTCTAAACTAATCTAGCTCCTGAGCTCAGTGTAATTTCCACGTGACTATATCTCATATCTTATATGCAAATCCCATAGCAACCTAAACAATTCCAATCAGACAATACTTCCCAAACAACCAGTGTGAGAATTGTAGAAAAAAGACTCGGGGCGGGGTCAGACTTTGATGATTTTGATCCAAGTGGAGTTGAATATTTTATCTGTATTTTGCAAACTGAAAAAATTCAAAAATGCATTAGAAAGCTTAAACAACTTAAGGTGTATTACTTCACCCAATTTATTAGTATACAATTCACATGATCACAAATCTCACAATAAGCCAGAACATAACTTTATTAGTATACCACAAAGTGAACTGTGAAATAAAATGCTAAAATATATGCTCAATATAATACACTAGTACAACTGAGGGGGTTGGAAACGACCCCCTGGGGTGTGCCCTGAAGTCTTAACTGGGGTCCTAAGAAAGACTAGGGGGTTGAACCCCCATCCCAACAATTCACCCTGCAAACAACTAAATTCCATAACAAATGCCAGTTACAAATATCTTCATAATTCCAAATAATCTACAGCTTTACATTACCTGCTTATCACAGATCAATCTGAAATTGACCACAATGACATCACTCAGTCAGTCTGTGCAATTTACAAATCATTGCAGATCTACAAATGATCTAGTCTCAAAGTGATGGCCATAATCACTACAATCACATTCCACATGCTGACAACCGTAATTCTCTCCCCATTTTCTTACAGTTGATTACATCGAACCACAAAGGCACAAGTGAGGGAAGAAATCGGAGACGCATTAGCATAGATCTTCAGTGAATCAATGCAGAATGGAGAGGTACTAGAGCCATGGATGAGATGCTCTCACAGACCCATTGTTAAAACTGGATGCAAGCCATGTAACTAGAGATCAGTTAAACACTTTAATGACGAGAGTGCACTAGAAGCAACTGGAAACCAATGCAGTTCATCGTTAAAGAGCAGTGGGAGAGGTTCTTTGAACTGGCCCCAAACAAGGCAACTCCAGGTTAAACAAAAACTGTATAAGAAACCAAAAGGAGCATTAGGGAATTCTGCAGTGCAAGAGGAGTAGACCTTGAATAGGTTGGAATATAGTACTGTGACTACTGTCTCAGTGGAAAGACACTATCACAGATGCTAAGAAGCAAGGAAGGATGGGCAATTAATTAAGCATTCCAGGTTAACCTGCAGTGGTTCTAACAAAGATTGTTTGTCTTCTGAACCACTTAAAACCCTGTTGGCTTATGGTACATTACGTTATGGTATGTTATGTTATGGTATGTTAAGTTATGGTATGTTATTTCTGTTAAGGAATGTAATATTATGGTATGTTATGTCATGCTGTTATGTTATGGTATATTATGTTATGGTATGCTATGTTAGCATATGTTATGGTATGTTATGTTATGGTATGTTACAGAATGTTATGTTAAGTTATGGTATATTATGTTATGGATGTTATGGTATGTTATGTTATGGATGTTATGTTATGTTGTGGTATTTGCTATGGTATGTTATGTCATGGTATATTACATTATGCTATGTTTTTTTATATTATGTCATGGCATGTTATTTTAAATATGTTACATAATTGTAATTAAGTCTATAAGGCAGGCATGGGCAACTTCTTTTAACAGAGGGCCGCCCTAAGATTTTTAGGGCAGCTGGGGGGCCGTATGCCAATCGTGAGTTAAATTTTGCAGATTTAGTTGCCCCAGATATGCGACAATATTAATTTTGTTCAAACTAAATATTGGGGAATTACCTTTACGGTTAAACTTAAAGTTTAAAGTAAATGAAGATAATTTTTAAGATAAAAACATATTTATCCTAATACCTACAGTCCTACACTACAATAAAAAAAACATATGTTTTAAGTTTCTTCAGTTTCTAAAATATATAAAACTGTTAGTCTGTACAATGTATCCATTTGCTTGGTGTGCTATATTTAATTACTAATGTGAGATCTGACACTTCTTTTCACCACAAAAATCCGGAATGTTTGCTTTTGTGTTCGAAGTGGCAATTCAAAGTTCATTGGAAAGATTGTCATATGTTAGTCTGCATCAGTTTTTGCATTTTGTTAGTTTATGCATCTTTGAGAAGAACTGTTCACAAATATAAGTTGCGAACCTGCCCACTCTGTGGTCTTGTTTCATGCAGAGAGTCACTACATTGATGTCTGAGTATTAAAATGGTTGACTAGACTAGAGGCCGGATTCTTAATAAATATGAAACAGACACCTTAATGTCGGTCTAACTCCGCCACTGCTGGTACTCTGGCAGTGCCAGTCCCAAGTCTGGATAAGGGGGAGGGTGACGCTAATGATCTTTGCTATCACAAAATGTCGTTGAACTGAAACTACTAATGTCGGCCTACGTACAGAAATCCAGACATTCATGTAGGGCCGGATAAAAGGTTCCCAAGTGCCAGATACAGTGCTTATTTAAAAGACATGTCAAGGGCCGGTCCAAAGGTCCCCGGGGGCCGGATCCGGCCCGCGGGCCGTATGTTGCCCACCCCTGCTATAAGGTATATTTGGAAGATATTAAATCACAACTGTACAAAGTGAGTTTCTAAAGACCATTCTCAAGGATTGTGAGTTACTTCAAGAAGTGAAACGTTAGGCATTCAGATTTTACCAGACGTGAACTAGTTAGGGCAGGGCTTTTTTACAATATCACTGTAGCAATTGGACTACTGGGAAACACTTCCTGATGGGTTATTCAAATTATCAAGTGATAGATACAGACTTCCACATGATACAAGTGATAGATACAGATTCCCACATGATATAAGTGATAGATACAGATTGCCACATGATACAAGTAATAGATACAGATTCCCACATGATGCAAGTGACATATGGGTCATTATCCGAAATGTTACAAATTTCGTCTCCGCAAAACAGAAATTTTTTTTACCCAAAATTGGTTGCAAGTGTTTTTTTTAGTCATGTACATAGTTAAATTTAACTAATTTGAAAGAAATCCACTATATTTTTAATCACAAGTTAATTTTTTTTCAGAAATTATAAAGTCGAAACTCCTCTTTTTCATTGAAATCCGCCCTTTTTGTGTAATCATATTTAATCACAGGAACCTGAAATATTCCTCTGGCAATTTCTTAAAAGTAGATGATGCCAGCATTAAGTAGGAATACAATAGGCCTTTCCTTCACAGAATATATTAGTCTGGTGTCAAGAAATTAAGACATTTTTCTAAATTATTTAAAAAAAGAAATATAATTTTCAGCTGCAGAAAAAATCTGTGCAGCATTAGCTATAACTGTATGTTATATGCATTAGATACAAGTTGAACAACATTTTAAGAGTTGATAGTAAATTCTAATTACTTGCAATTTATTTTTATATCAAATAATTCACAAACAATACATGTAATTCACTCTGAGCAATGCGTCATTACCATCCGAGACAAGATGCGACTGTCATGAGAAAATAGCAAAAATCTGATGAATTCGGATGGTAATGATGAAAAACAACCGCGAATGGTAATGACAAAATGATGAAATTTAAAACAGCCGTCAAACATTTTCACGTGAATTACTCCATCAGATAAGTAATTTCAATCAGTTCAACAAAAGCGACAAATAAAACAAATTGTCAGTGTTGTAATCTACCTAAACCAGGAAATACAACACTAGATGGTAATGAAGCAGAAATTTACTTTTCTTGTAATTTGGAACACACAAACTTAAATTAAAAATAAAATATTAGGAATTTCGACAGAAATCTGTGTGATTCCATTAATAGTTGACAATATCTCGTTCTTGATGCTTTTCTTTTAGTAAGTAAGCACGTTCTGTAAAAGTTATAGGCTTCCCAAAAATTGGGATGGCTATGATGCTTATATCTATGGACAAGTTTAAATAGGTCCAAAAAGAAATAAATATTATGAAAATGAGTCTAAATGTTTAATTATTGCATATGCTAGCTACCAATTAATCAAAATAATATACCTTTGTTACAGGTTGTAATGGAATAAATTTGCATAAAAGCTTAATTTAATGCTTTGTACACCGTCTCGGACATTGGATGGTAATGATATTTTGTATACATTTAGTAATTTTTTTCAAAATTTCCAAAATCTAGCAGCTAAAACAATGATGGGAAATGTTAATCTGCTCATTCTTTGAAGGATAGGCAAAAAAATTTTGAAGAAATTATCTAAAAAACTCAAAAAATCAGCATGGGACATCGATTCTGCACTTTTTGGATAATGACCCATATACAGATGGCCACATGATACAAGTCATGGGTACAAACTGCCACCTGATAAAAGTGATAGATACACATGATATAAGTGATATATACAGATAGCCACATGATACATGTGATAGATACAGACTGCCATATGATACAAGTGATAGATACATATTACCACATGATACAAGTGATAGATACAGATTCCCACATGATATAAGTGATATTTACTGATTGCCACATGATACAAGTGATAGATACAAAATGCCATATGGGACGTGATAGATACAGATTGCCACATGATACAAGTGATAGATATAGATTACCACATGATACGAGTGATAGATACAGATTGCCACATGATACAAGTGACAGATACAGATTGCCACATGATACATCTGATTTTGAACAATGCAATGCAGTCTATGCCACTCATAGATGCTTTATAAACATTTAAGTTAGAGCAGAATACTCTTTGTGAACTTCTAAGTCAATCTGGCCGTTTGAACCTCACCTCTAAATCATCTAGCTGAGTTTGACAATTTGACTGGTAACATTAGTCAACTCGCAAGTACGCAAGCACTTACCCGAGGATTCCTGTTGGATGGCACAACCTACAAGTCCAAAGACAGATGTGATGGATACAATCAAGCAACAACACCTGTCCATTTCTCACCTGCTCTGTTCAGCATTTCACATGTGTTCTTGGAACAAAGCCTATTTAGTTCAAGGCACTTCATCTTCACTAGTCTTGGAACATCATCTATGGCACGATAAGAAGTCTAGTCAGCATAGCTAGGAGTGTGCTGGATTTTCAATCCAGATATCACAGGGTTCAAATCCATGTCAAGATACTAAAGCACCCCTTCACAATTTCTGTTTCATTAGCACCCTCTAATCTTTGATTATCATATTCAAGATCCATGTTGTTCGAGATCTGATTTTCTTCTGAACCTCTAAAAGTTTTTACTTTTAAGTTATTTCTTTATAATATTTGTATTATTCTGTGCTTTTTTGATGGCTTCCAAATCTCTGTTCTGATGAGTAATTATATTACCCAAACTGATTCCATACAAATATCTACCCAAAGCATTGTTTATAATTTGACAAAACATATACCCTGCAAATACAAAACTGAGCATCCAAAAATACTGTCACTAGATGAAAAACTGCAATAATCACCAGAAGGCATGTGTTTTGTAACTGAGTGCAGTTCTGAATTAATCTTAGAGTTTTCCATGGACTTGGTGCTGCTCTGGACAAATGTGGGTCCTTTATCATCATCACCCAATCAACAACAACAACAGTACAGCTATACAGATGAGTATACAGATGAGTGAGAGTAGTGCTCAGGTGAACTACACTGGTCATATGTAGCTAATCCTGTTTGAACAATGCAATACCTGCAGTCACAATGATGCATGCAAGCAGGCAATAATAATGCAATAAGATGTTTTGGGGCTAGAGGAGCTCTTTGGATTGGCAAATTTGGCAGTGTGTGTCCATGGTGGAAATGTTCTCATCAGCCAGCTTCTTACACATTTGTTGCAGAGTACTGACCCTCTCTTCCTACAAATTCATTGGAGAGTATAGACCATGGAGTGCGGTGGACCTCCAGATGCATTGCAATCAACTACCAACTCTTTTATTGTTTGGTGTCATTCTGCATTGTTGGCACCACCCAGACCCAGGACTGTGAATGTAGATGAAAATTTATTCCATCAGTGGAGACCTTCTCCAACTGCACAAGCATCGTTTATATACACACAAAGTTGTTGTTCCTTTCAAATTCTAACGTTACCTAGATGAAGCGCACATGCACTAGCATTGCTTAAGCTGGCTTCAGAGCTGTTCTTGAAAGAGTTATCATACTATGAAAAATGTAAATGTCATAAAAATGTCGGCTGTGGGGCGCGGTGGCTCAGTGGTAAGTTCGGCGCCTTGTGACCGGAGGGTTGCAGGTTCGAATCCCACTCTAGCCGCTGCGTACGGACCTTGGGCAAGTCCTTCACTCACAATTGCTCGTGGCGCTTCGGCGTGAAAACTCCAACACAGTATCAATGCTGTAATCGGGAGCACCTCTGAGTAGTAGTAGACTTGAGGAGGCGCTATAGAAATATCATAAATAAATAAATAAATAAACAATCCAAAAACTAGTACTCTTTATATAAAGATTTTTTCACAAATTTTACATCTTAAAATATGACATCTTGTGAAAATAATAATTTTTAAATATTTCTAATAAGCAATTATAGCAACTCATAAAAGTCAAATCTTAAATTTCAACATATTCTTGGACACAAATAATTACAACCCAAATGTTATTCATGACGGTCATAAAAGTACAAAAAAAACATCTTCAGCTTGAATAATAGAAATGGAGACAATTGTAATTGCATTTGGTCATTTATATATTGCTTCTTCAACAAAACTCATCCCAGGTGTGCCCAACCCGACTATACAAGGCTATGATTGATTGTGAATTCGAGGCACAAAAAGGACAGGATGCTCATGCCTGAGACAGCATGGAAACCTGTTCCCACTGCAAATTTTCCATTATTCACTTGTAAATACCACACATATTTCTATAACTCCATCTGTCAATCTAAATCACCAATGCAAACGTCTGTTACAAATACACATATGTACATTGGTCTGGTAATTCATTCGATGATCAAGTATTGCTCACAATTCTGCATCACCTCCCCACACATATTCCTTACAGTGCATGCCAATTATCTTTCCAGCTTTATTTCAAAAGTGTAGCCACTTCAAATCCCAAACCAGATCACAACCGTCTTAGTCCACCTCCAAATTATCGCAACTAGCAACTGGGTGATGTTGTTAATGACTTTCTTATCATTCTTCCTGCTTATAGGTCGAAACAAAGTCCTTTAGTTGTATTTGTGCCAATCTCAGAAACCTGCTCCGTCATTTAATGTTAAGGCTTTTGTTTTCAGCCAACAAGAGTGAAGCAAGTAATGAAAACTTGAAAAGTCAAATCAGTAAACTATGGACCAACTATGGTTGGGCCCATGTTGGACTCACAGGGTCAGGAGTTTCTACAGGAGCACATAAAGTGGGCCACCTTTTGCACTATTCTTTACATCAGACTAAATGGCAAAAACTTATGGCAAAATTCCGTTCTAATGCAAATCAACTAAATTCAATATACTGCACTCCAGAATATTGTGTCCCATTTGTTTTCATATTCAACAGAGAAGATCAATCATTTTCACAAAATCTTTTGGATTGGTATCACACTGCCTCATGGTTCTGTGATTTTTGTCAAAATCCAGAGCTAAAAGAATGAATGATACCCAGAAGATCACTCCACTGGAAATGACATAATGTACAGACTGACACTGGAAAGTAAATGACCCAAAAGAGATAAAGACTCTTTAGCCCTCCACAATAACTCAGGCATAAGAAGAAATGATGACTTAATGTCCTTAAAAAATTGTTTGTGCAGTGGAAAAGCACACTCAACGAGGAATGTTCTGACACACATGAAATACGAGGCAGTACAGTGAGACACACAAAGGATCAGACTTAGTGAATAAGTTTCCGTCCTTACTTGCCCAAGGAGTAACAGTAGGCTCAATAATTGAATGCCTGATATAAAATTACTTTTAAAATTCTTACAGCACTATATCCATGTCTCCTGTCTCTTCATGTTTCATTTCTCGGTCTAGTTGTCTTTCCATTTGTTTACAACCCTTGCTCTAACACCTTCCATTTTTCCATCATTCCTTCCTGCTCTCTTATCCACTGTGTGCTGTCTCCTCACTCCTCACTCAATTCTCTCAGTATGTCTCTGTCTCTGCCTGTCTCTACATGTTTTTTATCTCATAGCTTCTCTTCCCTCTATCTCTCCGGTAGCTCTTTTCCTCCTCTCTCAGATCTTCCCTTGGCCATCTCTAGACCAACCTTCTGACAAACCGCTCATGAATAAGCTGGTGCTCTGCAGTTGGTATTACAGTGCTTTAGACATTAGGAGTTTACGATTACCGTAAGTTTACGCTCTTCCTTATTCCTTTGTCTCTCTTTTGGAATACCTGTCTATCACCTTCTTCCACTGATATATTAGGAAACTTTCCATGCTGTCGTAACATCTTAAAAAGCTATTCACTATGCTATTCAATAAAACTATCTCATTGTTCACCCTGACAACAGTACAGTTGAGTTCAGAACCAACCAATCCAGTGACTTTCTTTTGCTGTTAGTGGCACCGCTGTCACACATCACCATCCAAGGAATTTGCAAGTAAAAACAACGGTCTCTGTTATGTTATCAGTGATAGAACTGTAACATACCCGAACTTGCAAACCAACTCCTAGTTTACAACAAGTAAACAAATCACAAGTTTTTCTAGGTCAGTTTACAATAGTAATTTATTCAAAATATCTTTTGCATTAAAAAATACATCACTGATCATTCTAGAAACATTACTGTTGGCTGCATACAGACATGACTGTAGGGCACAAGATCACAATATATTTCGTGGTGATATCGTTCTGCAATAAACTTTCAGTGGTATTAATTTCGTGTAGGATACATATAATAGATATGTTGTTGAAAAATATATCCCAAACACATTAAAAATCATGATGAGGAGAGCTCAGTTGATGAAACCTATCTGTTAAGAAGCCTTGGGTATGAATGTCACTTGTAAGTTGTTATTAATGTGGCACATTTTTTTAACACTTTAACGACAGACTGTATCGGTTTCCCAGTTGCTTTTAGTACACTCTAGTCATTATTTAAAGTGTTAATGTGGCGTAATTTCGTATCGATGATCTGTAACTTCTTGTTAATGTGGAATTTATTTGCTAATCCTGTCTTGGTCAGCCATCTGGGTATATGATCATTGCAGTTTGAGGCCCAAAAAGGTACCTGAGATACAGGTCTGCTCTTTCCCATGTACTGGACCATCCTGGAAATCTGTTCTTGGAAATATAATACTGCTCCACCAGAAACAGCTTAAGATTACAAGTTCTAAATAAATAACCAGATACATGCCTACATATATCTGCTTAACCAGATATGCACATACATAAGTACACACAATAACCATAACCATAACCATAAGTTTTATTACTTCGCATATCATAATATACAGTAACAGAAATAATATCACTCAGTGTAAAATTTTAACAGAAAACAGATAAATTAATTAGTTTCCAATGGAAGTAAAGGGAGAGAAACCCTTAACACGTTCACCGCCGCCATATTTTTCCTCCCCACGCCACAGAAAAGTGGGAAAAAGTTTAAAAAGTGGTATATATATATACACATACATACATACATACATCTATATATACATACATACATACATATGCACGTACATAAATACATATATACATACACACATACATACATACATATACATACATACATGTATGCACACGTACACATGTACATACATACCTACATGCACATGTACATACATACATACACACGTACATACATACATACATACATTCATACATACATACATACTACATACATACATACATACATACATACATACATACATACATACATACATACGACATACACACATACATACACACATACACACACATACATACACACATACATACACACATGCACAGTTTGCACACACACATACATACATACATACATACATACATGTATGTATGTATGTATACATATATGTATGTATGTATACATATGTATGTGTCTATACATGTATGCATGCATGTTTGTATGCATATGCATGTATGTATGTATGTATGTATGTATGTATGTATGTATGCATGTATGTATGTATGTATGTGAGTATGTACACACATGTATGTATGTACATGCATATCTGGATGCACATTAGGGTGTGTCTATAATTTGAAGTTTCAAAATTAATATCGGCCAGTTTGTTTTTGTGTTCCACCTTGAGAAACATTAACATTTGCCAAATTAGATGAAAATCAAAAGAGATTTAGAACTGGCGCAAAGCCCGGGAAAAATTACCACTTAGAAAACAATGTCATACATTGTAATTCTCGAAGATCCAAACAATTTCAACACTTAAACATAAAAAATAAGGCAAAAGCAAACCAAGAACCTTCAGTTATTTGTCATTACCAAGTCCCTTTAGTGCTTTTGGGAATCTATTTCGATGGTATTCAACCATTTGAAGAACAAATTGTTTCTCTTCCTCATTTCGAACCAGGGCTTCATTGAAGGACTGCATTAGAGCCACTCCTCTCTCCGCTAAATCGTTCGTCACGCTTAGGGCGGATATGATGTCTTTCGCCTCATTGAACGAATGCTCTGACTCCCATTGTTGTGGATCAAGAAAAGCGTAATCGAATTTGAGGAGCTGGAAAAGTTTGATGGTAGAAGTGGTAAAAAAATCAGATAGCGCTTTTGTAGATGGATCATGTATGGGAGGAAGCCTCTTTGGAGGTTCGTCGGATCCCTGATTGTTGCGCATGTTATAGACCATGCGCTGTTTTTCGTCGAAGGTGACTGAATCGTCAAAAAGGCTGAGGCCAACCAAGGTCTCCGACAAATACCAAATGTGTCGGGAAAATGCTGTTAGGGCTACCTGTGAGACTTCCTTGTCTGGGTAAGTATGGATTGCCTTCAAGAATTGAAGATCGTTCCTTGGGGCTTCATTGGGTGATGTACAGGTGAACCAGTACTCCACGTAGGTTGTGGTCACAAATAGTGAAACTCGAAGTAGATGATTCCACATCTTTTGAGAGCAAGATTGTCGAGATGCCCTCTGGTGTTGTTGAATGGGAACATGCTATCTGAAAAGCCATATCTTGATTGCATAAACCGCACGTGCCATCCAACGCGCGCGGTGAAATGCCCCTGGGTACCTGAACTTTATTCTTTTCGGTTGAATTCCTCCTATAGGAAAATGACTGTTAGTTCTAGTAGCTCTTCGTAGTCGTCTCTGTGGTATTCAGCATTCAGTTGCTGCAGTGCGAAGGTGATGACATTCTCTCGAATTTCTTTGACTCTTTGTGCTGCGTCTTTATCCTCTATTGCTGTGCGATACTTGGTCTGATCGATTTGCGGCCAGAAGTCACGGAAATGACTGAAGGGTTCCAATTTTGGAGACCTTACAGAATCATGCAGTGAAAATACCTTTTCCAGAACAATTTCAGAAACATGATGTCGACAGGTAAGGTTCAAGAGGTCTTTTCCTAATTCCGTTTCCAGCTTGATGCATACGCCGCCCTTGCAACCCGTGTTACTCGCCGTGGTGTCGAAACGCATGGCCACGATTCTGTCTTCCAATCCCCAACTTCTGATCTCGGCCAAACACGCATCTGCCATGAAGGCAGCAGTCCCGGATTGGAGTTTGGGGATGGCCAATAGTTTGGTCACATCCTTACCAGATACCATTATTGGAAGACGATCAACGCACACTCGTCCAGTTTCTGTAAAATCTGGCATGATCTTGCCGTCCCAGTGGATAGTAAGGGGAACCTTCGGATAGAAAGATTCACGAATCTCAGCTGCTAGGGCTCACGATTATCCTTCCTTGCTCGATGGATAGCAGAAGGACTGATGATCAGCTCACCAGCTGGTGCTGCATATAGATTGGATGTAGCGAGAGCAGAGAAAATGTGAGAGGCATTCCTGCTGCTGGTTTTGGTACGATCTAGAGCTGCTGCAACATCACGGGTAACTACAGAGATTGTTCCCTTTTGCCACTTTGGTGGTCCAGCTGACGTTGAAGGTTCTGGTTCTCTTTCTGAGCTATTTGATGACGCCTCTTCCTCAGATGATGTTGCCAACAGAGAAACCTCCGTCGCTACCGCCATGCTTGCACGATATTGTCATGGGCGAGGGAATTATTGTTGTAGTAAGATTGCTCCGATCGGAAACCACGACATTATCTGATTGGCACAAACTCATTCGGGGATCAAACACATACTCTTACCAAGGGAGACAGCCACTCCCGTTAAATACCATGCTATTGATGTAGCACCAGGTGTCTGTGTCTCCTCTAGAAAACCACAATAGCTTAATTAATTATTATAATTATGTTGAAGATCGAAAACACGAAGAACAGACATCGTAACGTCTAAAATTTTGGCCAAACCGAGACAGGTCACCGGGTTCCTAATTTCGGTGGCCTTGCGCCAGTCCTAAATGTTCAGCTATCGCGATATAATTTCGGATATGGCGTTTATACGCTAATTGGCATGATAATTCGAACTGGCCGTTAAAAGATCTTTGAGTTAAAAAAATCATGTGCATCATAAAAACACCCTAATGCACATGCATGTATGTATGTATGTATGTATGTATGTATGTATGTATGTACGTTCATGTGTAGGTTTGCATACATGTATGTATGACATCTATATGTATGTATGTATGTATGTGGTAGGCACGTGTGGATGAATCTATATGTATGCATGTATTTAGGTGTGTATGTATGTACGTGCGTATGTATATATGTATGTATGTACATACATGCATGTATGTATGTACATACATGTATGTATGTATGTACATACATGTATGTATGTATGTACATGCATATATCTATGTACATGCATATATGAATGTACATAAAACTAGTACGAGTTATCTCGTACTCGGCGCTATAGGTAAGAAAATTAAGTACGAGATATCTCGTACTCGGCGGTGAACGTGTTAAGGGACCTGGGTCCCGCTATCAGGGTTACCCTTGTACATAAAAAATTACGGCAACTGGCATAACATTGTAATACTAGACATTTTGGACTTAACTAGTTAACTAAACATCGAAGTAATATTAATCAGATCAGGTGTCAGCATCAAAACCTAGTGCGCATTTAAGGCAGTAATTTGCTAGTAAAATGTGGATGGGGAAGGTTGGGGAACTGTTGCTACTAGGTACTCGCGGAGCTTTCTCTTAAAAGTTAAAATATTAGGTATTTTATGTGTCACACATGCATACATACATATGTACACACGTGCATACATAGCATAGCATAGCCTAAACATGTCAATTCCAAATAAAATACCAGAATTGGAACTTGCCGCTGACAGATACAATCAAAGTCGATGGACATGTTTGAAATTTGATCACAGAATAAGCTGATATAATTATGAATAATGAAAACACTGGTTTTTTGTCAACTCCAAATACCCGTTAAGACTATCTACTTTTAACTGTAGGCCCCCTATACTTGTAACTGAAGATTCTCATTCAAGTGATGTAAAAAACATGGTTCGATAATGTCACTCACGCATCTGAAATGCGAACCGTGAGGCCGGTGAATAGGGTGACCACACTGGATTCTCCAAGACAGTCCCGGAATTTGAAAACATGTCCTTGTTCCGGACATGTCCTTCCTGAGATGATTAAACTTCCCGGAAAGAATTTTTCTATAATTAAATAAATAAAATTTGCTATTTTAATTTATCAATAACTAGAAAGTAAATAAAAGAAATAACAACATCAACAACATCTGGGTCTTAGACGAATT
This sequence comes from Allolobophora icterica, assembly GCA_963556255.1. Lineage (NCBI taxonomy): Eukaryota > Metazoa > Annelida > Clitellata > Crassiclitellata > Lumbricidae > Allolobophora > Allolobophora icterica. The sequence continues at coordinate 18,377,527 of OY744607.1, read as the reverse complement.
GCCCCTGTCTCAGCCTATATGCATGACACACTACACTGGCTCCCCATTTCGCACTGCATCAACTATAGAATAGCTGCGTTGATCTGGCGATGCCTTCTTGGCTGTGCCCCGGTTTACTTACGTGAGCTCTGCTGTCCTGTGTCTCATGTGACTGGCCGCTGAGCCCTTCGCTCTTCTTCTGCGGGTGAGCTCTTGGTTCCTCGTTCTACCACTGCAACTAGGCAGCATCGTGCTTACTCTGTGGTCGGCCCCTCCATTTGGAATCACCTCCCATTGCAGATAAGCCTGTTGCCTAAGAATAGTTCGCTTATGTTTAATAAGTTACTTAAGTCCGTTTCAATTGCCGTGGTTGGGCTGGGAGTGCTTCTGAGTAGGTAACTTGAGGGGTGCTATATTAAATTTTCAAAATGAATGAATGAACGAATGAACAAATATGCAGCACCGCACAAAATATACAAATCCACTCACGATGTAATCTTAAGATTGTGGCTAACTTTGGTTCTACATTCTGCAATAGAGGCTGATGTTGGCAGCTGTATTCCAAAAAGCAGTGACTGACAACTTACTGAATCTTTTGAAGATAGTTACATTCATGATGAACATATACCTGCTTCGAATGCTGCAGTCGAAAAAGTTATTAGTTTGATGGAATCACTGCAGTCCAATTCAAGAAACAGATACTCAACTGAGCTTATTAACATAGGCGTAATTTGTGGGGGGTACGATGGGTCCCCCACTTTTTGGACTGGGAGTACCGTATCCCCCACTTTTTGAACAATGCCACTGTCTATTTTATTATTGTGCCTTCCCAGAGATCGCAGCTTCAGCCTTGTTTCGTGTATTTAAGAAATTGGTACCCCCCACTTTTTAGACCAAAGTTACGCCCCTGCTTATTAAAGCAGAACTGCATGTGATGATGAACTTCGATATGGTTTGCCAAACATTTCATAAGTTTGTCAAGGCATGAAAGAGTTTTTGCATCGTGCAGGAAATGACCCAAAAAATATACGTTTTGACACTAGTCTAGTCTACAATGCTTACATTACGTAGTTTACTTCTCTGCTTATCACTCAGTTATGTCAATGTAGTCTGTCTAGTCTACTAACCATTTCATTTTTCATGTTTCTAATTTGTAACTCGTAACTATGCCAAAAATAACAATAATGTACGTGGTTGAGACCACAACTACTTTAGCAAGTCTTTACTATATAACCTTGAATCTTGATTAATTTTAAGCAATTCTGATTTTGAGTTTGAGCAATAAATTGACCAATTTGTATATATATATATATATATATATATATATATATATATATATATATATTTCGCTCCTTTTCTTTCTAATTAAAACAACTACAAATAGAAGGCTTCATTTCGTTCTAAAAATCTTACAAATATATTTCAGTTACCTGAGGTATTGCTTCTGTACAATCCTAATTGAATCTGACTTACTATAGAGTAGAAGTACTGTGGTGTCCGAAAAGAAATGTACCCACCCACCGATGCGTAGACTTGCAGGTGATGAAAATCACTTTTGCACATAAGGTGTTCCAAAATGAACATTCGATTCATGTGCGTAATATGAAAAAAGTCAAGCATAACCGTATAAGTATGCAATCGAGAGTTTATAAACCAATCAGTAGCCTGAAATCGATCAGCCAACTCTGCACAAACGCGGCTAATTTCCGTTACGTGCTGCCATCTGGGGAACGCATATGGTGTATTGCTCACACCAACGCAACGATTCCAAAACTACATGAAGGCCTAGATATTAATTTTAAGAAAATATGCCACCACAGTATAAATAATTACATACTGTGATGCCGCTTGAGTAGGCCCCAAGGCTAAGTAGGCCTATAAAAAATCGATAGGAGGCAGGCAGGGTAAGTATCGGTTCCAGGTCAAGACCCAAAGGGTTAGGCGCCGCTGATTATAGTGGCGCTATATAAGTGTTCGGTTACAATTGCAATCGTAATCGTAAATTTCAAATTGCTATAGCGCTAAGTACTCTAAGGCCCAGCGTAGGGCACCAGCTTATTCACAAGCGCTGCGTCGTAACAGAGGGGTTGTCCTACTTGTCCAGAGATCGATGTCCATGCAGTAGAGGTCCGAGTCCGGTTGCCGGAGAGAACAGAGAGGGGAGGCAGAGGAGGTGACGGACGGACGGTCACATGGATGGATAGTTAGACAGATAGACAGAGACAGGCAAGCAGAGATACATGTATACAAATGTACGTACATACATACATAGCTTTTACATACATATATAGAAGTAGTAAGTAATAGGATTGTTCTGGCTCACTTTTTACCGTATGAGTGATTGTTCTGGCTCACTTTTTACCGTATGAGTGATTGTTCTGGCTCACTTTTTACCGTATGAGTGATTGTTCTGGCTCACTTTTTACCGTATGAGTGATTGTTCTGGCTCACTTTTTACCGTATGAGTGATTGTTCTGGCTCACTTTTTACCGTATGAGTGATTGTTCTGGCTCACTTTTTACCGTATGAGTGATTGTTCTGGCTCAATCTATACCGTGTGAGTGATCGTTCTGGCTCACCGTATGAGTGATCGTTCTGGCTCACTTTTTACCGTACGAGTAATAGTTCTGGCTCAGTTTTTACCGTATGAGTAATAGTTCTGGCTCAATCTCTACCGTACGAGTAATAGTTCTGGCTCAATCTCTCCCCATGGAGTGATTGTTCTGGCTCTGGCGAAATTAATTCTTTTAATTATATTTTAATTGTATTTGAACCCTAATTTGTACTCTTACACGAGGTATTTATCATATTGAAGCATTTCAGCTGTTGAATAAACTTATTTCTCACTTAAATTTTAAGTAGATCCTACATTTAAATTATTTTGAACTTCACCAATTTGTATAGCGCCCTAGCACAGCGAGGCTTATTTGAATATGGTATTGGTTTAGCCTATTTGGTAGACATTTTAAAATATATATATATTATGTTATAATCTAATGTATATTAAAAGTTGTACTCTTACACGAGGTATTTTAATTATCTTATTGGAACATTTCAAATGATGAATAAACATATTTCTTGATGCATTTTTAAATATTTTATTTATTTTAACACGCTCCATAGCCTAGTGGTTAGCGTGTTGGACTATCAACCCAGAGGTCCGCGGTTCAAATCCCACCAGGGCAGAAAAAAAAATTTGAATCCAAACTTCTGCTCAACCCCCAATCAACTGACATATGACGAATATGATGTTGAGATAGACCAAACCTAATATGCCGAGGCTAAGAAAATGAAGTCGCTCTCAATTCATACACGACTTTACATTAGATTCAGTTACAACTTCTGAAATATTTTAAGCTATTCAAACCTAGCTCGAGTCGGTTGAGTGTGCGCAGCATATAATTCTATACAACTGGTCAGTCAAAAGACCCTACATGCTCTATACCCAGTGGCACTGCATTTACACACAGGATTATACCTGTAAATCTCACATCATGATGACTCGATATTTTAACACAATACACAAGCCTATTCATAGGACCTATTCATATGAAGACCGTGAGACGGCTTGGCAATGACACGACACTTTAATACAAATGCATAATATATAAATTTATATATGGGCAAATGCATGTGCACCTGTTGTGCTTACAATATAAATATTTAAAGGAGCTGGGGCAAATTTTGAACTATCCAATGAGAACATATGACCAACCAATGAGCACAGCTTGGGTCCGATCTTCATTGTGTATCATCTTATAAAAGTTTCTGTACATGGGTATGGCCATATACTTCACTCGGAAATCGACGCTGGAGACGAAAAGAGACGTTTACAGATATATCTCAAGCAGAACTCGTCGTTAATATCACTGAGAACATGTTTTCAAGATCTGCATCGTCTACAATGTCTGTGAGTATATGTGAATAATTTTTTTCATTTCAACACATGCATTACAATCAAGCTACAGCAGCGATATTAGACCATTTAGTATGAAGTTTTCACACACGCATGCATGCACCCACATGTGAAATGCTGATTTTACTTGCACATAAACTATAGCAAAGTTCTGTAACTGTATTTGTAGGTAGGATTGAAGCGTGGAAATGAAGAAGTGGATGATGCAAAGCAAGAGATGGTTAAAAAGACTCGAGCAAATCCAGATCTGTTTAATGAGTCCATTGGAAACAATCGTTATCTGACTGCGGGCATGTACAACGAGAATCTGACGGTACACGTAAGAGAATACGAGACGGGACATGGCAAGCTATACCCTACAAGAAAGGGTGTCTGCTTCACCAAACCGCGGTGGGCAACTTTCCTAAGGCATCTAGATGATATTGACAGAAGCGTAGAGTTGCTAAAAGCGAATCAGCCTGTAGAATATTTCCAACATATAGGTGGTAGATATTATGTTACTATTTCCAAGGGTATAAAGTGTGTAAACATTCGGAGATACTTCCAACCCTTGAACACTAAAAAGGAGCGACCAACTCGCAGTGGAATCGCTTTGCGTTTGGACGAATGGGCAACGCTGATGACAAAGATTTTCAGGCTGCATGAGCAATTACCTGAGCTCAAAGTCGCCACACCATGCTACGACAGCGAGGACCATGCGAACCAGATGGGGTTTTTGAACTGTCGAGAATGTAACCCATTTGGAGCAGATTCAGTTAACGAGCTAAGTGTTTAAGACGTTAGACTTTACATATGCTCTTACCTGACATTTCATATAATTAGAAGAAGAAATCAAGCAGAATGTGTTTTAATAAAGATTATTAAACGGAAATATGTCTTCGGTATTTGCATGTTTTATGTATGGTTAGCATATCAAGTTTAGGACTTACATGTTGAAAAGCAAAATGGAAAGAGAGTTTGAATAGGAAGCGTAATACTTTGCAAAGTCAGAATGATTTGGATGTTCGAACGTTAAAACCACAACTTTCAGATTCCCAGTGTGTATAGATGTTGATTTGTATAACTAAGTTACAACTCTTATGAGGAAACATCGCAGCGTTTGTAGTTTTCTTTATCAAAATTCTGAATTTTCAATTCCTACGAGACTTGGAATACAAACTTGTACGCTACAATTACAACTTTTTAATTATCAAGACTGTGCGCTGACGACTTTAAAGTTTCCAATCACGCATGGAACGAGAGTTTAAGCTTGCGAATTTTAGTTTGTTAGACTGTTGAGAGAGATCGAGAGAGCGCACGAGAGAGAGAGGAAGCGGAAGAGGGAGAGAAGAAGGGCGAGAGAGAGAGAGATAGAGAGAGAGAGAGGAAGAGCGCGCGAGAGACAGAGGAAGAGGGTGAGAGATGAGGTTTTAGGGTAAAAGGCTTACTTTCTATGATAGTTTGTTCACTAAAACGTCAACTTTTAAGTTCGACATACACCTGCGACGATAGTTTGAGTGCTAAACTTATAATTTATACTTTGCAAAGACTGTGATTGCGATGGGTTTTACAGTGGGGTTTACCACAGTGGACAACTTTAAGCCTATAAGGTGGGTGAAACGAAGGTTTTTAGTTTGAGAAGCTCCTTAACATGATAAAATTTTCTTTCGTTAGACGAATGTTCTCAGCATAAAGCTGTTGCACGGTCTGGTGAGGCAGTTAGAGTGGAGGTCCATATTGTAAAAATTACACATTTTAGACTGGATAGATGCTGCTAAGATTAAGTCTTTCCACACTGTACAGCCAAATGTGCTAATTTCCACACCAACATACCAAACTTTTAGTCTGCGAAGACGCAGGACTTGTGAGCATACAGGCTAAATGACAAGTTTTTGCTACAAAGATACCGATGTTGAAGGTTTGCTAACGTCTTTCACGTTTGCATATTCAGGTGGATTGAGAGTTTACTTATAAAACTTAGGACTTGCAAGTTGCATGAAGGATTTCTACAGTAAAATGTCGACTTTTATCATGTGAAGCCGCAAGATGTAGAGCTAAAATGAGGCCGGTTATGTTACAAAGACATTGCAAAGTGTCATCTCTTACGAGGTAAAGTCTGCTGAGAAGAGAGCAAACACACAATTTTTGGAATGCAGAGACGCCTAAGAGTGAAACTTAGGTCTTTTAGGAGAGCTGTCGTGAAGGTTTGCAGAGTAAAATGTGAGCTTTTGAGTTGCACTAGCGCTGGCCAGGCCGGTTTCTACACTAAAATTTACAACTTTCTTCGTTTCAACGAAAGATTTGCACGATGATTTGTGTGGTTTAGCTGATCAACATATACAGAAAGGTGAAATATTAATATGGAAAGGTTTAGGTATCGAGACATATGGCAGGAACGGCTGCATTGCCCAACATTTTACATACACATGTCCAGTTAGCGAACTCTTGCACAAATTTTGAGCTAAAATATCAAAACTTATGAAAAAGAATGTGCAATTCTATGCGACGGCCTGATGTTTTAAAAGTTTGAACGCTTGAAAGTAAAGGTAATTGGCAAGCTGAGCTCGCATTCGCACGGTTTTGGATATGTCGTGGTATAAGCGGATTTGTGGAAACTTTAAGTTTTTGGGTGAAATGTAGTTGAAATTGTACATCTTTGGATGATGGAACTGAAACATATGAGAGTTCTAACGGATAAAGTATGAGATGTGCGATTGCAAACTTGTGTGAACAGAGTGATTTCCTTTGCAATGCATGTTGCATTTTCAGAGGTTGACATATTATTCCTAGAGGTGATTTGTAGGAAGCATCAATCGAAGTACACTTGTAAAATTTTATCATGTCTTGGGCAGTTTGGATGATAGTTCTAGCAAAGCGTTGGAGCTGTAATTTGATAGAAAACGAGAGGTTTCGCCTGAGAGGAGAGATCTTCTATAGACCTGCAACTTTGCATATTTTCATTCTCAGGAGTTTTTCAATTGCATGCAAAATAACTAAATACTCAAAGACCCGAGTTGTAGGTTAAAAGCTGATTTATTTCAATAATACAACTTCTATGTCGAGTCACCAAAGTTTCTCGCACAACATATGGAAACCTATGCTCCACACACGCTCAGTTTGTTAAAGTCAGCATTTTCGCATAAACGACATTATCAAAGATTTCAATGTTACAAGTCCATTTTAAACAATTAAACTTGTCAACATTCCAAATTCATGGCTCCAACATTTGGCGAAAGTTGCAGAAATGTACACTCAAAGGTAAAAGACAAAGTTTTGATTCATCAGCAAAGTTGTGCTATAACTAATGAAAACCGAACAATATTCTTAGCACTGCGCGATCATTTCTGACTGTCTTCTTGTCTTTGAACATCGGTTTAAACATGCGATTACTACAACCGCCACCGCCACCGCCGCCGCCGCCGCAGCCGCCACCGCCACCGCCATAGTCGTCACCTCCAGCGTCACCGATTATTTTGAAATTTCCAAACCAAAATTTCAAGTTTAAAAATTTTAGTTTCAAAAATTTTTGTTTCAAAGTTTAAAAAATTTTTAGTTTCAAAAATTTTTGTTTCAAAGTTTTGCAAAATTTTAATCTCAAAGTTTTACAAAGTTTTAGTTTGAAAAATTTTAGTTTCAAAGTTTTATAAATTTTTAGTTTGAAAATTTTTAGTGTCAAAGTTTTACAAAGTTTTAGTTTGAAAAATTTTAGTTTCAAAGTTTTACAAAATTTTAGTCTCAAAGTTTTACAAAGTTTTAGTTTGAGAAATTTTAGTTTCAAAGTTTAAAAAATTTTTAGTTTCAAAGTTTTACAAATGTTTAGTTTGAAAAATTTTAGTTTGAAAGTTTAAAAAATTTTAGTTTGAAAGTTTAAAAAAATTTTTTTTTTTTTCAAAAATTTTAGTCTCAAAGTTTTACAAAGTTTTAGTTTGAGAAATTTTTGTTTCAAAGTTTCACAAATTTTTAGTTTCAAAGTTTAAAAATTTTTTGTTTCAAAAATTTTAGTCTCAAAAGTTTTACAAAGTTTTAGTTTGAAAAATTTTAGTTTGAAAGTTTTAAAAATTTTTAGTTTGAAAGTTTAAAAAATTTTAGTTTGAAAGTTTTAAAAAAATTTTTTTCAAAAATTTTAGTCTCAAAGTTTTACAAAGTTTTAGTTTGCGAAATTTTAGGTTCAAAGTTTTAAAAATTTTTAGTTTCAAAAATTTTAGTCTCAAAGTTTTACAAAGTTTTAGTTTGAGAAATTTTAGTTTCAAAGTTTAAAAAATTTTTAGTTTCAAAGTTTTACAAATTTTTAGTTTCAATAATTTTTTCACACTTTCAAATTTTCAGTTTCAACAATTTTTAGTTTGAAAAATTTGCAGGTATGAACAACAATAATAATCGGTAGATGTCAATAAGAAATTTCAAAATTTTAGCCGACCAATGGATGAACAGTTAGGAAGAGTTTGAATTCGTTAAAAGCCGTCAGACGCAGGTCCATTTGGCAGTCTTGTACGATTAGTCAACTCTCTAGTTTACTTAAAAGTATATCGAGAATGTGTTTTAAGGTTGAAAATCACGACATTACTTGGACGCAAAACAGCCTTCCAGGCAGTTGTGAATCTGTTACGTCGGAAGTTGAAGGACTTGATAGAAACGATGGACGTGAAGACCATATTCTAAAGTCTGACACCTCTCATTCTTATCGTCTCATCCGACTTAAGACCGAGAACGAAAAGCTGAAAACTTCATTGATATGCAAACGTTGCAATACTATCCAAGTACAGACGCTGAATCTACCTTGTTGCCATATAGTTTGCTGTGAGCCCTGTGCAGATGCTATTGACTATTGTCCTCTGTGCTCAGACAGAATTCTCGGGACTGTGAGAATTTATATTATTTAAAATTCTTCATTACCTGGTGGTCATCGCATACAGCTAAATTGCAACTATTGGAGAAAATGTGTTTGATGGCTATGACGACTACGGCGCCGGCGGTGACGACTATGGCGGTGGCGGTGGCGGCTGCGGCGGCGGCGGCGGTGGCGGTGGCGGTTGTAGTAATCGCATGTTTAAACCGATGTTCAAAGACAAGAAGACAGTCAGAAATGATCGCGCAGTGCTAAGAATATTGTTCGGTTTTCATTAGTTATAGCACAACTTTGCTGATGAATCAAAACTTTGTCTTTTACCTTTGAGTGTACATTTCTGCAACTTTCGCCAAATGTTGGAGCCATGAATTTGGAATGTTGACAAGTTTAATTGTTTAAAATGGACTTGTAACATTGAAATCTTTGATAATGTCGTTTATGCGAAAATGCTGACTTTAACAAACTGAGCGTGTGTGGAGCATAGGTTTCCATATGTTGTGCGAGAAACTTTGGTGACTCGACATAGAAGTTGTATTATTGAAATAAATCAGCTTTTAACCTACAACTCGGGTCTTTGAGTATTTAGTTATTTTGCATGCAATTGAAAAACTCCTGAGAATGAAAATATGCAAAGTTGCAGGTCTATAGAAGATCTCTCCTCTCAGGCGAAACCTCTCGTTTTCTATCAAATTACAGCTCCAACGCTTTGCTAGAACTATCATCCAAACTGCCCAAGACATGATAAAATTTTACAAGTGTACTTCGATTGATGCTTCCTACAAATCACCTCTAGGAATAATATGTCAACCTCTGAAAATGCAACATGCATTGCAAAGGAAATCACTCTGTTCACACAAGTTTGCAATCGCACATCTCATACTTTATCCGTTAGAACTCTCATATGTTTCAGTTCCATCATCCAAAGATGTACAATTTCAACTACATTTCACCCAAAAACTTAAAGTTTCCACAAATCCGCTTATACCACGACATATCCAAAACCGTGCGAATGCGAGCTCAGCTTGCCAATTACCTTTACTTTCAAGCGTTCAAACCTTTAAAACATCAGGCCGTCGCATAGAATTGCACATTCTTTTTCATAAGTTTTGATATTTTAGCTCAAAATTTGTGCAAGAGTTCGCTAACTGGACATGTGTATGTAAAATGTTGGGCAATGCAGCCGTTCCTGCCATATGTCTCGATACCTAAACCTTTCCATATTAATATTTCACCTTTCTGTATATGTTGATCAGCTAAACCACACAAATCATCGTGCAAATCTTTCGTTGAAACGAAGAAAGTTGTAAATTTTAGTGTAGAAACCGGCCTGGCCAGCGCTAGTGCAACTCAAAAGCTCACATTTTACTCTGCAAACCTTCACGACAGCTCTCCTAAAAGACCTAAGTTTCACTCTTAGGCGTCTCTGCATTCCAAAAATTGTGTGTTTGCTCTCTTCTCAGCAGACTTTACCTCGTAAGAGATGACACTTTGCAATGTCTTTGTAACATAACCGGCCTCATTTTAGCTCTACATCTTGCGGCTTCACATGATAAAAGTCGACATTTTACTGTAGAAATCCTTCATGCAACTTGCAAGTCCTAAGTTTTATAAGTAAACTCTCAATCCACCTGAATATGCAAACGTGAAAGACGTTAGCAAACCTTCAACATCGGTATCTTTGTAGCAAAAACTTGTCATTTAGCCTGTATGCTCACAAGTCCTGCGTCTTCGCAGACTAAAAGTTTGGTATGTTGGTGTGGAAATTAGCACATTTGGCTGTACAGTGTGGAAAGACTTAATCTTAGCAGCATCTATCCAGTCTAAAATGTGTAATTTTTACAATATGGACCTCCACTCTAACTGCCTCACCAGACCGTGCAACAGCTTTATGCTGAGAACATTCGTCTAACGAAAGAAAATTTTATCATGTTAAGGAGCTTCTCAAACTAAAAACCTTCGTTTCACCCACCTTATAGGCTTAAAGTTGTCCACTGTGGTAAACCCCACTGTAAAACCCATCGCAATCACAGTCTTTGCAAAGTATAAATTATAAGTTTAGCACTCAAACTATCGTCGCAGGTGTATGTCGAACTTAAAAGTTGACGTTTTAGTGAACAAACTATCATAGAAAGTAAGCCTTTTACCCTAAAACCTCATCTCTCACCCTCTTCCTCTGTCTCTCGCGCGCTCTTCCTCTCTCTCTCTCTATCTCTCTCTCTCTCGCCCTTCTTCTCTCCCTCTTCCGCTTCCTCTCTCTCTCGTGCGCTCTCTCGATCTCTCTCAACAGTCTAACAAACTAAAATTCGCAAGCTTAAACTCTCGTTCCATGCGTGATTGGAAACTTTAAAGTCGTCAGCGCACAGTCTTGATAATTAAAAAGTTGTAATTGTAGCGTACAAGTTTGTATTCCAAGTCTCGTAGGAATTGAAAATTCAGAATTTTGATAAAGAAAACTACAAACGCTGCGATGTTTCCTCATAAGAGTTGTAACTTAGTTATACAAATCAACATCTATACACACTGGGAATCTGAAAGTTGTGGTTTTAACGTTCGAACATCCAAATCATTCTGACTTTGCAAAGTATTACGCTTCCTATTCAAACTCTCTTTCCATTTTGCTTTTCAACATGTAAGTCCTAAACTTGATATGCTAACCATACATAAAACATGCAAATACCGAAGACATATTTCCGTTTAATAATCTTTATTAAAACACATTCTGCTTGATTTCTTCTTCTAATTATATGAAATGTCAGGTAAGAGCATATGTAAAGTCTAACGTCTTAAACACTTAGCTCGTTAACTGAATCTGCTCCAAATGGGTTACATTCTCGACAGTTCAAAAACCCCATCTGGTTCGCATGGTCCTCGCTGTCGTAGCATGGTGTGGCGACTTTGAGCTCAGGTAATTGCTCATGCAGCCTGAAAATCTTTGTCATCAGCGTTGCCCATTCGTCCAAACGCAAAGCGATTCCACTGCGAGTTGGTCGCTCCTTTTTAGTGTTCAAGGGTTGGAAGTATCTCCGAATGTTTACACACTTTATACCCTTGGAAATAGTAACATAATATCTACCACCTATATGTTGGAAATATTCTACAGGCTGATTCGCTTTTAGCAACTCTACGCTTCTGTCAATATCATCTAGATGCCTTAGGAAAGTTGCCCACCGCGGTTTGGTGAAGCAGACACCCTTTCTTGTAGGGTATAGCTTGCCATGTCCCGTCTCGTATTCTCTTACGTGTACCGTCAGATTCTCGTTGTACATGCCCGCAGTCAGATAACGATTGTTTCCAATGGACTCATTAAACAGATCTGGATTTGCTCGAGTCTTTTTAACCATCTCTTGCTTTGCATCATCCACTTCTTCATTTCCACGCTTCAATCCTACCTACAAATACAGTTACAGAACTTTGCTATAGTTTATGTGCAAGTAAAATCAGCATTTCACATGTGGGTGCATGCATGCGTGTGTGAAAACTTCATACTAAATGGTCTAATATCGCTGCTGTAGCTTGATTGTAATGCATGTGTTGAAATGAAAAAAATTATTCACATATACTCACAGACATTGTAGACGATGCAGATCTTGAAAACATGTTCTCAGTGATATTAACGACGAGTTCTGCTTGAGATATATCTGTAAACGTCTCTTTTCGTCTCCAGCGTCGATTTCCGAGTGAAGTATATGGCCATACCCATGTACAGAAACTTTTATAAGATGATACACAATGAAGATCGGACCCAAGCTGTGCTCATTGGTTGGTCATATGTTCTCATTGGATAGTTCAAAATTTGCCCCAGCTCCTTTAAATATTCATATTGTAAGCACAACAGGTGCACATGCATTTGCCCATATATAAATTTATATATTATGCATTTGTATTAAAGTGTCGTGTCATTGCCAAGCCGTCTCACGGTCTTCATATGAATAGGTCCTATGAATAGGCTTGTGTATTGTGTTAAAATATCGAGTCATCATGATGTGAGATTTACAGGTATAATCCTGTGTGTAAATGCAGTGCCACTGGGTATAGAGCATGTAGGGTCTTTTTACTGACCAGTTGTATAGAATTATATGCTGCGCACACTCAACCGACTCGAGCTAGGTTTGAATAGCTTAAAATATTTCAGAAGTTGTAACTGAATCTAATGTAAAGTCGTGTATGAATTGAGAGCGACTTCATTTTCTTAGCCTCGGCATATTAGGTTTGGTCTATCTCAACATCATATTCGTCATATGTCAGTTGATTGGGGGTTGAGCAGAAGTTTGGATTCAAATTTTTTTTTTCTGCCCTGGTGGGATTTGAACCGCGGACCTCTGGGTTGATAGTCCAACACGCTAACCACTAGGCTATGGAGCGTGTTAAAATAAATAAAATATTTAAAAATGCATCAAGAAATATGTTTATTCATCATTTGAAATGTTCCAATAAGATAATTAAAATACCTCGTGTAAGAGTACAACTTTTAATATACATTAGATTATAACATAATATATATATATTTTAAAATGTCTACCAAATAGGCTAAACCAATACCATATTCAAATAAGCCTCGCTGTGCTAGGGCGCTATACAAATTGGTGAAGTTCAAAATAATTTAAATGTAGGATCTACTTAAAATTTAAGTGAGAAATAAGTTTATTCAACAGCTGAAATGCTTCAATATGATAAATACCTCGTGTAAGAGTACAAATTAGGGTTCAAATACAATTAAAATATAATTAAAAGAATTAATTTCGCCAGAGCCAGAACAATCACTCCATGGGGAGAGATTGAGCCAGAACTATTACTCGTACGGTAGAGATTGAGCCAGAACTATTACTCATACGGTAAAAACTGAGCCAGAACTATTACTCGTACGGTAAAAAGTGAGCCAGAACGATCACTCATACGGTGAGCCAGAACGATCACTCACACGGTATAGATTGAGCCAGAACAATCACTCATACGGTAAAAAGTGAGCCAGAACAATCACTCATACGGTAAAAAGTGAGCCAGAACAATCACTCATACGGTAAAAAGTGAGCCAGAACAATCACTCATACGGTAAAAAGTGAGCCAGAACAATCACTCATACGGTAAAAAGTGAGCCAGAACAATCACTCATACGGTAAAAAGTGAGCCAGAACAATCACTCATACGGTAAAAAGTGAGCCAGAACAATCACTCATACGGTAAAAAGTGAGCCAGAACAATCCTATTACTTACTACTTATAGACCTACATGTACATACATATGCATGCATAGGAGACACTGAGATGGCCTTTAGGCCTATGTAGGCCTACAGACAGACAGACGGACAGACATACAGGCAGAGGCGTCTACACCATAGAAACCTTGAAGCAAATTTTAATGCCCCATCCAAGAAATAGGGGGAGATCTGTAAGTGTATGTGCCTTCATTTACGGGGGTGGGGGAGGAAGGGAAGGGAGGAAGAGGAGGGGAGGGACGGGAAGTTGCTCCAAAAACTTAGGGGTGGGGTAGACGCCCCTGTAGACAGGCAAACAAATTGAGTGTTTATGTGTTCGACAGATATAGCTATTCCGTGACAAAGGGTGGATCGAAGAGAAGAAGAAGTGAGCAGAACTGAACTAAAGTCAGAGGCATCGATACGACATTTCGTCTGTTTGGTAACACGGTCCTTAATCGGGGACCTTAGGCCTAAATGGCGAGGCAACCAGTCAGACGGGCTGCGGTGGTGAAGGATATATTTCACCCCATCAATTCAATGAAAGCCGAGCAGGGCGAGGCAGTAGGCCAATACATCAGTGTTTAATCTAGACGTCTTTTGGGGGGGAAATTTCCCCCCTCCGGATTTAAGTTCCCCCCAGAGGCCAGCAATATCATAATGTAGAGACCTAATTTTGAAGAAATCCCCCCCCCCAGGATACATGATACATGTTGCGCTCCCCCAGAGAGGAGTAAAGGAGTAATAGAAGAAGAAAAACAATAGTAAAGTGGGATGAATTAGGCCTACTATAAAATAAGGTCATCAACTTTTTTTCAATATGAAATTCCTAAAATCCTTAAAAAGTTTGGACGTTTGAACACGGCTGAAATTTCTCCCAAAAATATCGCGCAGTTTTTGGTCCCCCCGACAAACCGTGTTTCCCCCCTCAGAAGAGGGGGACTAGATGAAACATGCCAATAGGCCTACATGGTCTCTATGGAATAACTTGAAATTTTACATATATATATCGGCTGAATTCAAGTAAGGCTGATAAAGCCTGGCATAGGCTTACGGACATCGTGCCTATCTTGTCTCTTTTTGATTGTCTTTGTTAAGAGAGACTTGACTATAGCCTGCGTGTCTTCCACCCTGCCTGTATTTCGCATGTATACCCTCTGTTCGTCTGGAGCTCTCTCCGTGTCTGTCTGCCTGGACTGTCTTCTGCCTGCCTGCCTGCCTGCCTGCCTGCCTGCCTGCCTGCCTGCCTGCCTGCCTGCCTGCCTGCCTGCCTGCCTGCCTGCCTGCCTGCCTGCCTGCCTGCCTGCCTGCCTCTGTCTGTCTGTTTCAGAGCCAGTATACGCATACTTGCCCGACTGGTCAAATATAGGCTTTCTGGACAGGCAGACAGACAGACAGACAGACAGACATACAGACAGACAGACAGACAGACACACACACAGACAGACAGACAGACAGACAGACAGACAGACGATAGACCAACAAACTTAATTCATTTTAGACTGATTAATACAATCGCTGGAGCAATTGCCAATTTGACCCTAAATGTCGAAATGACGTCTTACTGCGTCTGGCTGTCTGCATATGTCTGTATGTATGTGCTTACGTATGTGTATCTGGATCTACACACGTACAGAGAGAGACAGTTAATCTAGGCTGACAAACCTTGAACGTCGACAAAGGCCAAAATGACGCAATCATTGCGTCATCGTATTGTCTTCATGTCTTGGATTTATCAGTTGCAGCTCAGCTCTCGAAGGAGTCAGATGCATTCGAACGCTTTCCGAAATTTGCAGAAATCTCTTCTTCATCATCGAAATTCTTCCGATTTATGCTGCGCCAACCGATGTTTCGATCGAATCTGCTTAGAAGGTTATCAGGTCAACTCAAATAATTACAAAACATCAAATTTTTATCGAAATTTTTAAACCTATAGATCGTGTTAGAGATCTGTAAGCGACAAATCTAAGTGATTTGCCTTTATTCGACGAGACTCAGTAGGCCTAGGCCTAATTTCCATAACGCCGCAGTGTATAATTTATTTATTTATTGTAATTTTTCAAAATGTAAGTTGTTAGGCCCTCTACATTTATTTGTAAGTTATGTATTTTAATATTTTAATTTTTTGCGTAAGTTACTGAGATTCTGTGACTTCTATTGCGCCACATTACATTCTTATTTTTGTTTAAATTACATTTTAATGCGCTTTGAGTGAACTAGTAGGCCTAAGACACTAGCTACACTGTATTATTTTTAGCTATTTTTTTATTAACACATTTCATTTTAAATTTATTTTAATTTTTAATTATTTACTGGTTCTCTTGAGTTTTAATAATTTACACATTCTATTTGTCGTTTGAACAGGAAGACGATTGGCTTCCTTCGACTCGAGAAGACGGTTGAATTCCGAAGACCTCGATAGCAGGAGGAGGTGAATGTTCGATTATTCTAATGTTCTTGGACAGTATGAGAATTGTGGAAAAAAGACTGGGGGGGGTTAGACCTTGATTCATGTGGAGTTGGGGTGTGCAATGAAGACTTTACTATGGGGTCCTAAGAAAGACTAGGGGGGTTGAACCCCCCAACCCCCCGATAATTCTCACCCTGTTCTTGGACATCATTCACTTAGGTCTAGGCCTACATGTAATTAGAGACCATGAAATAGCTAGCAATACACTATGACTCAATGACTTATATAGCCCACATTTATTTTCGACTCTGAAATTAAATTTTTCACTGACGTCATAATTTTCTGTCGTCTCTACAGGAAGATATTCAATCTCTTTCGATCAGAAGACGGCGGTGTTCGTTCAAAAGATCACGACGAGGTATTATAATAATAATAATAAATAATAATATTAATGACGATTTATATAGTGCCGGAGTCAGCCAAGAAATGGGCTCTGTACATGAGTTTAGTAGTATTCAGTTACCAGCAGTATTCAGTGTTTAAGAACAGGTTGCCGGGTTAGGGCTGCTAGGATCGTTGACGTCAATCTGACCTCATATCGTGCGTGACAGCAGGGAACAATGTTGCATAATTATGATAGAAACACTGATTGCCTGATGCACAGTGTTTAATCTAGACATCTTTTTTTGGGGGGGGGGGGAATTTCCCTTCAGGAATTTAGTTCCCCCAGAGGCCAGCAATGTTTTAATGTAGTAATGTAGACACCTTTGGGGGGGGGGAATTCCCCCCCCCCCCAGGATACATGTTTCGCCCCCCCCCCTAGATGCAAGTAATATAAGAATAAAATATTCAGAAGAAGATATATGAAATGTTTTGAGAGATGAATTTCTTAAGAAAAGGTGTCAATTTTTCAGGGATGACTTTCCGAAAAAAGTAGAAGGAATTAGTTTAAAAAAAGGTTATCAACTTTTTTGAAGATGAAATTCCCCAAAAAGTCGTTGGATCTGCAAACTCGGATGAAATTTCCAAAAAGATCGCCCTTGTTGGTCCCCCCACAAACCTTGTTCCCCCCCCCCCCCCCATAAGAGGGGACTAGATTAAACACTGCCTGATGCAACCTTATTTGTGGGGGGCACGAGGGGTACCCGTACCCCCCACTTTTTGAACTGGGGGTACCGTACCCCCCACTTTACGAACAATGCCAATCAATATTTTATTACAGAGATCGCAGTCTTCGCCTTCTTCGTGAATGTAAGAAATTGGTACCCACACTGGCGGCGATCTTGTTTGACAGGTGGGGGGCATGGGACACTTTTGAACTGATCTGGTCAAAAAGAGGTGAAAAAATTTTTTGCGCTCACGCACGAAAAAATTGACCTTTTTTGGTGTTTCTTCAAAATTTGAGGGACAGCTGTATACAATGTCCCCCACTCTTTAAGGTTGGGAGTTTTGTCCCCCTCAACCCCCGGATCGACGCTCATGGTACCCCCCACTTTTTAGACCAAAGTTACGCCCCTGCTTATACACTTTGACAACAGAGAATTAATATTGCATTTGTATATTATATATTAACATTGTATATTATGCGACAGTGATTCTCTCCTGTCGCAATGTGAGCTATATAAGAGGTCGTTGGATGTGACGTAAGGTTGTCGCTAACGGTCCTGGCAGACATGGCATCATTAAACACCAAATGTACACCTACAAATTTTCATAGCATATGAATGTATACGCCTAAACGATACTTAGATACATCAAATACATTCAGATACATTCAAGCAGTATATCAATGTATCTGAATAACTGTATAGCACTTTTTTATGTCTCTCAAAAAGTGCTGATCAGTGTTATTGAGACTGTCCAGATATTCTTACGATTGTCCAAATTTTGTTATTCAATTTGATGGGATTCATCATCGATTGATGCTTTGAAATTGTAGAAATAAGTCGTATTCCGTTGTACTGACTGTATTCACTTAATAATAGACACGAACTAAATGCTTCCTAGTCTAGTCAGACTTGGTGACTTTTGAGAACCACTGTTAACCTGTCGGTTGTTTTCATTGTAGGTGAAATGATCACTACAACGTTTTCCTTTGCTATTGTCGTCAGGAGCTGAAAAGAACCATCTGGGAAATCAACATCAATTGACAGATGGCGGTTCTCGTGGCTGGAACACCAAACGACACCGGGTGACATTTGTGAATCTGTGACTGGAACACAATCGTAAGAGTATCTTGACAGTTGCTATGTAAATGCACGTAAAGACTTTCTAGTTGCAGTGATTCTGGTAATAGGAGAAGAGAAGAAGAGCAGTCCCTTATGCTACCCTGAGGCAGCCATCAGTATGAAGTGTTAGCGACTTCATTTCTTAGCCTCAGCATATGAGGGCTGGTGGCCAGACCTCTCCCTCGCCGTCTCATCTATCCACTGACAGTGTACGGTCAGTGTACTCATTATAGCTGAGTTGCCTAAGGGGTGCAGGTGGAGCAGAAATCTATAATGAGATTTCTTCCCTGGCAGGGATTTGAACCCCGACCTCTCGATTGACAGTCCAAAGCGTAAGAATATCTAGAGAATTGTTATGGGAATTTGCATAGCGACTTTCTAGATGGAGTCCTCTCTCTATCTGTTGCTGTAGTTGAGTAGATCCATTGAAGATCTGGAAGTATGTTCTCCGCTCAACACTACACCATTCACTTTCCAAGAGGAATAGGAAGGGTTAAATGCTGAGGCGAGAAGCCGACATAGCTGGGGTATAGGATGAGTTCAGCTCTCACTGAACATTGATGTCTGATTGTAGGTCTGTCTGCCTATGTCTTTCTGTCACTGTTGACGTCTGACTACTTCCTATAGTTATATCTGCATATGTGTTTCTCTTAATATGTCTGTCTTACTAAAAGTGTCTCCTTATCTGTTTCTCTCGCTGTCAATGTCTGACTGTAGGTCTGTCTGCCTATTTCTTTCCCTCACTGTTAGTGTCTTCCATTTGTCTGTCTGTCACAATTAATGTCTGACTGTGTCTTCTCTCACTGTTGACTGCAGGCCTGTCTGCCTTTGTGTTTCTATAACTCTCAATGTCTGACTAAAAGTGTCTCCTTGTCTGTTTCTATCACTGTTAATGTCTGACTGTAGGTCTATCTGTCTGCCTATGTCTTTCTCTGGCTGTTACTGTCTGACTGTAGGTCTGTCAGCCTATGTCTTTGCCTAACCCTTAATGTCTGACTCTATGTGTCACCTTATCTGTTTCTGTCACTGTTACTGTCTGACTGTAGGTCTGTCTGACTGCCTATGTCTTTCTCTAGCTGTTACTGTCTGACTGTAGGACTGTCTGCCTATGTCTTTCTCTGGCTGTTAATGTCTGACTGTAGGTGTGTCTGCCTGCCTATGTCTTTCTCTGGCTGTTAGTATCTGACTGTAGGTTTGTCTGCCTGTGTCTTTCTCTGGCTGTTAGTGTCTGACTGTATTTTTGTCTGCCTATGTCTTTCTCTAACTCTTAATGTCTGACTATAAGTGTCTCCTTATATGTTTCTGTTACTGTCTGACTGTAGGTCTGTCTGTCTGGCTATGTCCTTCACTGGCTGTTAGTATCTGACTGTAGGTCTGTCTGCCTGTGTCTTTCTGTGGCTGTTAATGTCTGACTGTAGGTCTGTCTGTCTGCCTATGTCTTTCACTGGCTGTTAGTATCTGACTGTAGGTCTGTCTGCCTGTGTCTTTCTCTGGCTGTTTTTGTCTGACTATAAGTGTCTCCTTATATGTTTCTGTCACTGTTACTGTCTGATTGTTGGTCTGTCTGTCTGCCTATGTCTTTCTCTGGCTGTTTATGTCTGACTGTAGGTCTGTCTGCCTATGTCTTTCTCTGGCTGTTACTGTCTGACTGTAGGTCTGTCTGCCTATGTCTTTGCCTAACCCTTAAAGTCTGACTGTAGGTCTGCCTGACTATGTCTTTCTCTGGCTTTAATGTCTGACTATAAGTATCTCCTTATATGTTTCTGTCACTGTTACTGTCTGATTGTAGGTCTGTCTGTCTGCCTATGTCTTTCTCTGGCTGTTTATGTCTGTCTGCCTATGTCTTTCTCTTTATATGTTTCTCTCACTGTTACTGTCTGATTGTAGGTCTGTCTGTCTGCCTATGTCTTTCTCTGGCTGTTTATGTCTGTCTGCGTATGTCTTTCTCTGGATGTTACTGTCTGACTGTAGGTCTGTCTGCCTATGTCTTTGCCTAACCCTTAGTGGCTGACTCTATGTGTCACCGTATCTGTTTCTGTCACTGTTACTGCCTGACTGTAGGTCTGTCTGTCTGCCTGCCTGTGTCTTTCTCTGGCTGTTAATGTCTGACTGTAGGTCTGTCTGCCTGTGTCTTTCTCTGGCTGTTAATGTCTGACTATAAGTATCTCCTTATCTGTTTCTGTCACTGTTACTGTCTGATTGTAGGTCTGTCTATCTGCCTATGTCTTTCTCTGGCTGTTACTGTCTGACTGTAGGTCTGTCTGCCTGTGTCTTTCTCTAGCTGTTAGTATCTGATTGTAGGTCTGTCTGTTTGCCTGTGTCTTTCTCTGGCTGTTGGTGTCTGACTGTATTTTTGTCTGCCTATGTCTTTCGCTAACTCTTAATGTCTGACTATAAGTATCTCCTTATCTGTTTCTGTTACTGTCTGACTGTAGGTCTGTCTGTCTGCCTATATCTTTCTCTGGCTGTTAAAGTCTGCCTATGTCTTTCTCTGGCTGTTATTGTCTGACTGTAGGTCTGTCTGCCTATGTCTTTGCCTAACCCTTAAAGTCTGACTGTAGGTCTGTCTGCCTATGTCTTTGCCTAACCCTTGAAGTCTGACTGTAGGTCTGTCTGCCTATGTCTTTGCCTAACCCTTAAAGTCTGACTGTAGGTCTGTCTGCCTATGTCTTTGCCTAACCCTTGAAGTCTGACTGTAGGTCTGTCTGCCTATGTCTTTCTCTGGCTGTTAATGTCTGACTATAAGTGTCTCATTATCTGTTTATGTCACTGTTACTGTCTGACTGTAGGTCTGTCTGTCTGCCTATGTCTTTCTCTGGCTGTTAGTATCTGACTGTAGGTCTGTCTGCCTGTGTCTTTCTCTGGCTGTGAGTGTCTGACTGTATTTTTGTCTGCCTATGTCTTTCTCTTACTCTTAATGTCTGACTATAAGTGTGTCCGTATATGTTTCTGTTACTGTCTGACTGTAGGTCTGTCTGTCTGGCTATGTCTTTCACTGGCTGTTTATGTCTGACTGTAGGTCTGTCTGCCTATGTCTTTCTCTGGCTGTTAATGTCTGACTTTAGGTTTGTCTGCCTATGTCTTTCTGTAACTCATAATGTCTGACTATAAGTGTCTCCTTATCTGTTTCTGTCACTGTTACTGTTTGCCTGTAGGTCTGTCTGTCTGCCTATGTCTTTCTCTGGCTGTTTATGTCTGACTGTAGGGCTGTCTTCCTATGTCTCTCTGGATGTTACTGTCTGACTGTAGGGCTGTCTGTCTATGTCTTTGCCTAACCCTTAATGTCTGACTCGATGTGTCACCTTATCTGTTTCTGTCACTGTTACCGTCTGACTGTAGGTCTGTCTGCCTATATCTTTCTCTGGCTGTTAATGTCTGACTGTAGGTCTGTCTGTCTGCCTATGTCTTTCTCTGGCTGTTAGTATCTGACTGTAGGTCTGTCTGCCTGTGTCTTTCTCTGGCTGCTAATGTCTGACTGTAGGTTTGTCTGACTATATTTGTCTGCCTATGTCTTTCTCTGGCTGTTAGTATCTGACTGTAGGTCTGTCTGCCTACGTCTTTATCTAGCTGTTTATGTCTGACTGTAGTTCTGTCTGCCTATGTCTTTCTCTAACACTTAATGTCTGACTATTAGTGTCTCCTTATCTGTTTCTGTTACTGTCTGATTGTAGGTCTGTCTGCCTATGTCTTTCTCTGGCTGTTGATGTCTGACTAAAAGTGTCTCCTTATCTGTTTCTGTCACTGATACTGTCTGACTGTAGGTCTGTTTGTCTGCCTACGTCTTTCTCTGGCTGTTTATGTCTGGCTGTAGGTGTGTCTGCCTATGTCTTTCTCTGGCTGTTACTGTCTGACTGTTGGTCTGTCTGCCTATGTCTTTGCCTAACACTTAAAGTCTGACTGTAGGTCTGTCTGTCTATGTCTTTCTCTGGCTGTTAATGTCTGACTATAAGTGTCTCCTTATCTGTTTCTGTCACTGTAGGTTTGTCTGACTGTATTTTTGTCTGCCTATGTCTTTCTCTAACTCTTAATGTCTGACTATAAGTGTCTCCTTATCTGTTTCTGTTACTGTCTGACTGTAGGTCTGTCTGCCTATATCTTTCTCTGGCTGTTAATGTCTGCCTAAAAGTGTCTCCTTATATGTTTCTGTCACTGTCTGACTGTAAGTCTGTTTGTCTGCCTACGTCTTTCTCTGGCTGTTTATGTCTGGCTGTAGGTCTGTCTGCCTATGTCTTTCTCTGGCTGTTACTGTCTGACTGTAGGTCTGTCTGCCTATGTCTTTCTCTGGCTGTTAATGTCTGACTGTAGGTCTGTCTGCCTGCCTATGTCTTTCTCTGGCTGTTAGTATTTCTGTCTGCCTGTGTCTTTCTCTGACTGTTAGTGTCTGACTGTATTTTTGTCTGCCTATGTCTTTCACTAACTCTTAATGTCTGACTATAAGTGTCTCCTTATCTGTTTCTGTTACTGTCTGACTGTAGGTCTGTCTGGCTATGTCTTTGCCTAACACTTAAAGTCTGACTGTAGGTCTGTCTGCCTATGTCTTTCTCTGGCTGTTAATATCTGACTATAAGTGTCTCCTTATCTGTTTCTGTCACTGTTACTGTCTGACTGTAGGTCTATCTGTCTGCCTATGTCTTTCTCTGGCTGTTACTGTCTGACTGTAGGTCTGTCTGCCTATGTCTTTCTCTGGCTGTTAATGTCTGACTGTAGGTCTGTCTGTCTGCCTATGTCTTTCTCTGGCTGTTAATGTCTGACTGTAGGTCTGTCTGCCTGTGTCTTTCTCTGGCTGTTAGTGTCTGACTGTAGGTTTGTCTGACTGTATTTTTGTCTGCCTATGTCTTTCTCTAACTCTTAATGTCTGACTATGAGTAGCTCCTTATCTGTTTCTGTTACTGACTGACTGTAGGTCTGTCTGTCTGCCTATATATTTCTCTGGCTGCTAAAGTCTGCGTATGTCTTTCTCTGGGTGTTAATGTCTCACTATAAGTATCTCCTTATCTGTTTCTGTCACTGTTAATGTCTGACTGTAGGTTTGTCTGACTGTCTTTTTGTCTGCCTATGTCTTTCTCTAACTCTTAATGTCTGACTATAAGTGTCTCCTTATCTGTTTCTGTTACTGTCTGACTGTAGGTCTGTCTGCCTATATCTTTCTCTGGGTG
Organism: Allolobophora icterica; assembly: GCA_963556255.1. NCBI lineage: Eukaryota > Metazoa > Annelida > Clitellata > Crassiclitellata > Lumbricidae > Allolobophora > Allolobophora icterica. The sequence continues at coordinate 18,353,822 of OY744607.1, read as the reverse complement.
TTAATGTCTGCCTAAAAGTGTCTCCTTATATGTTTCTGTCACTGTCTGACTGTAGGTCTGTTTGTCTGCCTACGTCTTTCTCTGGCTGTTTATGTCTGGCTGTAGGTCTGTCTGCCTATGTCTTTCTCTGCCTGTTACTGTCTGACTGTAGGTCTGTCTGCCTATGTCTTTCTCTGGCTGTTAATGTCTGACTGTAGGTCTGTCTGCCTATGTCTTTCTCTGGCTGTTAGTATCTGACTGTAGGTCTGTCTGCCTGTGTCTTTCTCTGACTGTTAGTGTCTGACTGTATTTTTGTCTGCCTATGTCTTTCACTAACTCTTAATGTCTGACTATAAGTGTCTCCTTATATGTTTCTGTCACTGTCTGACTGTAAGTCTGTTTGTCTGCCTAAGTCTTTCTCTGGCTGTTTATGTCTGGCTGTAGGTCTGTCTGCCTATGTCTTTCTCTGGCTGTTAATGTCTGATTGTAGGTCTGTCTGCCTGCCTATGTCTTTCTCTGGCTGTTAGTATCTGACTGTAGGTCTGTCTGCCTGTGTCTTTCTCTGACTGTTAGTGTCTGACTGTATTTTTGTCTGCCTATGTCTTTCACTAACTCTTCATGTCTGACTATAAGTGTCTCCTTATCTGTTTCTGTTACTGTCTGACTGTAGGTCTGTGTGGCTATGTCTTTCTCTGGCTGTTTATGTCTGACTATAGGTGTCTCCTTTTCTGTTTCTGTCACTGTTACTGTCTGACTGTAGGTCTGTCTGTCTGCCTATGTCTTTCTCTGGCTGTTTATGTCTGACTGCAGGTCTGTCTGCCTATGTCTTTCTCTGGATGTTACTGCCTGACTGTAGGTCTGTCTGCCTATGTCTTTCTCTGGCTGTTAATGTCTGACTGTAGGTCTGTCTGTCTATGTCTTTGCCTAACCCTTAATGGCTGACTCTATGTGTCACCTTATCTGTTTCTGTCACTGTTACTGTCTGACTGTAGGTCTGTCTGCCTGTGTCTTTTTCTGGCTGTTACTGTGTGATTGTAGGTCTGTTTGTCTGCCTATGTCTTTCTCTGGCTGTTACTGTCTGGCTGTAGGTCTGTCTGCCTATATCTTTCTCTGGCTGTTAATGTCTGACTGTAGGTCTGTCTGCTGTGTCTTTCTCTGGCTGTTAGTGTCTGACTAAGATAAGTTTCTCCTTATCTGTTTCTGTCACTGTTAATGTCTGAATGTAGGTCTGTCTGTCTGCCTATGTCTTTCACTGGCTGTTACTGTCTGACTGTAGGTCTGTCTGCCTATGTCTTTGCCTAACCCTAAAAGTATGACTGTAGGTCTGTCTGACTATGTCTTTCTCTGGCTGTTAATGTCTGACTATAAGTTTCTCCTTATCTGTTTCTGTCACTGTTACTGTCTGACTGTAGGTCTGTCTGTCTGCCTATGTCTTTCTCTGGCTGTTACTGTCTGACTGTAGGTCTGTCTGTCTGCCTATGTCTTTCTCTGGCTGTTTATGTCTGACTGTAGGGCTGTCTGCCTATGTCTTTCTCTGGATGTTACTGTCTGACTGTAGGTCTGTCTGTCTATGTCTTTGCCTAACCCTTAATGGCTGACTCGATGTGTCACCTTATCTGTTTCTGTCACTGTTACTGTCTGACTGTAGGTCTGTCTGCCTGTGTCTTTTTCTGGCTGTTACTGTGTGATTGTAGGTCTGTTTGTCTGCCTATGTCTTTCTCTGGCTGTTACTGTCTGGCTGTAGGTCTGTCTGCCTATATCTTTCTCTGGCTGTTAATGTCTGACTGTAGGTCTGTCTGCTGTGTCTTTCTCTGGCTGTTAGTGTCTGACTAAGATAAGTTTCTCCTTATCTGTTTCTGTCACTGTTACTGTCTGACTGCAGGTCTGTCTGTCTGCCTATGTCTTTCTCTGGATGTTACTGTCTGACTGTAGGTCTGTCTGTCTATGTCTTTGCCTAACCCTTAATGGCTGATTCTATATGTCACCTTATCTGTTTCTGTCACTGTTACTGTCTGACTGTAGGTCTGTCTGCCTGTGTCTTTTTCTAGCTGTTAATGTCTGAATGTAGGTCTGTCTGTCTGCCTATGTCTTTCACTGGCTGTTACTGTCTGACTGTAGGTCTGTCTGCCTATGTCTTTGCCTAACCCTTAAAGTATGACTGTAGGTCTGTCTGACTATGTCTTTCTCTGGCTGTTAATGTCTGACTATAAGTTTCTCCTTATCTGTTTCTGTTTCTGTCACTGTTACTGTCTGACTGTAGGTCTGTCTGTCTGCCTATGTCTTTCCCTGGCTGTTAATGTCTGACTGTAGGTTTGTCTGCCTATGTCTTTCTCTGGTTGTTTATGTCTGACTGTAGGGCTGTCTGTTTCTGTCACTGTTACTTTGTGACTGTCGGTCTGTCTGTCTGTCTGCCTATGTCTTTCTCTGACTGTTAATGTCCGACTGTAGATCTGTCTGCCTATGTCTTTCTCTGGTTGTTTATGTCTGATTGTAGGTTTGTCTGCCTATGTCTTTCTCTGGCTACTTATGTCTGACTGTAGGTCTGTCTGCCTATGTCTTTCTCTGGCTGTTAATGTCTGACTATATGTGTCTCCTTGTCTGTTTCTGTTAATGTCTGACTGTAGGTCTGTCTGTCTGCCTATGTCTTTCTCTGGCTGCTACTGTCTGACTGTAGGTCTGTCTGCCTATATCTTTCTCTGGCTGTTAGTATCTGACTGTAGGTCTGTCTGCCTGTGTCTTTCTCAGGCTGTTTGTGTTTGACTATAAGTGTCTCCTTATCTGTTTCTGTTACTGTCTGACTGTAGGTCTGTCTGTTTGCCTATGTGTTTCACTGGCTGTTAGTTTCTTACTGTAGGTCTGTCTCTCTGCCTGTGTCATTTTATGGCTGTTATTGTCTGACTGTAGGTCTGTCTGTCTGACTGTGTCTTTCTCTGGCTGTTACTGTCTGATTGTAGGTCTGTCTGTCTGCCTATGTGTTTCTCTGGCTGTTACTGTCTGATTGTAGGTCTGTCTGCCTATGTCTTTCTCTGGCTGTTAATGTCTGACTTTAGGTTTGTCTGCCTATGTCTTTCTGTAACTCGTAATGTCTGACTATAAGTGTCTCCTTGTCTGTTTCTATCACTGTTAATGTCTGACTGCAGGTCTGTCTGTCTGCCTATGTCTTTCTCTGGATGTTACTGTCTGACTGTAGGTCTGTCTGTCTATGTCTTTGCCTAACCCTTAATGGCTGACTCTATGTGTCACCTTATCTGTTTCTGTCACTGTTACTGTCTGACTGTAGGTCTGTCTGCCTGTGTCTTTTTCTGGCTGTTACTGTGTGATTGTAGGTCTGTTTGTCTGCCTATGTCTTTCTCTGGCTGTTACTGTCTGGCTGTAGGTCTGTCTGCCTATATCTTTCTCTGGCTGTTAATGTCTGACTGTAGGTCTGTCTGCTGTGTCTTTCTCTGGCTGTTAGTGTCTGACTAAGATATGTTTCTCCTTATCTGTTTCTGTCACTGTTACTGTCTGACTGCAGGTCTGTCTGTCTGCCTATGTCTTTCTCTGGATGTTACTGTCTGACTGTAGGTCTGTCTGTCTATGTCTTTGCCTAACCCTTAATGGCTGACTCTATATGTCACCTTATCTGTTTCTGTCACTGTTACTGTCTGACTGTAGGTCTGTCTGCCTGTGTCTTTTTCTAGCTGTTAATGTCTGAATGTAGGTCTGTCTGTCTGCCTATGTCTTTCACTGGCTGTTACTGTCTGACTGTAGGTCTGTCTGCCTATGTCTTTGCCTAACCCTTAAAGTATGACTGTAGGTCTGTCTGACTATGTCTTTCTCTGGCTGTTAATGTCTGACTATAAGTTTCTCCTTATCTGTTTCTGTCACTGTTACTGTCTGACTGTAGGTCTGTCTGTCTGCCTATGTCTTTCCCTGGCTGTTAATGTCTGACTGTAGGTTTGTCTGCCTATGTCTCTCTCTGGTTGTTTATGTCTGACTGTAGGGCTGTCTGTTTCTGTCACTGTTACTTTGTGACTGTCGGTCTGTCTGTCTGTCTGCCTATGTCTTTCTCTGACTGTTAATGTCCGACTGTAGATCTGTCTGCCTATGTCTTTCTCTGGTTGTTTATGTCTGATTGTAGGTTTGTCTGCCTATGTCTTTCTCTGGCTACTTATGTCTGACTGTAGGTCTGTCTGCCTATGTCTTTCTCTGGCTGTTAATGTCTGACTATATGTGTCTCCTTGTCTGTTTCTGTTAATGTCTGACTGTAGGTCTGTCTGTCTGCCTATGTCTTTCTCTGGCTGCTACTGTCTGACTGTAGGTCTGTCTGCCTATATCTTTCTCTGGCTGTTAGTATCTGACTGTAGGTCTGTCTGCCTGTGTCTTTCTCTGGCTGTTTGTGTTTGACTATAAGTGTCTCCTTATCTGTTTCTGTTACTGTCTGACTGTAGGTCTGTCTGTTTGCCTATGTGTTTCACTGGCTGTTAGTTTCTTACTGTAGGTCTGTCTCTCTGCCTGTGTCATTTTATGGCTGTTATTGTCTGACTGTAGGTCTGTCTGTCTGCCTGTGTCTTTCTCTGGCTGTTACTGTCTGATTGTAGGTCTGTCTGTCTGCCTATGTGTTTCTCTGGCTGTTACTGTCTGATTGTAGGTCTGTCTGCCTATGTCTTTCTCTGGCTGTTAATGTCTGACTTTAGGTTTGTCTGCCTATGTCTTTCTGTAACTCGTAATGTCTGACTATAAGTGTCTCCTTATCTGTTTCTGTCACTGTTACTGTCTGACTGTAGGTCTGTCTGTCTGCCTATGTCTTTCTCTGGCTGTTTATGTCTGACTGTAGGGCTGTCTGCCTATGTCTTTCTCTGGATGTTACTGTCTGACTGTAGGTCTGTCTGCCTATGTCTTTGCCTAACCCTTAATGTCTGACTCGATGTGTCACCTTATCTGTTTCTGTCACTGTTACCGTCTGACTGTAGGTCTGTCTGCCTATTTCTTTCTCTGGCTGTTAATGTCTGACTGTAGGTCTGTCTGTCTGCCTATGTCTTTCTCTGGCTGTTAGTGTCTGACTGTAGGTCTGTCTGCCTGTGTCTTTCTCTGGCTGCTAATGTCTGACTGTAGGTTTGTCTGACTATATTTGTCTGCCTGTGACTTTCTCTGGCTGTTAGTATCTGACTGTAGGTCTGTCTGCCTACGTCTTTATCTAGCTGTTTATGTCTGACTGTAGTTCTGTCTGCCTATGTCTTTCTCTAACACTTAATGTCTGACTATAAGTGTCTCCTTACGGTATCTGTTTCTGTTACTGTCTGATTGTAGGTCTCTCTGCCTGTGTCTTTCTCTGGCTGTTAATGTCTGACTAAAAGTGTCTCCTTATCTGTTTCTGTCGCTGATACTGTCTGACTGTAGGTCTGTTTGTCTGCCTACGTCTTTCTCTGGCTGTTTATGTCTGGCTGTGGGTCTGTCTGCCTATGTCTTTCTCTGGCTGTTACTGTCTGACTGTAGGTCTGTCTGCCTATGTCTTTGCCTAACACTTAAAGTCTGACTGTAGGTCTGTCTGCCTATGTCGTTCTCTGGCTGTTAATGTCTGACTATAAGTGTCTCCTTATCTGTTTCTGTCACTGTTACTGTCTGACTGTAGGTCTATCTGTCTGCCTATGTCTTTCTCTGGCTGTTACTGTCTGACTGTAGGTCTGTCTGCCTATGTCTTTCTCTGGCTGTTAATGTCTGATTGTAGGTCTGTCTGCCTGCCTATGTCTTTCTCTGGCTGTTAGTATCTGACTGTAGGTCTGTCTGCCTGTGTCTTTCTCTGACTGTTAGTGTCTGACTGTATTTTTGTCTGCCTATGTCTTTCACTAACTCTTCATGTCTGACTATAAGTGTCTCCTTATCTGTTTCTGTTACTGTCTGACTGTAGGTCTGTGTGGCTATGTCTTTCTCTGGCTGTTTATGTCTGACTATAGGTGTCTCCTTTTCTGTTTCTGTCACTGTTACTGTCTGACTGTAGGTCTGTCTGTCTGCCTATGTCTTTCTCTGGCTGTTTATGTCTGACTGCAGGTCTGTCTGCCTATGTCTTTCTCTGGATGTTACTGCCTGACTGTAGGTCTGTCTGCCTATGTCTTTCTCTGGCTGTTAATGTCTGACTGTAGGTCTGTCTGTCTATGTCTTTGCCTAACCCTTAATGGCTGACTCTATGTGTCACCTTATCTGTTTCTGTCACTGTTACTGTCTGACTGTAGGTCTGTCTGCCTGTGTCTTTTTCTGGCTGTTACTGTGTGATTGTAGGTCTGTTTGTCTGCCTATGTCTTTCTCTGGCTGTTACTGTCTGGCTGTAGGTCTGTCTGCCTATATCTTTCTCTGGCTGTTAATGTCTGACTGTAGGTCTGTCTGCTGTGTCTTTCTCTGGCTGTTAGTGTCTGACTAAGATAAGTTTCTCCTTATCTGTTTCTGTCACTGTTAATGTCTGAATGTAGGTCTGTCTGTCTGCCTATGTCTTTCACTGGCTGTTACTGTCTGACTGTAGGTCTGTCTGCCTATGTCTTTGCCTAACCCTAAAAGTATGACTGTAGGTCTGTCTGACTATGTCTTTCTCTGGCTGTTAATGTCTGACTATAAGTTTCTCCTTATCTGTTTCTGTCACTGTTACTGTCTGACTGTAGGTCTGTCTGTCTGCCTATGTCTTTCTCTGGCTGTTACTGTCTGACTGTAGGTCTGTCTGTCTGCCTATGTCTTTCTCTGGCTGTTTATGTCTGACTGTAGGGCTGTCTGCCTATGTCTTTCTCTGGATGTTACTGTCTGACTGTAGGTCTGTCTGTCTATGTCTTTGCCTAACCCTTAATGGCTGACTCGATGTGTCACCTTATCTGTTTCTGTCACTGTTACTGTCTGACTGTAGGTCTGTCTGCCTGTGTCTTTTTCTGGCTGTTACTGTGTGATTGTAGGTCTGTTTGTCTGCCTATGTCTTTCTCTGGCTGTTACTGTCTGGCTGTAGGTCTGTCTGCCTATATCTTTCTCTGGCTGTTAATGTCTGACTGTAGGTCTGTCTGCTGTGTCTTTCTCTGGCTGTTAGTGTCTGACTAAGATAAGTTTCTCCTTATCTGTTTCTGTCACTGTTACTGTCTGACTGCAGGTCTGTCTGTCTGCCTATGTCTTTCTCTGGATGTTACTGTCTGACTGTAGGTCTGTCTGTCTATGTCTTTGCCTAACCCTTAATGGCTGATTCTATATGTCACCTTATCTGTTTCTGTCACTGTTACTGTCTGACTGTAGGTCTGTCTGCCTGTGTCTTTTTCTAGCTGTTAATGTCTGAATGTAGGTCTGTCTGTCTGCCTATGTCTTTCACTGGCTGTTACTGTCTGACTGTAGGTCTGTCTGCCTATGTCTTTGCCTAACCCTTAAAGTATGACTGTAGGTCTGTCTGACTATGTCTTTCTCTGGCTGTTAATGTCTGACTATAAGTTTCTCCTTATCTGTTTCTGTTTCTGTCACTGTTACTGTCTGACTGTAGGTCTGTCTGTCTGCCTATGTCTTTCCCTGGCTGTTAATGTCTGACTGTAGGTTTGTCTGCCTATGTCTTTCTCTGGTTGTTTATGTCTGACTGTAGGGCTGTCTGTTTCTGTCACTGTTACTTTGTGACTGTCGGTCTGTCTGTCTGTCTGCCTATGTCTTTCTCTGACTGTTAATGTCCGACTGTAGATCTGTCTGCCTATGTCTTTCTCTGGTTGTTTATGTCTGATTGTAGGTTTGTCTGCCTATGTCTTTCTCTGGCTACTTATGTCTGACTGTAGGTCTGTCTGCCTATGTCTTTCTCTGGCTGTTAATGTCTGACTATATGTGTCTCCTTGTCTGTTTCTGTTAATGTCTGACTGTAGGTCTGTCTGTCTGCCTATGTCTTTCTCTGGCTGCTACTGTCTGACTGTAGGTCTGTCTGCCTATATCTTTCTCTGGCTGTTAGTATCTGACTGTAGGTCTGTCTGCCTGTGTCTTTCTCAGGCTGTTTGTGTTTGACTATAAGTGTCTCCTTATCTGTTTCTGTTACTGTCTGACTGTAGGTCTGTCTGTTTGCCTATGTGTTTCACTGGCTGTTAGTTTCTTACTGTAGGTCTGTCTCTCTGCCTGTGTCATTTTATGGCTGTTATTGTCTGACTGTAGGTCTGTCTGTCTGACTGTGTCTTTCTCTGGCTGTTACTGTCTGATTGTAGGTCTGTCTGTCTGCCTATGTGTTTCTCTGGCTGTTACTGTCTGATTGTAGGTCTGTCTGCCTATGTCTTTCTCTGGCTGTTAATGTCTGACTTTAGGTTTGTCTGCCTATGTCTTTCTGTAACTCGTAATGTCTGACTATAAGTGTCTCCTTGTCTGTTTCTATCACTGTTAATGTCTGACTGCAGGTCTGTCTGTCTGCCTATGTCTTTCTCTGGATGTTACTGTCTGACTGTAGGTCTGTCTGTCTATGTCTTTGCCTAACCCTTAATGGCTGACTCTATGTGTCACCTTATCTGTTTCTGTCACTGTTACTGTCTGACTGTAGGTCTGTCTGCCTGTGTCTTTTTCTGGCTGTTACTGTGTGATTGTAGGTCTGTTTGTCTGCCTATGTCTTTCTCTGGCTGTTACTGTCTGGCTGTAGGTCTGTCTGCCTATATCTTTCTCTGGCTGTTAATGTCTGACTGTAGGTCTGTCTGCTGTGTCTTTCTCTGGCTGTTAGTGTCTGACTAAGATATGTTTCTCCTTATCTGTTTCTGTCACTGTTACTGTCTGACTGCAGGTCTGTCTGTCTGCCTATGTCTTTCTCTGGATGTTACTGTCTGACTGTAGGTCTGTCTGTCTATGTCTTTGCCTAACCCTTAATGGCTGACTCTATATGTCACCTTATCTGTTTCTGTCACTGTTACTGTCTGACTGTAGGTCTGTCTGCCTGTGTCTTTTTCTAGCTGTTAATGTCTGAATGTAGGTCTGTCTGTCTGCCTATGTCTTTCACTGGCTGTTACTGTCTGACTGTAGGTCTGTCTGCCTATGTCTTTGCCTAACCCTTAAAGTATGACTGTAGGTCTGTCTGACTATGTCTTTCTCTGGCTGTTAATGTCTGACTATAAGTTTCTCCTTATCTGTTTCTGTCACTGTTACTGTCTGACTGTAGGTCTGTCTGTCTGCCTATGTCTTTCCCTGGCTGTTAATGTCTGACTGTAGGTTTGTCTGCCTATGTCTCTCTCTGGTTGTTTATGTCTGACTGTAGGGCTGTCTGTTTCTGTCACTGTTACTTTGTGACTGTCGGTCTGTCTGTCTGTCTGCCTATGTCTTTCTCTGACTGTTAATGTCCGACTGTAGATCTGTCTGCCTATGTCTTTCTCTGGTTGTTTATGTCTGATTGTAGGTTTGTCTGCCTATGTCTTTCTCTGGCTACTTATGTCTGACTGTAGGTCTGTCTGCCTATGTCTTTCTCTGGCTGTTAATGTCTGACTATATGTGTCTCCTTGTCTGTTTCTGTTAATGTCTGACTGTAGGTCTGTCTGTCTGCCTATGTCTTTCTCTGGCTGCTACTGTCTGACTGTAGGTCTGTCTGCCTATATCTTTCTCTGGCTGTTAGTATCTGACTGTAGGTCTGTCTGCCTGTGTCTTTCTCTGGCTGTTTGTGTTTGACTATAAGTGTCTCCTTATCTGTTTCTGTTACTGTCTGACTGTAGGTCTGTCTGTTTGCCTATGTGTTTCACTGGCTGTTAGTTTCTTACTGTAGGTCTGTCTCTCTGCCTGTGTCATTTTATGGCTGTTATTGTCTGACTGTAGGTCTGTCTGTCTGCCTGTGTCTTTCTCTGGCTGTTACTGTCTGATTGTAGGTCTGTCTGTCTGCCTATGTGTTTCTCTGGCTGTTACTGTCTGATTGTAGGTCTGTCTGCCTATGTCTTTCTCTGGCTGTTAATGTCTGACTTTAGGTTTGTCTGCCTATGTCTTTCTGTAACTCGTAATGTCTGACTATAAGTGTCTCCTTATCTGTTTCTGTCACTGTTACTGTCTGACTGTAGGTCTGTCTGTCTGCCTATGTCTTTCTCTGGCTGTTTATGTCTGACTGTAGGGCTGTCTGCCTATGTCTTTCTCTGGATGTTACTGTCTGACTGTAGGTCTGTCTGCCTATGTCTTTGCCTAACCCTTAATGTCTGACTCGATGTGTCACCTTATCTGTTTCTGTCACTGTTACCGTCTGACTGTAGGTCTGTCTGCCTATTTCTTTCTCTGGCTGTTAATGTCTGACTGTAGGTCTGTCTGTCTGCCTATGTCTTTCTCTGGCTGTTAGTGTCTGACTGTAGGTCTGTCTGCCTGTGTCTTTCTCTGGCTGCTAATGTCTGACTGTAGGTTTGTCTGACTATATTTGTCTGCCTGTGACTTTCTCTGGCTGTTAGTATCTGACTGTAGGTCTGTCTGCCTACGTCTTTATCTAGCTGTTTATGTCTGACTGTAGTTCTGTCTGCCTATGTCTTTCTCTAACACTTAATGTCTGACTATAAGTGTCTCCTTACGGTATCTGTTTCTGTTACTGTCTGATTGTAGGTCTCTCTGCCTGTGTCTTTCTCTGGCTGTTAATGTCTGACTAAAAGTGTCTCCTTATCTGTTTCTGTCGCTGATACTGTCTGACTGTAGGTCTGTTTGTCTGCCTACGTCTTTCTCTGGCTGTTTATGTCTGGCTGTGGGTCTGTCTGCCTATGTCTTTCTCTGGCTGTTACTGTCTGACTGTAGGTCTGTCTGCCTATGTCTTTGCCTAACACTTAAAGTCTGACTGTAGGTCTGTCTGCCTATGTCGTTCTCTGGCTGTTAATGTCTGACTATAAGTGTCTCCTTATCTGTTTCTGTCACTGTTACTGTCTGACTGTAGGTCTATCTGTCTGCCTATGTCTTTCTCTGGCTGTTACTGTCTGACTGTAGGTCTGTCTGCCTATGTCTTTCTCTGGCTGTTAATGTCTGACTGTAGGTCTGTCTGTCTGCCTATGTCTTTCTCTGGCTGTTAATGTCTGACTGTAGGTCTGTCTGCCTGTGTCTTTCTCTGGCTGTTAATGTCTGACTGTAGGTTTGTCTGACTGTATTTTTGTCTGCCTATGTCTTTCTCTAACTCTTAATGTCTGACTATAAGTATCTCCTTATCTGTTTCTGTTACTGACTGACTGTAGGTCTGTCTGTCTGCCTATATATTTCTCTGGCTGCTAAAGTCTGCCTATGTCTTTCTCTGGGTGTTAATGTCTCACTATAAGTGTCTCCTTATCTGTTTCTGTCACTGTTACTGTCTGACTGTAGGTCTGTCTGTTTGCCTATGTCTTTCTCTGGCTGTTAATGTCTGACTGCCTATGTCTTTCTCTGGCGGTTAGTATCTGACTGTAGGTCTGTCTGCCTGTGTCTTTCTCTGGCTGTTAATGTCTGACTGTAGGTTTGTCTGACTGTAGGTCTGTCTGCCTATATCTTTCTCTGGCTGTTAATGTCTGCCTAAAAGTGTCTCCTTATATGTTTCTGTCACTGTCTGACTGTAGGTCTGTTTGTCTGCCTACGTCTTTCTCTGGCTGTTTATGTCTGGCTGTAGGTCTGTCTGCCTATGTCTTTCTCTGGCTGTTACTGTCTGACTGTAGGTCTGTCTGCCTATGTCTTTCTCTGGCTGTTAATGTCTGATTGTAGGTCTGTCTGCCTGCCTATGTCTTTCTCTGGCTGTTAGTATCTGACTGTAGGTCTGTCTGCCTACAGGTGTCTTTCTCTGACTGTTAGTGTCTGACTGTATTTTTGTCTGCCTATGTCTTTCACTAACTCGTAATGTCTGACTATAAGTGTCTCCTTATATGTTTCTGTCACTGTCTGACTGTAAGTCTGTTTGTCTGCCTAAGTCTTTCTCTGGCTGTTTATGTCTGGCTGTAGGTCTGTCTGCCTATGTCTTTCTCTGGCTGTTAGTATCTGACTGTATTTCTGTCTGCCTGTGTCTTTCTCTGACTGTTAGTATCTGACTGTATTTCTGTCTGCCTGTGTCTTTCTCTGACTGTTAGTGTCTGACTGTATTTTTGTCTGCCTATGTCTTTCACTAACTCTTAATGTCTGACTATAAGTGTCTCCTTATCTGTTTCTGTTACTGTCTGACTGTAGGTCTGTCTGGCTATGTCTTTCTCTGGCTGTTTATGTCTGACTGCAGGTGTCTCCTTATCTGTTTCTGTCACTGTTACTGTCTGACTGCAGGTCTGTCTGTCTGCCTATGTCTTTCTCTGGATGTTACTGTCTGACTGTAGGTCTGTCTGTCTATGTCTTTGCCTAACCCTTAATGGCTGACTCTATGTGTCACCTTATCTCTTTCTGTCACTGTTACTGTCTGACTGTAGGTCTGTCTGCCTGTGTCTTTTTCTGGCTGTTACTGTGTGATTGTAGGTCTGTTTGTCTGCCTATGTCTTTCTCTGGCTGTTACTGTCTGGCTGTAGGTCTGTCTGCCTGTATCTTTCGCTGGCTGTTAGTGTCTGACTGTAGGTCTGTCAGCCTGTGTCTTTTTCTGGCTGTTAATGTCTGAATGTAGGTCTGTCTGTCTGCCTATGTCTTTCACTGGCTGTTACTGTCTGACTGTAGGTCTGTCTGCCTATGTCTTTGCCTAACCCTTAAAGTATGGCTGTAGGTCTGTCTGCCTATATCTTTCTCTGGCTGTTAATGTCTGACTGTAGGTCTGTCTGCTGTGTCTTTCTCTGGCTGTTAGTGTCTGACTATAAGTGTCTCCTTGTCTGTTTCTATCACTGTTAATGTCTGACTGCAGGTCTGTCTGTCTGCCTATGTTTTTCTCTGGATGTTACTGTCTGACTGTAGGTCTGTCTGTCTATGTCTTTGCCTAACCCTTAATGGCTGAATCTATGTGTCACCTTATCTGTTTCTGTCACTGTTACTGTCTGACTGTAGGTCTGTCTGTCTGCCTGTGTCTTTTTCTGGCTGTTACTGTCTGACTGTAGGTCTGTCTGCCTATGTATTTGCCTAACCCTTAAAGTATGACTGTAGGTCTGTCTGACTATGTCTTTCTCTGGCTGTTAATGTCTGACTATAAGTGTCTCCTTATCTGTTTCTGTCACTGTTACTGTCTGATTGTAGGTCTGTCTGCCTATGTCTTTCTCTGGCTGTTAATGTCTGACTAACAGTGTCTCCTTATCTGTTTCTGTCACTGTTACTGTCTGACTGTAGGTCTGTCTGTCTGCCAATGTCTTTCCCTGGCTGTTAATGTCTGACTGTAGGTTTTTCTGCCTATGTATCTGGTTGTTTATGTCTGACTGTAGGGCTGTCTGTTTCTGTCACTGTTACTTTGTGACTGTAGGTCGGTCTGTCTGTCTGCCTGCCTATGTCTTTCTCTGACTGTTAATGTCCCACTGTAGATCTGTCTGCCTCTGTCTTTCTCTGGTTGTTTATGTCTGATTGTAGGTTTGTCTGCCTATGTCTTTCTCTGGCTACTTACGTCTGACTGTAGGTCTGTCTGCCTATGTCTTTCTCTGGCTGTTAATGTCTGACTATAAGTGTCTCCTTATCTGTTTCTGTTTTCTGTGTGACTGTAGGTCTGTCTGTCTGCCTATGTCTTTCTCTGGCTGCTACTGTCTGACTGTAGGTCTGTCTGCCTATATCTTTATCTGGCTGTTAATGTCTGACTGTAGGTCTGTCTGCCTATGTCTTTCTCTGGCTGTTTGTGTCTGACTGTATTTTTTATCTGCCTATGTCTTTCTCTGGCTACTTATGTCTGACTGTAGGTCTGTGTGCCTATGTCTTTCTCTGGCTGTTACTGTCTGACTGTAGGTCTGTCTGCCTATGTCTTTCTCTGGCTGTTGATGTCTGACTGTAGGTCTGTCTGCCTATGTCTTTCTTTGGCTGTTAGTATCTGACTGTAGGTCTGTCTGCCTGTGTCTTTCTCTGACTGTTAGTGTCTGACTGTATTTTTGTCTGCCTATGTCTTTCACTAACTCTTAATGTCTGACTATAAGTGTCTCCTTATCTGTTTCTGTCACTGGTACTGTCTGACTGTAGGTCTGTGTTTCTGCCTATGTCTTTCTCTGGCTGTTAATGTCTGACTGTAGGTCTGTCTGCCTGCCTATGTCTTTCTCTGGCTGTTAGTATCTGACTGTAGGTCTGTCTGCCTGTGTCTTTCTCTGACTGTTAGTGTCTGACTGTATTTTTGTCTGCCTATGTCTTTCACTAACTCTTAATGTCTGACTCTATGTGTCACCTTTTCTGTTTCTGTCACTGTTACTGTCTGACTGTAGGTCTGTTTGTCTGCCTATGTCTTTCTCTGGCTGTTACTGTCTGGCTGTAGGTCTGTCTGCCTATATCTTTCTGTGGCTGTTAATGTCTGACTGTAGGTCTGTCTGCTGTGTCTTTCTCTGGCTGTTAGTGTCTGACTGTAGGTCTGTCTGTCTATGTCTTTGCCTAACCCTTAATGGCTGACTCTATGTGTCACCTTATCTGTTTCTGTCACTGTTACTGTCTGACTGTAGGTCTGTCTGCCTGTGTCTTTTTCTGGGTGTTAATGTCTGAATGTAGGTCTGTCTGTCTGCCTATGTCTTTCAGTGGCTGTTACCGTGTGACTGTAGGTCTGTCTGCGTATGTCTTTGCCTAACCCTTAAAGTATGACTGTAGGTCTGTCTGACTATGTCTTTCTCTGGCTGTTAATGTCTGACTATAAGTGTCTCCTTATCTGTTTCTGTCACTGTTACTGTCTGACTATAGGTCTGTCTGTCTGCCTATGTTTCCCTGGCTGTTAATGTCCGACTGTAGATCTGTCTGCCTATGTCTTTCTCTGGTTGTTTATGTCTGATTGTAGGTTTGTCTGCCTATGTCTTTCTCTGGCTACTTATGTCTGACTGTAGGTCTGTCTGCCTATGTCTTTCTCTGGCTGTTAATATCTGACTATAGGTGTCTCCTGATCTGTTTCTGTTAATGTCTGACTGTAGGTCTGTCTGTCTGCCTATGTCTTTCTCTGGCTGCTACTGTCTGACTGTAGGTCTGTCTGCCTATATCTTTCTCTGGCTGTTAGTATGTGACTGTAGGTCAGTCTGCCCTTGTCTTTCTCTGGCTGTTTGTGTCTGACTGTATTTTTATCTGCCTATGTCTTTCTCTGGCTGTTACTGTCTGACTGTAGGTCTGTCTGCCTATGTCTTTCTCTGGCTGTTAATGTCTGACTGTAGGTCTTTCTGCCTATGTCTTTCTCTGGCTGTTAGTATCTGACTGTAGGTCTGTCTGCCTGTGTCTTTCTCTGACTGTTAGTGTCTGACTGTATTTTTGTCTGCCTATGTCTTTCACTAACTCTTAATGTCTGACTATAAGTGTCTCCTTATATGTTTCTGTCACTGTCTGACTGTAAGTCTGTTTGTCTGCCTAAGTCTTTCTCTGGCTGTTTATGTCTGGCTGTAGGTCTGTCTGCCTATGTCTTTCTCTGGCTGTTAATGTCTGATTGTAGGTCTGTCTGCCTGCCTATGTCTTTCTCTGGCTGTTAGTATCTGACTGTAGGTCTGTCTGCCTGTGTCTTTCTCTGACTGTTAGTGTCTGACTGTATTTTTGTCTGCCTATGTCTTTCACTAACTCTTCATGTCTGACTATAAGTGTCTCCTTATCTGTTTCTGTTACTGTCTGACTGTAGGTCTGTCTGGCTATGTCTTTCTCTGGCTGTTTATGTCTGACTATAGGTGTCTCCTTTTCTGTTTCTGTCACTGTTACTGTCTGACTGTAGGTCTGTCTGTCTGCCTATGTCTTTCTCTGGCTGTTTATGTCTGACTGCAGGTCTGTCTGCCTATGTCTTTCTCTGGATGTTACTGCCTGACTGTAGGTCTGTCTGCCTATGTCTTTCTCTGGCTGTTAATGTCTGACTGTAGGTCTGTCTGTCTATGTCTTTGCCTAACCCTTAATGGCTGACTCTATGTGTCACCTTATCTGTTTCTGTCACTGTTACTGTCTGACTGTAGGTCTGTCTGCCTGTGTCTTTTTCTGGCTGTTACTGTGTGATTGTAGGTCTGTTTGTCTGCCTATGTCTTTCTCTGGCTGTTACTGTCTGGCTGGAGGTCTGTCTGCCTATATCTTTCTCTGGCTGTTAATGTCTGACTGTAGGTCTGTCTGCTGTGTCTTTCTCTGGCTGTTAGTGTCTGACTAAGATAAGTTTCTCCTTATCTGTTTCTGTCACTGTTACTGTCTGACTGCAGGTCTGTCTGTCTGCCTATGTCTTTCTCTGGATGTTACTGTCTGACTGTAGGTCTGTCTGTCTATGTCTTTGCCTAACCCTTAATGGCTGACTCTATATGTCACCTTATCTGTTTCTGTCACTGTTACTGTCTGACTGTAGGTCTGTCTGCCTGTGTCTTTTTCTAGCTGTTAATGTCTGAATGTAGGTCTGTCTGTCTGCCTATGTCTTTCACTGGCTGTTACTGTCTGACTGTAGGTCTGTCTGCCTATGTCTTTGCCTAACCCTTAAAGTATGACTGTAGGTCTGTCTGACTATGTCTTTCTCTGGCTGTTAATGTCTGACTATAAGTTTCTCCTTATCTGTTTCTGTCACTGTTACTGTCTGACTGTAGGTCTGTCTGTCTGCCTATGTCTTTCCCTGGCTGTTAATGTCTGACTGTAGGTTTGTCTGCCTATGTCTTTCTCTGGTTGTTTATGTCTGACTGTAGGGCTGTCTGTTTCTGTCACTGTTACTTTGTGACTGTCGGTCTGTCTGTCTGTCTGCCTATGTCTTTCTCTGACTGTTAATGTCCGACTGTAGATCTGTCTGCCTATGTCTTTCTCTGGTTGTTTATGTCTGATTGTAGGTTTGTCTGCCTATGTCTTTCTCTGGCTACTTATGTCTGACTCTAGGTCTGTCTGCCTATGTCTTTCTCTGGCTGTTAATGTCTGACTATATGTGTCTCCTTGTCTGTTTCTGTTAATGTCTGACTGTAGGTCTGTCTGTCTGCCTATGTCTTTCTCTGGCTGCTACTGTCTGACTGTAGGTCTGTCTGCCTATATCTTTCTCTGGCTGTTAGTATCTGACTGTAGGTCTGTCTGCCTGTGTCTTTCTCTGGCTGTTTGTGTTTGACTATAAGTGTCTCCTTATCTGTTTCTGTTACTGTCTGACTGTAGGTCTGTCTGTTTGCCTATGTGTTTCACTGGCTGTTAGTTTCTTACTGTAGGTCTGTCTCTCTGCCTGTGTCATTTTATGGCTGTTATTGTCTGACTGTAGGTCTGTCTGTCTGCCTGTGTCTTTCTCTGGCTGTTACTGTCTGATTGTAGGTCTGTCTGTCTGCCTATGTGTTTCTCTGGCTGTTACTGTCTGATTGTAGGTCTGTCTGCCTATGTCTTTCTCTGGCTGTTAATGTCTGACTTTAGGTTTGTCTGCCTATGTCTTTCTGTAACTCGTAATGTCTGACTATAAGTGTCTCCTTATCTGTTTCTGTCACTGTTACTGTCTGACTGTAGGTCTGTCTGTCTGCCTATGTCTTTCTCTGGCTGTTTATGTCTGACTGTAGGGCTGTCTGCCTATGTCTTTCTCTGGATGTTACTGTCTGACTGTAGGTCTGTCTGCCTATGTCTTTGCCTAACCCTTAATGTCTGACTCGATGTGTCACCTTATCTGTTTCTGTCACTGTTACCGTCTGACTGTAGGTCTGTCTGCCTATTTCTTTCTCTGGCTGTTAATGTCTGACTGTAGGGCTGTCTGCCTATGTCTTTCTCTGGATGTTACTGTCTGACTGTAGGTCTGTCTGTCTATGTCTTTGCCTAACCCTTAATGGCTGACTCTATGTGTCACCTTATCTGTTTCTGTCACTGTTACTGTCTGACTGTAGGTCTGTCTGCCTGTGTCTTTTTCTGGCTGTTACTGTGTGATTGTAGGTCTGTTTGTCTGCCTATGTCTTTCTCTGGCTGTTACTGTCTGGCTGTAGGTCTGTCTGCCTATATCTTTCTCTGGCTGTTAATGTCTGACTGTAGGTCTGTCTGCTGTGTCTTTCTCTGGCTGTTAGTGTCTGACTAAGATAAGTTTCTCCTTATCTGTTTCTGTCACTGTTACTGTCTGACTGCAGGTCTGTCTGTCTGCCTATGTCTTTCTCTGGATGTTACTGTCTGACTGTAGGTCTGTCTGTCTATGTCTTTGCCTAACCCTTAATGGCTGACTCTATATGTCACCTTATCTGTTTCTGTCACTGTTACTGTCTGACTGTAGGTCTGTCTGCCTGTGTCTTTTTCTAGCTGTTAATGTCTGAATGTAGGTCTGTCTGTCTGCCTATGTCTTTCACTGGCTGTTACTGTCTGACTGTAGGTCTGTCTGCCTATGTCTTTGCCTAACCCTTAAAGTATGACTGTAGGTCTGTCTGACTATGTCTTTCTCTGGCTGTTAATGTCTGACTATAAGTTTCTCCTTATCTGTTTCTGTTTCTGTCACTGTTACTGTCTGACTGTAGGTCTGTCTGTCTGCCTATGTCTTTCCCTGGCTGTTAATGTCTGACTGTAGGTTTGTCTGCCTATGTCTTTCTCTGGTTGTTTATGTCTGACTGTAGGGCTGTCTGTTTCTGTCACTGTTACTTTGTGACTGTCGGTCTGTCTGTCTGTCTGCCTATGTCTTTCTCTGACTGTTAATGTCCGACTGTAGATCTGTCTGCCTATGTCTTTCTCTGGTTGTTTATGTCTGATTGTAGGTTTGTCTGCCTATGTCTTTCTCTGGCTACTTATGTCTGACTGTAGGTCTGTCTGCCTATGTCTTTCTCTGGCTGTTAATGTCTGACTATATGTGTCTCCTTGTCTGTTTCTGTTAATGTCTGACTGTAGGTCTGTCTGTCTGCCTATGTCTTTCTCTGGCTGCTACTGTCTGACTGTAGGTCTGTCTGCCTATATCTTTCTCTGGCTGTTAGTATCTGACTGTAGGTCTGTCTGCCTGTGTCTTTCTCAGGCTGTTTGTGTTTGACTATAAGTGTCTCCTTATCTGTTTCTGTTACTGTCTGACTGTAGGTCTGTCTGTTTGCCTATGTGTTTCACTGGCTGTTAGTTTCTTACTGTAGGTCTGTCTCTCTGCCTGTGTCATTTTATGGCTGTTATTGTCTGACTGTAGGTCTGTCTGTCTGACTGTGTCTTTCTCTGGCTGTTACTGTCTGATTGTAGGTCTGTCTGTCTGCCTATGTGTTTCTCTGGCTGTTACTGTCTGATTGTAGGTCTGTCTGCCTATGTCTTTCTCTGGCTGTTAATGTCTGACTTTAGGTTTGTCTGCCTATGTCTTTCTGTAACTCGTAATGTCTGACTATAAGTGTCTCCTTGTCTGTTTCTATCACTGTTAATGTCTGACTGCAGGTCTGTCTGTCTGCCTATGTCTTTCTCTGGATGTTACTGTCTGACTGTAGGTCTGTCTGTCTATGTCTTTGCCTAACCCTTAATGGCTGACTCTATGTGTCACCTTATCTGTTTCTGTCACTGTTACTGTCTGACTGTAGGTCTGTCTGCCTGTGTCTTTTTCTGGCTGTTACTGTGTGATTGTAGGTCTGTTTGTCTGCCTATGTCTTTCTCTGGCTGTTACTGTCTGGCTGTAGGTCTGTCTGCCTATATCTTTCTCTGGCTGTTAATGTCTGACT
This sequence comes from Allolobophora icterica, assembly GCA_963556255.1. Classification (NCBI taxonomy): domain Eukaryota; kingdom Metazoa; phylum Annelida; class Clitellata; order Crassiclitellata; family Lumbricidae; genus Allolobophora; species Allolobophora icterica. The sequence continues at coordinate 18,334,323 of OY744607.1, read as the reverse complement.
GTAGGTCTGTCTGCTGTGTCTTTCTCTGGCTGTTAGTGTCTGACTAAGATATGTTTCTCCTTATCTGTTTCTGTCACTGTTACTGTCTGACTGCAGGTCTGTCTGTCTGCCTATGTCTTTCTCTGGATGTTACTGTCTGACTGTAGGTCTGTCTGTCTATGTCTTTGCCTAACCCTTAATGGCTGACTCTATATGTCACCTTATCTGTTTCTGTCACTGTTACTGTCTGACTGTAGGTCTGTCTGCCTGTGTCTTTTTCTAGCTGTTAATGTCTGAATGTAGGTCTGTCTGTCTGCCTATGTCTTTCACTGGCTGTTACTGTCTGACTGTAGGTCTGTCTGCCTATGTCTTTGCCTAACCCTTAAAGTATGACTGTAGGTCTGTCTGACTATGTCTTTCTCTGGCTGTTAATGTCTGACTATAAGTTTCTCCTTATCTGTTTCTGTCACTGTTACTGTCTGACTGTAGGTCTGTCTGTCTGCCTATGTCTTTCCCTGGCTGTTAATGTCTGACTGTAGGTTTGTCTGCCTATGTCTCTCTCTGGTTGTTTATGTCTGACTGTAGGGCTGTCTGTTTCTGTCACTGTTACTTTGTGACTGTCGGTCTGTCTGTCTGTCTGCCTATGTCTTTCTCTGACTGTTAATGTCCGACTGTAGATCTGTCTGCCTATGTCTTTCTCTGGTTGTTTATGTCTGATTGTAGGTTTGTCTGCCTATGTCTTTCTCTGGCTACTTATGTCTGACTGTAGGTCTGTCTGCCTATGTCTTTCTCTGGCTGTTAATGTCTGACTATATGTGTCTCCTTGTCTGTTTCTGTTAATGTCTGACTGTAGGTCTGTCTGTCTGCCTATGTCTTTCTCTGGCTGCTACTGTCTGACTGTAGGTCTGTCTGCCTATATCTTTCTCTGGCTGTTAGTATCTGACTGTAGGTCTGTCTGCCTGTGTCTTTCTCTGGCTGTTTGTGTTTGACTATAAGTGTCTCCTTATCTGTTTCTGTTACTGTCTGACTGTAGGTCTGTCTGTTTGCCTATGTGTTTCACTGGCTGTTAGTTTCTTACTGTAGGTCTGTCTCTCTGCCTGTGTCATTTTATGGCTGTTATTGTCTGACTGTAGGTCTGTCTGTCTGACTGTGTCTTTCTCTGGCTGTTACTGTCTGATTGTAGGTCTGTCTGTCTGCCTATGTGTTTCTCTGGCTGTTACTGTCTGATTGTAGGTCTGTCTGCCTATGTCTTTCTCTGGCTGTTAATGTCTGACTTTAGGTTTGTCTGCCTATGTCTTTCTGTAACTCGTAATGTCTGACTATAAGTGTCTCCTTGTCTGTTTCTATCACTGTTAATGTCTGACTGCAGGTCTGTCTGTCTGCCTATGTCTTTCTCTGGATGTTACTGTCTGACTGTAGGTCTGTCTGTCTATGTCTTTGCCTAACCCTTAATGGCTGAATCTATGTGTCACCTTATCTGTTTCTGTCACTGTTACTGTCTGACTGTAGGTCTGTCTGTCTGCCTGTGTCTTTTTCTCGCTGTTACTGTCTGACTGTAGGTCTGTCTGCCTATGTATTTGCCTAACCCTTAAAGTATGACTGTAGGTCTGTCTGACTATGTCTTTCTCTGGCTGTTAATATCTGACTATAAGTGTCTCCTTATCTGTTTCTGTCACTGTTACTGTCTGATTGTAGGTCTGTCTGCCTATGTCTTTCTCTGGCTGTTAATGTCTGACTAACAGTGTCTCCTTATCTGTTTCTGTCACTGTTACTGTCTGACTGTAGGTCTGTCTGTCTGCCAATGTCTTTCCCTGGCTGTTAATGTCTGACTGTAGGTTTTTCTGCCTATGTATCTGGTTGTTTATGTCTGACTGTAGGGCTGTCTGTTTCTGTCACTGTTACTTTGTGACTGTAGGTCGGTCGGTCTGTCTGCCTGCCTGCCTATGTCTTTCTCTGACTGTTAATGTCCCACTGTAGATCTGTCTGCCTCTGTCTTTCTCTGGTTGTTTATGTCTGATTGTAGGTTTGTCTGCCTATGTCTTTCTCTGGCTACTTACGTCTGACTGTAGGTCTGTCTGCCTATGTCTTTCTCTGGCTGTTAATGTCTGACTATAAGTGTCTCCTTATCTGTTTCTGTTTTCTGTGTGACTGTAGGTCTGTCTGTCTGCCTATGTCTTTCTCTGGCTGCTACTGTCTGACTGTAGGTCTGTCTGCCTATATCTTTATCTGGCTGTTAATGTCTGACTGTAGGTCTGTCTGCCTAGGTCTTTCTCTGGCTGTTTGTGTCTGACTGTATTTTTTATCTGCCTATGTCTTTCTCTGGCTACTTATGTCTGACTGTAGGTCTGTGTGCCTATGTCTTTCTCTGGCTGTTAATGTCTGACTATTAGTGTCTCCTTATCTGTTTCTGTTACTGTCTGACTGTAGGTCTGTCTGTCTGCCTATGTGTTTCACTGGCTGTTAGTATCTGACTGTAGGTATGTCTGCCTGTGTCTTTGCCTAACCCTTAAAGTATGATTGTAGGTCTGTCTGACTATGTCTTTCTCTGGCTGTTAATGTCTGACTATAAGTGTCTCCTTATCTGTTTCTGTCACTGTTACTGTCTGACTGCAGGTCTGTCTGTCTGCCTATGTCTTTCTCTGGTTGTTTATGTCTGACTGTAGGGCTGTCTATTTCTGTCACTGTTACTTTGTGACTGTCGGTCTGTCTGTCTGTCTGCCTATGTCTTTCTCTGACTGTTAATGTCCGACTGTAGATCTGTCTGCCTATGTCTTTCTCTGGTTGTTTATGTCTGATTGTAGGTTTGTCTGCCTATGTCTTTCTCTGGCTACTTATGTCTGACTGTAGGTCTGTCTGCCTATGTCTTTCTCTGGCTGTTAATGTCTGACTATAAGTGTCTCCTGATCTGTTTCTGTTAATGTCTGACTGTAGGTCTGTCTGTCTGCCTATGTCTTTCTCTGGCTGCTACAGTCTGACTGTAGGTCTGTCTGCCTATATCTTTCTCTGGCTGTTAGTATCTGACTGTAGGTCTGTCTGCCTGTGTCTTTCTCTGGCTGTTTGTGTCTGACTGTATTTTTATCTGCCTATGTCTTTCTCTGGCTACTTATGTCTGACTGTGGGTCTGTCTGCCTATGTCTTTCTCTGGCTGTTAATGTCTGACTATAAGTGTCTCCTTATCTGTTTCTGTTGCTGTCTGACTGTAGGTCTGTCTGTCTGCCTATGTGTTTCGCTGGCTGTTAGTTTCTTACTGTAGGTCTGTCTCTCTGCCTGTGTCATTTTATGGCTGTTACTGTCTGACTGTAGGTCTGTCTGCCTATGTCTTTCTCTGGCTGTTAATGTCTGACTAAAAGTGTCTCCTTATATGTTTCTGTCATTGTGTGACTGTAGGTCTGTTTGTCTGCCTACGTATTTCTCTGGCTGTTTATGTCTGGCGGTAGGTCTGTCTGCCTATGTCTTTCTCTGACTGTTACTGTCTGACTGTAGGTCTGTCTGCCTATGTCTTTCTCTGGCTGTTACTGTCTGACTGTAGGTCTGTCTGCCTATGTCTTTCTCTGGCTGTTGATGTCTGACTGTAGGTCTGTCTGCCTATGTCTTTCTTTGGCTGTTAGTATCTGACTGTAGGTCTGTCTGCCTGTGTCTTTCTCTGACTGTTAGTGTCTGACTGTATTTTTGTCTGCCTATGTCTTTCACTAACTCTTAATGTCTGACTATAAGTGTCTCCTTATCTGTTTCTGTCACTGGTACTGTCTGACTGTAGGTCTGTGTTTCTGCCTATGTCTTTCTCTGGCTGTTAATGTCTGACTGTAGGTCTGTCTGCCTGCCTATGTCTTTCTCTGGCTGTTAGTATCTGACTGTAGGTCTGTCTGCCTGTGTCTTTCTCTGACTGTTAGTGTCTGACTGTATTTTTGTCTGCCTATGTCTTTCACTAACTCTTAATGTCTGACTCTATGTGTCACCTTTTCTGTTTCTGTCACTGTTGCTGTCTGACTGTAGGTCTGTTTGTCTGCCTATGTCTTTCTCTGGCTGTTTATGTCTGGCTGTGGGTCTGTCTGCCTATGTCTTTCTCTGGCTGTTACTGTCTGACTGTAGGTCTGTCTGTCTATGTCTTTGCGTAACCCTTAATGGCTGACTCTATGTGTCACCTTATCTGTTTCTGTCACTGTTACTGTCTGACTGTAGGTCTGTCTTCCTGTGTCTTTTTCTGGCTGTTACTGTCTGACTGTAGGTCTGTCTGCCTATGTATTTGCCTAACCCTTAAAGTATGACTGTAGGTCTGTTTGACTATGTCTTTCTCTGGCTGTTAATGTCTGACTATAAGTGTCTCCTTATCTGTTTCTGTCACTGTTACTGTCTGATTGTAGGTCTGTCTGCCTATGTCTTTCTCTGGCTGTTAATGTCTACTAACAGTGTCTCCTTATCTGTTTCTGTCACTGTTACTGTCTGACTGTAGGTCTGTCTGTCTGCCAATGTCTTTCCCTGGCTGTTAGTGTCTGACTGTAGGTTTGTCTGCCTATGTATCTGGTTGTTTATGTCTGACTGTAGGGCTGTCTGTTTCTGTCACTGTTACTTTGTGACTGTAGGTCTGTCTGTCTGTCTGCCTATGTCTTTCTCTGACTGTTAATGTCCCACTGTAGATCTGTCTGCCTATGTCTTTCTCTGGTTGTTTATGTCTGATTGTAGGTTTGTCTGCCTATGTCTTTCTCTGGCTACTTATGTCTGACTGTAGGTCTGTCTGCCTATGTCTTTCTCTGGCTGTTAATGTCTGACTATAAGTGTCTCCTTATCTGTTTCTGTTTTCTGTGTGACTGTAGGTCTGTCTGTCTGCCTATGTCTTTCTCTGGCTGCTACTGTCTGACTGTAGGTCTGTCTGCCTATATCTTTATCTGGCTGTTAATGTCTGACTGTAGGTCTGTCTGCCTATGTCTTTCTCTGGCTGCTACTGTCTCACTGTAGGTCTGTGTGCCTGTGTCTTTCTCTGGCTGTTAATGTATGACTATAAGTCTGCCTATGTCTTTCTCTCGTTGTTAATGTCTGACTATAAGTGTCTCCTTATCTGTTTCTGTCACTGTTACTGTCTGATTGTAGGTCTGTCTGCCTATGTCTTTCTCTGGCTGTTAATGTCTACTAACAGTGTCTCCTTATCTGTTTCTGTCACTGTTACTGTCTGACTGTAGGTCTGTCTGTCTGCCAATGTCTTTCCCTGGCTGTTAGTGTCTGACTGTAGGTTTGTCTGCCTATGTATCTGGTTGTTTATGTCTGACTGTAGGGCTGTCTCTTTCTGTCACTGTTACTTTGTGACTGTAGTTCTGTCTGTCTGTCTGCCTATGTCTTTCTCTGACTGTTAATGTCCCACTGTAGATCTGTCTGCCTATGTCTTTCTCTGGTTGTTTATGTCTGATTGTAGGTTTGTCTGCCTATGTCTTTCTCTGGCTACTTATGTCTGACTGTAGGTCTGTCTGCCTATGTCTTTCTCTGGCTGTTAATGTCTGACTATAAGTGTCTCCTTATCTGTTTCTGTTTTCTGTGTGACTGTAGGTCTGTCTGTCTGCCTATGTCTTTCTCTGGCTGCTACTGTCTGACTGTAGGTCTGTCTGCCTATATCTTTATCTGGCTGTTAATGTCTGACTGTAGGTCTGTCTGCCTATGTCTTTCTCTGGCTGCTACTGTCTCACTGTAGGTCTGTGTGCCTGTGTCTTTCTCTGGCTGTTAATGTCTGACTATAAGTCTGCCTATGTCTTTCTCTCGTTGTTAATGTCTGACTATAAGTGTCTCCTTATCTGTTTCTGTCACTGTTACTGTCTGATTGTAGGTCTGTCTGCCTATGTCTTTCTCTGGCTGTTAATGTCTACTAACAGTGTCTCCTTATCTGTTTCTGTCACTGTTACTGTCTGACTGTAGGTCTGTCTGTCTGCCAATGTCTTTCCCTGGCTGTTAGTGTCTGACTGTAGGTTTGTCTGCCTATGTATCTGGTTGTTTATGTCTGACTGTAGGGCTGTCTGTTTCTGTCACTGTTACTTTGTGACTGTAGGTCTGTCTGTCTGTCTGCCTATGTCTTTCTCTGACTGTTAATGTCCCACTGTAGATCTGTCTGCCTATGTCTTTCTCTGGTTGTTTATGTCTGATTGTAGGTTTGTCTGCCTATGTCTTTCTCTGGCTACTTATGTCTGACTGTAGGTCTGTCTGCCTATGTCTTTCTCTGGCTGTTAATGTCTGACTATAAGTGTCTCCTTATCTGTTTCTGTTTTCTGTGTGACTGTAGGTCTGTCTGCCTATGTCTTTCTCTGGCTGCTACTGTCTGACTGTAGGTCTGTCTGCCTATATCTTTATCTGGCTGTTAATGTCTGACTGTAGGTTTGTCTGCCTATG